>SJXQ01012435.1:0-523949 GCA_006408695.1 Aepyceros melampus | reverse complement strand
CCCACCCACCCACCCACCCTCATGGACTGAGGGCCTGCCATCTTGGTAGGTCCTCCACGCACCAAGATCAGCTGGGCCGCGCAGACCCCTTGACCTAAATGACTCACTGTCTAGCGTCAGGGGAGAGGGTGCCTTTAAAACACAGTGGGGTAAGTTCTATGAGCTTCAGCAATGGTTTCCAGAGAAGAAAGGGGATTCCAAGCAGGGTGGGGAGCTCCTGCTCCCCCCAGAGGCAAGAGAGATCCAGATGCATTTAGGGACAGGAAGCTGGGAGTAGATGGGACATAAGGAGACATGATGACAACAGATACTGCCAAGCAGTGACCCTTTCAGAGCAGCAAGGCGTCAGGGAGCTTGTTAAAAATTTTCCTCTCCCTATGTGAATTATCTACATGTTACATTTTGGACAAGATTTCTCAGGATAAGTTATATCTGATGAGGTCCTCTGTGTTCTCCCCAGTGTGTCTACTCATTCCTGCCCTTCAGGTCAATTGCAAATTCAGGGCTAAAGCTATAAATAAGTTTTCAGAGACTTTCTTAAAAAACTTTGGTCTGATTTCAGATCCAATGATGTCTTAAGCATTGTGATGGCCTGATTCTGTCCTTATCAAGAAACCTGTTCCATACACATTCAATTTCACCATCCATACTATATTTATGACTCCTGTAATGAATTTTATTTCAAATCCTACTTCTGACAAGAGGAACTGCATTTTGGAAGGACAGACAGCATGCAGGCAGATTCAAAAGTTGAGTTTACAACACTCATAATTTTCTAATTCAGGCTTTCATCTTGTATAATGTTAACTATGTAATTGCTAACTTGATTTTTCTTTTCTTCTCTGTATTGCTTCTGAGGTTCTGATGAAATGTTGGCTGCCATTGCTAATGAAATTCAGAAAAGGAGTATTCATTTTTCCCTCCGCTTGGGAACTTTGATGCAATAGATGTTTGCACACTGCTGTCAGAACAAATAAGATTCGCTATTCCTAAGTGCAAAGGGAACACGGCTTTTCTAAAGAAAGTGAGAAGAAAATTCAAGCAGAGGGGACTTGGGGAAATTTGGCAGGCAGAAACTTTTGTGCTCTGCTGATCTGATTGTTTGAGAAACATTTTGAAGAGCTTTAATGTAAAAGGCAGTTGTTTTTTTTCTCCCAACCAACATCTAGGGTAGAAAAGCACCGTGTCTTCAAAAGAACTATTTGCCAATTAGAAGAAAGCAGTGCTTTGGCAGATAGTGAAAAGGAAGTGACTGAAAGTTCTGGGTTCTGCCACTGGGAGGTCATGCCACTTAAACTAATGTTCTTAACCTTGTTCTTTTTCCAATACTAGGTAGGAAGGTAGATTCTACAGTTTCTAAAATCCATTCTGGTTTAAAATCACTCATCCTTATAACCATTATCAAACCTTAACAGTATCTGAAAACCAAAAAAACACAAAGATTTGCATGAATATTTAGGTAGTCAACTCAAAGGATTTCTTGCACTAATTTTAAGGCAAATGTTGCCTTCAAGAGTCAACCTACTTGTAAACCAAACTTGCACAACATCCTAATTTATGTTACAGAAATAAGTGGCCATTAGTAACCTAGCAAATAAAATTTGGATTTCAAGTGATGAAAACATGTTTCACTATGACCAATGTTAAGTATAAATTGAGCAACAGAGATGGTTACCCAAGTACTGCAGGTAGGTGCAATGCGGTTATTACTAACATTTTGAAAACTGTGTTCAGGAAGCCTTATAATCACAGCATTATTTTACAAGAGTCAGTGGACTACAAAGAAGAATTATGTTCAGACCTGACACATACTAAGAGGGGGAGTAGGGCTATAAGTCAGCAACAACAACAGAAATTAAATCAGGGGCTGAAATACATTTTCCCAGACTTACCGTGCCATGGATACTTAGATCTTTTTATTTATTTTTTAATATTACAGTACTGCGTTAGTTTCTGCTGTACAGCAAAGTGAATCAGCCCTACATAGAGTATATTGGGCTTCCCTGATAGCTCAGTTGGTAAAGAATCCGCCTGCAAGGAGGGAACCTGGGTTTGATCCCTGCGTTAGGAAGATCCCTTGAAGAAGGGAAAGACTATCCACTCCAGTATTCTGGCCTGGAGAATTCCATGGTGGACTGTATCGTCTATGGGGTTGCAAACAGTTGGACATGACTGAACGACTTTGAATCATACATATATGCCCTCTTTTTTGGATTTCCTTCTCATTTAAGTCACCCCAGAGCATTGAGTAGAGTTTCCTATGCTATACAGCAAGTTTTTGTTAGTCATCTATTTTATACATAGTGGTGTAAATATGTCAATCCCAATCTCTCAACTCATCCCACCACCACCCTTTTCTCTCCTTGGTGTCTATGTTTTTTCTCTCTGTCTGTGTCTCTGTTTCTGCTTTGCAACTTAAAAAAATTAGGTACTTTTAAAATAAGACATTTGCCCAGTCTTTTTTTTCATACTTCAAGATTACAAAATTCGCCTACAGAGTAACTCCATTTCCCCAAATTATAATCATTTTTTCACCAATCATTTGCAATTCACATAAACCCGTAATCTCACAAACATGAAGTGGCCCTTCAGTCACTGAAAAGGGCAAGGAGGTCAGACTTGGGGACATTACTGAACACATATGGCCAAATCTCTGGATGAGCTGAGGGAGAGGATTCCCATAACTTCCAGATGTCCTGCTCGTGTGAATGTATAGGTAGCCAACAGGACTATTAGTTTAAAAATATGAAAACCACACACTGGAGCCAGTATTTTTCTTGGAAGTATTATTTGAAGAGGCATTGATCTGGAAGCCCAACCTTATTCCCATGTAGACTAAAATGTGGCTTGCAAAGAATTTGCACACAAGCAACTCACATTCATTTACTCTTCCATGTTTCAGACAGTAAAATGCCACACATGGCAAATGAATCATGAACTCGACCATGTGAATTTCCTTGTGGTCAATGTCTCCCATTTCTGCTCCTCAGCAGTCTCACTCAGTGAGACCCCCAGAACCCTTGTCACTTCTCTGAACCCATTCTGATCCTCGTCATCCTCTCACAGTTATGACTCTGCACATAACCAGTTCCCCCCTCCTCACCCTACAATCCCCATCTCCCACCCAACCTGTGACTGGGGCAGTAGAGGGGAGCAGGGTCTTCAGAGTCAGATCTAGGTGGACCTTGCCTCCACCAGCTCTTTGACTGCAGGAAAGGCACCACCTGGCAGAGCCTTGCCTGTAAAATGGAACAACACTCAATTGGCAGGACTGTTGTGTGGACTGAGAATTTAACTGAAGATCCAATTTAATTTGAGCAAATGGATTATCAAGCACACATCAGCTCTTCTCTCCCTCTCTCCCCTTGGATTCCAGGGGACGGGATGTGTTTGCTTTGGTTTCTGCCTCAATTCTTTCATATCTTCTTCAATGATCCCTTCTTACTGGAACTGGGATCCTGTCAGGGCTTAACATGCCTACTCTTCTGCCTCTATCACAAGGTGCCGTGTGACGATACATGGCCTCTCCGAGTTTGTTATTTTCCTAGTCCTGACTATTCACTTCCTTGTTATAGTGTCTTAGTACAGTGCCATATGCACACAGGGCCATAAATAGTGTTTTCTGAGGATCTAGCTCACTCAGTGCCACTACCTTATGTGTTTAGATGATACATCAACCAGTATCCACTCTGAACTTTTCCCTTCAGATGAGCCTAGTCCTCAATCTTAAACATCCCAAGTCATTAGTAGCTCTGTTTTATATGACACATGCTTATCTTTTTTCTGAGTCTTCCTCTGCTTTGTCTCAGTTGATCAGGCCCCAGGTCAGTGATCTCTCAAATCAGTAACCTCTAGCCGTGTTCCACTTGTCCTCTCCAGGGCGTGATGCAGGCTACTGCAAGGGCCTGTGTCAGTCTCCCACCTCGCAGTCTGTGCAATATCCCCTCTATTGGTCCTGTCTTTGTTCACAAGCAAAAAGGGATAATTTTAGTTTCTTTCTGGCTGGATATCCATAACTTTCCTCCCAATATTCTCAGACAGACTTCATAGAAGGAGACAACATGAGCTTAACTTCTGCCTCCCTCAGTCCTCTGTGTTTTTGAGCTGGTTATCCAATCTTTTCTGAGTGTTTTTCCCCATCTATAGATGGGAAAACCTCACCTGTGTGGTAGGGCTGCTCTGAGGATAAAAACATTGGGGGTAAAATGTTAAATATGGGCCTTGGCATGTGACAGCTGTCAAGAAAAGAGGGAAAAGATTCTTCTTAAACATCCAGAGCTGCTTCCTATCACTCAACCACTTCATTGCACTCCATCCCTGTCCTTTCATTGGCAGTAATTTTGAGTGTTTGGCTTCCCTTTCAGGGTCCCACTGTGACTTTCCTCTAAGGTACAAATCATGCCCAAGAATGCTCCAGCATGGGGAGGTGGGAAGAAGGCTGGTCAGATCAGGCAATGTGCTCCCAACTTGCTATATGACCTAGGCTAAGCCATTTTGCTTCCCTAAGCCAGGGAGGAAGACTGGAATGTCTTCCAGCTCCTTCCATGCTAGAAGATTAGACTCTCTGAATTTGGTATACTTGGATGCCCAGTTTTGTCCTCTTATCTGTGTTGTTCCGCTGCTGTGTGAATAACCTTTAGGCCCCTCAGCCTCAGCGTTGTTCTCAAGGGCAGAGACTATTATCTGGGTAACTCACTTAGCACAGCCTGGAGTGCAGTGCCACAGATAGTGTAATACTTAATGCATGCATTTAGATGACAATGATCAAAGCACCTCCAGTGAGGCACAGACAGCTGCCACTAGATGACTCAGACCTTTCTGCAAAATGGCTTAATTTAGCACCCTTTCACTCATCTACAGAACAGACTCTGAGTGAAGAAAGAAGTGAACTGAATACCCTTTAACTAATTTAACTTTGCGATGGCCCTGTAAGGTCATGAGTTTCTATCTCTAGAACACAGATGAGAATGCACAGACACAGAGAGCTCCGTCTGTGTCTCCTGAGTCAACGGTGCACCCAGGGGCCTGAGGGAGTCGTGGAAAATCCCTGGACTGACGGGGAGGTAGACCTGAGCTCCAGGCAGGCTTCCACCATTAGCCATGTGTGTGAATGGGAGGTGGTACTTTGAGGGTCTGACTTTCTTCATCTTGAGCAGTGGTTATCAAGCCTGGCAGGGGATTGGGAGCACAAAGGAGATGATATTAGAAACAAATCTAGACTCTCAGGTCCACTCCCTGGGTCTGGAGGAGGCCCAGTCCACTTTATCTTCTATATGTGCTTCCATATGTGAACAAAAGTCATAGGCAGCGAGAAATGACACTGGAGTTTCAGCTTAGTGTTCCATTCAGACAACTTGGAAACCAAGTTCCCAAACCCATTAGATCATCTAATCCTTCCTTCTTTCTTAAGAACCCAAACTGGACCACTTCCAAGCATATTGCATGGGAGCTTACCACATGCATGAGAACCCAAAGAATTTTGAAATCAAATGTTGGTTCATGGGACTCACGGGGTCAAGTCAAGAAGTAACCTTGTTTTGACAGAAATCCAAGCTAAAGTGCAGTAACTCCTCTCTGAGCAAGTTTCTTGTAATCAGCGTGGAAGGCTGAAGCAGAAAGGGAAAAGGCAGCAGGCTTGTGGGAGCAGCTTAAGAAGCTTCTTTTCAAAACAAATACCTGTAATACATCTGGATTTGCTTGACTAAATCTTAAAGATTCAGTGAAAGTCTGATTAACAAGGGAAGAAGGAACCTAAGTATTGGTTTGCTTCAGAGTCTGAGCACGCTTATCTATTGAAGGCTTATTGTGTGTGTCAGGCCCCATGCTAAACATTTTACACACATTATTGCATTTCACTGAACCAACTCTGATTCAAGTAAATTGCTAGTCACTCAGTTGTGTCTGACTCTTTGTGACCCCATGGACTGTAGCCCATCAGGCTCCTCTTGTCCAGGGAATTCTCAAGGCCAAGAGTATTGGCCATACTGGAGTGGGTTGCCATTCCCTTCTTCAGGGGAAAATTCCTAAGCCAGTGATAGAACCTCAGTCTCCTGCATTGCAGGCAGATTCTTTACCATCAGAGCAACGGGAAAGTCCTCAAATACCTTATTCACATTTTACTGAAAACTAAAGTCACAGAGCTAGCCAAACCCAGGAATAATTTGACTCCATAAACCATGCAATACTACAATAGGTCAACATTTCTTGAATATCTAACACTGAATAGCAAAGCTCAACAAACTGGTCAGGTTTCTAGGAATCTATGAATTGGAGACAAAAGTATATCTTTTCTGGAATTCACAAATGTGCTTCACTTAGAGGAAGTTGGACAAACAGAACGAAAATAATAAAACATAATTTAGAAAATTTGAATCCAACTCCCGTTCTTGATGTTGGTTTGATCGTGAATGTACCCTTGAAAAGACAGTTTTCATATCTTGCTGTGGATTCCATATCAGCAGAGTTGAGGGTGATAGGAGCTACTTACTTGGTGGGGATGTTGTGAGAATTAAAAAAATTAAGTCCACAAAGCAGCTTTGATCTCTTTAGAGAAAGGTGCCAAATAAACGAAATATGGAATTATTATTTGTCCTTCTAAATGCTGTAGCTGATTGACGCTTATAAGAAGCATCCCAGAGACCAGACTCCTAAGAGTCCCTTGGACTGCAAGGTCAAACCAGTTAATCCTAAAGGAAGTCAGTCCTGATTATTTATTGGAAGGACTGAAGCTGAAGCTGAAGCTCCAATACTTTGGCCACCTGATGCGAAGAACTGACTCATTGGAAAAGACCCTGATGCTTGGAATGATTGAAGGCGGGAGGAGGGGACGACCGAGGATGTGATGGTTGGATGGCATCACTGACTTGATGGACATGAGTTTGAGCAAGCTTAGGGAGTTGGTGATGGACAGGGAAGCCTGGCATGCTGTAGTCCATGGGGTCGCAAAGAGCTGGACATGACTGTGAGACTGAACTGAACTGAGAGACCAGACTTCCTCCATCATTTCCTAAACCTTCCAAATCTTACCCCACAAATACATCTGTGACAGCAAGAGGTGGAGCAAGCTATATAGGCTGCCAGTTCATTGTTGATTGGAATTTGAAATACAGTAACAAACAAGAGGTTACCAGTGCGGAGAGGGAGGGAGGAGGGGCGGGAGGGACAGGGGATAAAGAGGGACAAACTATTATGTATAAAATAAGCTATAAGAATATATTGCACAACACGAAGAATATAGTCAATGTTTTAATAACTGTAAGTGGAGTGTAACCTTTAAAAACTGAATCACTACACTGTACACCTATATATAATATTGTACATCACCGATACTTCAATTTAAAAAAGCACAATAAGCCTGTCTTAAATTCTTTCCAAATTCTTTTCCCTTTCCAAGGGGATTTGAGTTCTGAAACTCCATTTGGGTGCTGTTGAAGTAACCTCTTACAACAGGTCTGATTTTGAAGGCAGTCCCTCAAACTGTGCTATTAAAAAGTATTAGTAGAAAAGTGTACAAAAAGCATTCAGTTGTTTTCTGTTAAAAAGCAAAGAGGAAAGCATGTATTTTTTAAACCTCAGAAAGAAGAAAAGTTATGGTGTTCATCTTTCGCATGCTGTTCTCCTACCCTGTTTGAGGTTACTCTTTCCCGTGACACAGTTCCTGACATTTACACAGTGTTTTACAATCTTTTTATTATCTCATGTTCACAGGCACCCTATGGGGGAGGGCCTGGGGACTGATAACCCTTTCACAGGTGAGGAAACAGTCATAGAACCCTCATGATGTGTTCAAAACTGGGAGGAAACCTTTCTTCCTTAATATCGGCATTGTACCACCTGTTTGAGAGGGTCTGCGCGAAGTCAAAAACTGAACACGACGAAATTCCAAAGTCAGATATATTCCTATTACGTAAAGGCATCATGAAAGCTTGGAGCTTACCCTCTTCCTTGGCTTGAGGATTCAATTAAATTAATGTCATCAACTATTTATTGGACATTATGAAAGACTTTCATAAAACCGATCACAACAATATTTTCCATTCCTCATGCTCTTCTGTAAGGTAAACTTGAGATTTCCCTACAAAGAGATGAGTCTAATTTCCTTCTCTTTGAGTGGTTTTTAGTGATTCAGCTGTAACCCACAGAATCCAGAGGCAGTGACAGTGCATGCTTTCTGAAGCAAGTCAGACAAATGGCCAAGCTTCCACCTTGGTCATTTCAACAGTCACTCTCAGGACTCTTCCTCTCACAGGGGCCATGCTTTGAGAAGCCAAAGACACAAGGAGAAGTCAGGTAGGATCTCAGGTCTGGAGTCAGAGCTAAGCCCATACTTTGAGTCATCCCATCTCAGATGCAAGAGACATGAGTGCAGTAGCCTCTGATGATTTCAGCCTCCAGCCACTTCAGTCAGTCACTGGTGTGTGTGTTACCAGTCAAGTCCCTGGACAACATGCAGGAAAGGAGAAGCCATCCTCTACTACGATCTACCCAAATTCTTAGCCACAGTACACATGAGCATAATAAAATGTTTGCAGCTTTTTGCTACTGAAAAAAATAATACCTAAACACATAAAGGGAACAAGGTTTGGGTTTCTCTTTTAGTGGGATCAGTATTACATTAAAACCGAAAGGAGCCTGTGGTCATCTAGGTCAAACCTCGAACTTTACAGATGGGACCAGAAGAGGTGAGTGCTCAGGCCTCACGCTCTTTAGAACCTGTGTCAGGATGCCCACTGCCCCTCAAACCTGAGACTCGCAGGCTTCCCACGTGGACCATCCTTTCTTGTTGGGATGTGAAATTCTAAAAGGTTAGATCTAAATTGTTTTATTTAGCACCTAGTATACATTAAAGGCTGAAGAAATGAATGTCATTAGGCACGGAATTTAAATCTAGAGTCCTCCAGGTGTCAGTTTATCACTCGTCCGTGAATTCCTCAAACCTGCGGAGTAGATCTGTGTTCCTCTGAGACTAGCCTCCTCCCTGAGGTTGGATATTATCAAAAGGGCAGTGGAGCTGACTGCCATGCTTCTCATGGTGGGTCACAGAGTGAGTTCTGTTTTCCCCAAGCAAGTGAAGTGAAAGTTTCTCAGTTATGTCCAACTCTTTTTTACCTGATGGACTACAGAGTCCATGGAATTCTCTAGGTCAGAATACTGGAGTGGGTAGCCTTTCCCTTCTCCAGGGGATCTTCCCATCCCAGGATCGAATGCAGGTCCCTCACATTGCAGGCAGATTCTTTACCAGCTGAGCCACAAGGGAAGACCAAGAATACTGGAGTGGGTAGCCTATCCCTTCTCCAGCAGATATTCCTGACCCATGAATTGAACCGGGGTCTCCTTCATTGTAGGTGGATTCTTTACCAACTGAAGAGAGCTGCTTTATTTCCATCCCTCTGAAAGCTACATGCTCTTAAAGCCACCCATTCCCTTCTGTTCCTACATCATTATCCCTCCCCCTTCAGCTAAACTGCTTTTGACTCTAACTCCCAACCTCACTGGCCCCAAAGTCAACAGTTTAGGTAACTGTGGTTCTTTTGGAGGGGTCTGGAGAGTAGTAGCAATAATGACCATTCTTACTACTAATATCACCACTATCACTACCTCTGCCACCCATTACTTTTGGAAGGCTCACCATGTTCCAGGCCCTGTGCTAAGACAACACTGTATATTAACCTAATTCTTTATGTTTCACTACAACATTCTGATGCAGGTTAGAGATAAGGAAACTGAGGCACAGAAAGGTAAAGTGGCTCAATGTCCCACTGCTAAGTCTGGCCCCAGAGGCTATACTCGCTACCATTCTCTATACTGCAGTGGGGTCACAAGATAAAGAAGGGCCTCCAGACTCTGCATTTATCCAGGGATACTGGAACGAGCTGGACAGGTGTGCTGCTGGTGAATAAGATAATCTAGCAATGAAGCTGTCTATCATCGGATACTGATGTGGATTCCAAGCGGAAATCCACATAAATCCCTAATGCCGAGTGTAAACAAGGCACAGTATTTGTTCCAAAGGAAATGTTTTTGTTAACTAAAAAGAAAGGAAACAGGATATCAAAAAACAATGGCAATTCAAAGGTTCTGTGGCAGCTTTGAAGGAAGAGCCAAGCTGAGCAGCCCTGCTCATAGCTGAGGGCTCCTGCAACACTGAGCTGCTGCTGGTTCCTAGGCTGAGCGAACCCAAGTTGCAACAGCAAGGCTGTGCTGGCTTTTCAAACATTTCGGGGAGAGAACCTATTAAGAAAGGATGTCCTGCTGTGGACTGAGGTCAGCCTGATCTCGCTACACTTGAGACTTAGTTTTCTAAGTAGGGATGTCATTGGGAATATCCTTGATGCTGCAACGTGATTCAAGAGTAAAGTTTTCTCTGCATCTAAACTCACAGTTTAATCTTGGATGAGTCTGAACAATGCTCCTGACTTTTCTTTAGTCTGCAGTCTGTTGGAGGTGACAGGTGCGATGTGAAAGGTACTGAGCTGGGGTCAGGAGATCCGACTTCGGGTCCCACTTGATGTACTAGACAGACATTTCCTCAACTATGAGAGGATTAGAACTAGATGACCTGGGATATTATTGCTGTTGTTAACTATAACATTTGAAGACTCTAACTCCCTGGCCACTAAAAAGGAAAATCACCAGCAAATGGAAACCCAGCTGACCAGAATTAATGGAAAGGTTGATGCTGTGTCTGATGAAACAGTGATGATGGACATCCTATCACTGATTCACACCAGAAAACAAACATGGTTGCAACTGTGTGCACCAACCTCTGAATCATATGGAGGATCCTCAAGACCACATTTTGAAAATCCCTGAGCCGGGCTTTCACGAGAGAACTACTCATCACCCACTTCTGGCTTGGCAGCTAATCAAGTTTCCAAACCAACAGGGCTCAGCATCTCAATTTTCTCCAATGAAAATGTGCATCAAGATACCACTTTGCCTGGCACAGACCAGTCCTGGCTCTTGATATGCTCAATCACAGGTTCATAGCTCTCCACGTGCTTTTTAAAAAAAATATTAATTATTTTTATTGGAGGATAATTGCTTTACCATATTGTGCTAGTTTCCTGCACATATTAACATCAATCAGCCACAGGTGTAAACTCCATGTGCTTTTATACACATGTATGTTACTCTCTTTTCACTAGACGCTGGTATGACAGGCATGGAAACTGATCTTTAAATGGGGAATATCATTATTACACTTGGCTCCACTTCACCTTGTGTTAATGCATGATCTGACAATAGCTTATGAACACTTGTAAAGAGAGATACATCATAAAGGTCTCTAACATCAGGTTTAGAACCTGCTACTTGCAGACAGGATTCTCACAATCAAGTTCAATGTTATTTTTTTTAAAAGATCAAAGAATCTGTAGAAAGAGCCAGTGAAGGGTCTTTGGGGGATGTCTGCCTCTTAGAAGTGATTAACAAACTTGAAAAAAATGTCCACTGCTGTTTCCTTAAAAGTCAGTTTTGCCAAAGCAAACAGTTAAAAAGTGCTTTTCCTTGGGCTGGAAAACCTCACCCGTAATTATGACAGTTCTCAAATATGGCAATCTTTCACTGAGGAGGAACTCTTTAATTTATACTAATCTCAAAAGATTCAAAGGGAGTTCCCAGATTACCTATTTATAATCCATTCGGACCTATTTCTAATCCATTCGGACCCATTTAGAGATGTTGAGAAAGTTTGTTAACCCTATTCATGATAATCTCCATGATAATTAATTACCTAATACAGTTTTGCCTTTAAATCCTTCAACAATTATATACATGAATTTTGTGGTTACTTACCCATATTAGAGAAATGACTCCTTCAGGTCAAACATTAAAATCTATACTCCTAAAGAAAGGTTACTTTCAACAGCTTTTATTTCTGGACATTCTGTGCCCAATACCTGTATTAAAAGTACTTGTTGTTTAGTTGCTAAGTTGTGTCCGACTCTTTTGCAATTCCATGGACTATAGCCTGCCAGGCTCCTCATCTATGGGATTCTCCAGTCAAGAATACTGGAGTGGGCTGCCATTTCCTTTCCAGGGGATCTTTCCAACTCAAGGCATCTCCTACTTGAAGGGTGGATTCTTTACTGCTGAGCCACCTGAGAATTCCAATCTCCTTAATTCTGCACCTGATTTCTTTTAATATAGCTGTTGCTTGCACACAACAGCAAGAAGTTGCATTTTTCAATTGGTAACTATATTCATTTGATGATTATATTTCAATTGGTAATTCTCATTTTTTTGTTTTTCTCTTTCCTTCTCTTTTTAAAACCGCAGTTTTCTTTTTAAACTTATTTAAAAAAAATTATGCACACATATGGTTAAAAACCCAACACAAGTGAACAAAATGAGAAATAAAAGCCTCCCTCACTGTCCACAACCCACAATCCCAATCCTCAGAAATAAGTTAGGTTTTTGTGTATGCTTCAAGAAATGCCTTACACACACACACACACACACAATGTCTACTTTTCATTCAAAAGAGATCCTATGTTAATATATATTGTTCTACATCTTGCTTTTTATATCTAATAATATATTTTGGTGATCATTTCCTCCAGAATACTGGACTGGGTTGCCATGCCCTTCTCCAGGGGATCCTCCTGACCCAGGAACCAAACCCAGATCTCCTGTATTGCAGGTGGATTCTTTACTGTCTGAGCCACCAGGGAAGCCAAGAATTCACTTAATGAGTCCCCTAATAAATAACATTTAAGTAGTTTCCTTTCTCCTCTTTAACTGAGGTATAAATTGACATACAATGAACTAGTATATAATTTGATATACTTGACATAGGTATGTATCCGTGAAACCAACACCACATCTACATAGGGCATCCCCAATTTCCTTGTGCCCTGGGTGATCCCTCCCTTCCACTCCTTCCCATCCCTACTTCCAGGCAAGAGCTGATCCATTTTCTGCCATTTTAGGTCAATCTGTAAAGAATTTCATATAAAGAATCATATAGCATGTGTTATCTTTTTTTTTTTTTTCTAGTTCCTTGCTGCATGTATCAAAAGTTTGTTCCTGTTTTTTTTCCTTGCTGAGCAGTCCATGGCTATACCATAGATGTTTATCCATTCATCAGTTGATGGACATTTGTTTCATTTTGAATGACTATAAATAAATCTGTTGTGAACATCTGTGTAGGAGAAGTCTTTGCATGCACATATGTTTCCAATGCTTCTGTATATACCTAAAAATGGGATGGCTGAATCATATGGCTGCTGTGTCATGTCTGACTCTTTTGTGACCCCATGAACTGTAGTCTGCCAGGCTCCTCTTCCATGGGATTTCCCAGGCAAGAATACTGGAGTGGGTTGCCATTTCCTTTTCCAGGGGATCTTCTGGACCCAGGGATCGAACCCGAGTCTCTTGTGTTTCTTACATGGGAAGGTGGATTCTGTACCACTGAGCCACCAGGAAAGCCACCATATTACACTTGATCTTAGCCAAAAGGCTGAGAAGTGATTCACAGGTTTTTCACAAACACCCTTTTTAGGTTTAAGTAGGTTCCTTCTATTCTTGGGGCTTCCTAGGTAGCCTGACAATGCAGGAGAACTAAGAGACGTGGGTTAGATTCCTTGGTTGGGAAGATCCCCCGGAGGAGGGCATGGCAACCCACTCCAGTATTCTTGCCTGGAGAATCCCATGGACACCCAGGGAGGGCTCCCACACTCCCAGGGCACGTCAAGGCAACCTCCACACATTTGCTCCATCACATCTGCTCTGCAGGAGAGAGGTTCTGAGTTTAGGAAGGCTACAGTCCATGGGGTCGCAATGAGTCAGATAAGACAAAAGTGACTTAGCATAGCACTTCTATTCTTAGTTTACTGAGAGCTTTAATCAAGAATCAATACTGGATTTTGTCAAATGCTTTTTATGCATCTATTGAGATGATCATATGATCTTCTTTGACTCACTAATATGGTGAATTACACTGATCAATTTTCAAACGTTAAATTTACTTTGCATTTGTGAAATAAATCCTACTTGGTCATGATGTATATCTTTTATATATATATATATCTTATACATACATATGTATATCTTATATATATATATATTCAGATTCCATTTGCTAAAAATCTGCTTAGAATTTTTACATGTATGTTTATGAGGGATATTGGCTTAGTACCTTTCCTACAATAACTGGTTTTGGTATCAGAGTAATGCTGACTTCAAAGAATATGTTGGGTAGTAGTTTCTCTTTTAGATTTTCTATAAAAGTTTGTGTAAAATTGGTATTATCTCTTCCTTAAATATTTGGTGGAATTCATCATAAAGCCATCTTGGACTGGAGTTTCTTTGTGGAAACCATGTTTTTCTTTTTAAGTACAATTATATTTCATTAATAGATACAGCACTATTTTTTACAGCACTATTTATCTATTTCTTCATAAGGGAGCTTTGGTAGTCTGAGGCATTAAAGGCATTTGTTCATTTTATCTATGGTGTTAGATTAATTTGCATGAAGTTGTTCACAATATTAACTTATCCTCTGTTATGTGTAGTACCTACGTTGATGTTACACCTCTCATTCCAGATGCTGGTAATTAATATAATCTTTTTGTTTTGCTTTTTTTTTTTCCCCTTGGTCTGGCTGGAGGTTTATCCATCTTCTCAAACAAGCTACTTTTAGTTTCACTGAGTTTTTCTGCTGATTATCCAATTTCTATCTAGCTCTGCTCTTATAATTTCCAGTCTGCTCTTTTTCTTTCATCTGCTTACCTTTGATTTCACCTATTCTTCTTTTCCAGTTTTTAACATGGAGACTGAGGTGATTCATTTGAGAACTTCCTTCTTTTTTAATAAGGGCCGGTGTTTAAAGCTACACATTTCTATTGCTTTAGCTATACTCAATTTATTTTGATATGTTAGATTTTCATTTTATTTAGCTCAAAATACTTGAAAAATTCCCTTTGATATCTCTTTGACTACAGGTTATTTAGAAGTATTTAGTTTCCAAATATTTAGAAATACTCCAGATATCTTTCTGTTATTGATTTCTAATTTAATTCCACTGTGGTCAGAAAACAATAGATAACTTGAATCCTTCAAATTCACTGAGACATGGTCTATTTTAGTAAATACTGCATATGCACTTGAAAAGAATGTGTTTTCTGCTCTTGTTAGGTTTGGAGATATTTCCTATACCCTCACTGATTTTTGGAGCGCTTGGCTATCAATTGTTGAAATCTCTAACTATAATTGCAAATTTGTCTATTTTCCCTGGCAGTTCTATCAATTTTTTGTTTCAGTAATTTTGAAGCTTTGTTATTAGAAGCATTAATGTATTTTATGTTCTCTTGATTAAGTGACTTCACATATAAATTGACTATCTCTGGTAACAGTCTCTGCTGTGAAATCTACTTTCTCTAATATAGTCATATCAGCTTTCTCTTGTTTAGTATCAGCATGTGCTTCCGTTCTTTTAGTCTGTCTGTGCCTTTATAGTTAATGTGGCTTTCTCATAGGTCCATATAGTTGGAGTTTGCTTCTATATAAAGTCTGATAATCCCTGTCTATTAACGGTGACGCTTAGACCACTTACATTTAATGAGTATTGACATGATTGAGTTCAAATTTACCATCTTACTATTTGTTTTCTATTTGTCCCAGCCACTGTTTATTCCTTTTTCCCTCTTTTTTCTTTTGTTGGGGGGGGAGGGGTGGTGCTAGTAACTTTTAGATTAATGGAGTATTCCTTATGATTCCACTTTATCTTCTTTGTTGGCTTATTAGCTATAATCCTTTGTTGTGGCATTTTAGTGACTACTTTAGATTACAGTACATATCTTTAACTTACCACAGTCCACCTTCAAGTGATATTATTATACTATTATATTATCCTGTGTATACTGTAAGAGAATTAAAATATACTTCCATTTTCCCCTGCCTGGACTTTGTGCTATCATCATGTATTTTACTTCTACAGCTGATATAAACATTGTTATTATTTCCGCTTTTAAAAATTAACAATTAAAGAGGCCAAAATAATAAGGAAAAATATTGACATATACCTATATAGTTATCATTTATGGTGTTCTTCATTTTTTTGTGTATAACCAGTTTTATATCTGGTATCATTTACTTTTCTCCTGAAGGACTTCCTTTAATATTTCTTGTAATGCAGGTTTGCTGATGAATTCTTTCACAGTTTATGTGTCTGAAAAAGTCTTCATCTTATCACTTTTTAAAGATATTTTAAGAGTTTTTGATTAATAGCTTTGTTCCTTGCAGTACTTTAAATATTTTGCTCTACTGTCTTCTAGCCTGTGTTTTTCTTTCTTAAAATGAGAAATGTGCTGTTATCTTTTTATTTGTTATTTTGTATGCCATGCATCTTTCCCCCTCTGGTTGCTTTTAAGATTTTCTCTTTATTACTTGTTTTAAGCAATTTGACTATAATATGCTTTGGTGTAGTTTCTTTCATGTGTTCTTGTGCTTGGGGTTTGCTGAATTTGGATCTATGAGTTTAAAGTTTTTGACAAATTTGGAAAATTTCAGCCATTATCTCTTACAATATTTTTTTCAGTCTTCCTCTCTCTCTTCTCCTTTGGGAACCTCAATGATACATCTATATGACTCCTTGAAGTTCCATAGTTCACTGGTGCCCTTTTCATTTCTTTAAAGTGCTTTATTTTGTGTGTGCATGTCTGATTTTGGATAGTTTTCATGGCTATGTCATCTGGTTCAGTAGTCTTTTTCCTGCAATGTCTGTGTTGTTTTTAATCCTATGCAGTGATTTTTTCTTCTTTAAAAAAAAAAAAAATTCAGCCATTGTAGATTTCATCTCTAGAAGTTTAACCTGTGTCTTTAAAAAGATATGAAAAGATCTATCTCCTTAATTAATACGGGCAATCTTTCCACTAGCTCTCTGAACATACGAAATGCAGTCATAACAATTGTAACATCCTTGCCTATCTATTTGTATATCCATGTCATTTCTGAGTCAGTTTCAATGAGTTTTCTTCCCCTCATTATGGGTTGTATTGTTTTGCTTCTATGCTAACCTTGTAATTTCTGACTGGATGCCAGGCATGGTGGAGTGGTGTTTATTTCTGTCTTCTCATAAACATTCTTGAGTTTTGCTCTGGGATGCAGTTAAATTAATTGGAAATAGTTTGGCCCTGGGCCTTGTTTTTAAGATTTGTTCACGGTCAGAGCTGTGTATAATCTATGGTTAATTTTACTCTATTACTGAGGCAAGATTTTAACTAATACTCCAGAATTATGAAATTTTGTTGTTTTTGCTGTTGAGAACAGACATTACCCCCATCCTTCCATAGAGTTCCAGGCACTGTTCTCTCTAGTCCTTTAGACAGTTCTTTCTCTGACCTTGGGTCATTCAGCCATATGCATGCACGCCCTGTACTCAAGTCAGCACACAAGGGAGAGAGCTGTTCAGAGCTCCAGATTTCTGTCTTTGTGCAGCTTTCTACTCTAGACTAACTTTTTTGGCTTCCTTGGACTTTTAGCTACACCTCCTTCAGCTAGGGAGACAACAGGAATCTGCCTGTGTTCTGTTCCCTGTATTCTGGCCTGGAGACTCTCTCCAAGTAGTAAACTGGAGCAATCGGGGGCTTTTTCTTGTCTTCAAAGATCATTGCTTTCTGATGCATGATGTCCAACATCCTGGGAGATATTGTTTCACATAATTTATTCATTTTTTTCTCTTTTTTAAAGTTTCAGGTGGAGGTAAATGTGGTCTGTGTTACCTAATCTTAATCAGAAGCTAAAGTCTCCTACTTTTTGACTGAAATAATAAATGTGGCAATATACCTCACTGCATACACACATTTGCTTTTGTGTATGGATCTATTTGTCAAATAAATTATCTAAGGTGTCTTTGTCAGATTAAACAGTAAGTGCATTTTAAGTACAAATGATTTGGCCAACTGCCCTCCAAAAAGCTTTCACAACCAATCTCCTACTAACAGTTTTTGAGTATGCCTATATACTCTGAACACTGAGTATTATCAAATGTGTTCATCTTTACGACTTTGATAGGTAAAAAAAATTATTTTATTTTCATTTCTTTTGTAAGGTTAAACATCTCCTTACATGCTTACTGATGACCAGTACTGCTTTTTTCTGAAACTATTTATGTCCTTTGAATTTTTAGAAAATTGACTTTTCATTTTCCTATTGATTTGTAAGAAACTGTGTAGGAAATTAACCTTCTATCATGTGAATTACAATTTTCCCCTTTGGTCAGTTGACAGTTTCTCATTGACTTTCCTCAGGTCTTTTTTTTTGCCATGAGTAATTTTTAATTAAAAAAAAATGTAGTCCAAGTTATCAATCTTTTTCTGTATGTATCAATCCTTTTCTAGAGTTCTCATAGCTCCTGGATATATACATGTACACAATAGTAACAGGAGTTTATATTTAAACTCATAATTAAGTGAGACAATTTACTTGTTTTTTTTTTTTTCCCTGATAAACTGAAATTAGGTAACAGGCTGGTATACTGAATTCATGTTTTTTATGCTGATCAAGATCTCTGTTGGGCAACTGTCTTTGATTAATAAAACACAGAAGATACAGATTATTATTTGTAAATACAGTTTGGCAAACAAAAATTTCAAAGCACAGAGGAGAGTAGTGGTATAATAAGGGATCTTTGGGGGAATCACTGACTTTAAATCACAGTCTTATTTTCCCCAAGATGGACTCATCTTTAGAGTTTGCTGGGAAGATTGAGCGATGATATGAAACCAAAAGTGATGATTATTTCAAGACATTTTGGTTGGTTATAAAGACAGTTCCTAAATTTTGGAGCCTCCCCTAAAAACTCCAGCAACGTCTCCCCTGCTCCCTCTCCCACTGACCAATATAATTACTGCTGGTGTCATAAACATACTGAGAAAAGACTTTGTACCTTGTCACACTTTCTTCATAAAAGTTTTCTGTAAGTTCTATTTTCCCAACCAGGCAGTCAGCCACTTGAAAGCAGGGCCTTGGCAATACGCTTCCCTAACACTGAGCTTAGATATATAGCTGAGTTGTACTGAGCTTAAAGCATGTGTTGTTGAAGGTAGTAAAACTGTATAGAAACTACCAAAGTAGGAGAACAGAATCCAAGAAGAAAGTATGCTATCTATTTGCCTGGGGATGACACTTGGCATCATCAGGCATTTGACAAAAACGACACTACTGTTCAACAAAGGAAAATAAATGTGTGAGGCCTGAAAGGAAGACCCCTCCAAGGAGAAAATACAATTGCTAAAAAGGTCAAGTTCTCTCTTAGCATAGTTGGAGTAAATAAAGTGCCAAGGAACTGAAAAATTGCATGCCATCATATTTTCTTAGGGGAAAGGAACTAACTTTTGGTGAGGGTCTATGCTATGTGATGGAGAAGGAAGAGGATAGCTAACATTTAATGCTTATCATGTACCCAGCACTGTCCTTTAAACACTTTTCATGGATTAGCTAATTGAACCCTCTTAAGTCCATGAAGAGGATACTACTATTCCCACTGCGCAGGTGAGAAAACCAAGGTTCAAGGACATGTACAATTACTTGGGTAATATACGAAGGCAGGGCTATCTGATTTCAAGTCCAGCCCTTGACTATGCTATAGACTATCCACCTCATGTCGTCCTCAAGAGCAACTTCAGTAGAAGCTTTCCCACATTGCTGATGTGGAAACTGGAGTGCTGAGGCAACCACCCACTGGCCCTCTGGGTCTTTCTGACTCTAAAGCTTAAATGTTCCTCGCTTGCTATGTGGAGTCTTCTGACCCCCGCTTCTCCACCTGATTGTCCCAGTCCCTCTATCCCTACAACTCTCCTTCCATCTGCTCCCAACACACACACCAAAAGGAAAAAGCAAAAAGGTTTTAGTCACACTAGAATAGTCAATGATGCAGGAATGCTCTCCATGGTCATTTGTCTGTGTCTGCCTTGGCTCATGTTATTTTCTGTGACTACTTACACTCCTTCCTTTAAACCCATCCATGTGAGTTATTTACTACGTGGAGGCCCTCCTTGATTTTCACCTCCCTTCCTGAATCAGTTGTTCTGACTCTGCCCTTACATAATACTTTCCTTACAACTCTGCTCCTACAGTCCTTCTCACACTCTGACCATTTACCCATCTAGACCTCACTAGCGTCTTATTTAACTGTGGTATCATCAATGGCTGGCACAGTGCTCAGGCATGGTGCACAATGAAGGAACCCAATAGCTTGAGATAGAGCCTGCAGGTCCCTATAGGGCACTTGCTATGGAAAAGAAAGCAACCGCCAGGTTTACAACCCCACTTCCAAAGTTGGACAGACAATCACCACCTGGACAGACAACCCACCTAGGCTTGGTTACTTTCAGGGAGGATTGAGTAAGGCTACTTGAAAGGAAACTGCAAGCCTAGAAAAGCACGTTACTGATGTATGGGATCTGTATGAGCTTTTAATGGCACAGAAGAGTTGGCCGCTGCTCTGGCATCCACTCAGGCATTAAGACTTTGCTCCTAGTTGTGAAATTATTTTGAACAAATCATCTCCTACACTCATCCAACTCAAATCTCTGTATGTTTGCTACCCTATTCAATTACCAGTCTTTGAAGACCTCATGCCTTTGAATACCACAAGGCAATCTTAGTCACTTTCCACTATACTAAATAACTGAAAATGCTCTATAGTAAGTGAACCTTAGGAAGCATCACTATGAACAAAGCTAGTGGAGTTTATGGAATTCTAGTTGAGCTATTTCAAACCCTAAGATGATGCTGTGAAACTGCTGCACTCAATATGCCAGCAAATTTGGAAAACTCGGCAGTGGCCACAGGACTGGAAAAGGTCAGTTTTCCTTCCAATCCCAAAGAAAGGCAATGCCAAAGAATGCTCAGACTATGAACAATTGCACTCATCTCACACGCTAGTGTGAGATGCTCAAAATTCTCTAACCTAGGCTTCAACAGTACCTGAACTGTGAACTTCCAGATGTTCTAGCTGGATTTAGAAAAGGCAGAGGAACCAGAGATCAAATTGCCAACATCTGCTGGATCATCAGAAAAGCAAGACAGTTCCAGAAAAACATCAACTTCTGTTTATTGACTATGTCAAAGCCTTTGACTGTGTGAATCACAGCAAACTGGAAAATTCTTAAAGAGATGGGAATACCAGACCACCTGACCTGCCTCCTGAGAAACCTGTATTCAGGTCAAGAAGCAACAGCTAGAACTGGACATGGAACAACAGACTGGTTCCAATTCAGAAAAGGAGTACGTCAAGGCTGTTTATTGTCACCCTGCTTAACTTATATGCAGAGTACATCATGAGAAATGCTAGACTGGATGAAGCACAAGCTGGAATCAAGATTGCTGAGAGAAATATCAACAACCTCAGACATGCAGATGACACTACCCCTATGGCAAAAATTGAAAAACTAATGAGCCTCTTGATGAAAGTGAAAGAGGAGAGTGAAAAAGTTGGCTTAAAACTCAACATTCAGAAACTAAGAACATGGCATCTGGTCCCATCACTTCATGGTAAATAGATGAGGTAACAGTGAAAACAGTGACAGACTTTATTGTGGGGGGCTCCAAAATCACTGCAGATGGTGATTGCAGCCATGAAATTAAAAGACGCTTGCTCCTTGGAAGAAAAGTTATGACCAACCTAGACAGCTTATTAAAAAGCAGAAACATTACTTTGCCAACAAAGGTCTGTCTAATCAAAGCGATGGTTTTTCCAGTAGTCATGTATGGATGTGAGAATTGGACTATGAAGAAAGCTGAGGGCTGAAGAATTGATGCTTTTGAACTGTGGTGTTGGAGAAGACTCTTGAGAGTCCCTTGGACAGCAAGGAGATCCAACCAGTCCATCCTAAAGGAAATCAGTCCTGAATATTCATTGGAAAGACTGATGTTGAAACTGAAACTCCAATAAATTTGGCCACCTGATGTGAAGAACTGACTCATTTGAAAAGACCCTGACGCTGGGAAAGATTGAAGGCGGGAGAAGGGGACAACTGAGAATGAGATGGTTGGATGGCATTACTGACTCAATGGATATGAGTTTGAGTACACTCTGAGAGTTGGTGATGGACAGGGAGGCCTGGCGTGCTGCACTCCATGGGGTTGGAAAGAGTTGGACATGACTGAGCGACTGAACTGAACTGAAGTTGCTCACACAAGGCTACATGGGAGATTTCAGTAAGAAGATAAGAGTAAGAAAGCATCAGTCACTTTCTGCCACTATTTGGTTGTGCTAATTGCTGGTAAACTGTTGTTCCATCATTTTGGGTCCCTTGGATTTTTCATTTTGTCCTACAAAACCAGTATCTTTTACCTGTTCAGGGAAGGAGAGTTAAGTTGTGGGGGTTTTCCCTTTCTTTGTCATCAGACTTAGTCCATGACGGAATGGGGGGCACTAGGAAACTTATCAGAACACGCGTAGCATGAATGCTGGGGTTAAGGGCCAATGCAGAAGGGCGGTCAAAAGGCAAAACTGATTCTGAAGATTTGTTTCAGTGCCTTAGTTTATGTGAAAGTTGACAGAAAGAGAGGTGTAGTTGGCAAGTCATGAGGTCCTGCACTTTACAGCTAAGAGTATAGCCTGCTACTGCTAAGTCACTTCAGTCGTGTCCGACTCTGTGTGACCCCATAGACAGCAGCCCACCAGGCTCCGTTGTCCCTGGGATTCTCCAGGCAAGAATACTGGAGTGGGTTGCCATTTCCTTCTCCAAAGCACGAAAGTGAAGTCACTGAGTCGTGTCCAACTCTCAGCGACCCCATGGACTGCAGCCTACCAGGCTCCTCCGTCCATGGGATTTTCCAAGCAAGAGTACTGGAGTGGGGTGCCATTGCCTTCTGTTATCAAATACAAATTAGGAAGTTGCAGTTGGTTCAGTCTTGGCATACAGGCCCTTACTATTTCTTCAAAGTGTTTTCCACATGCCATATTTAGACTTGGAATAATTCTGAAACACACGAGTGAGAAGCTTTCATAAAATGAACCCAACTGCTAATTCTTTTCACCCAGTAATGGACTGGTTTTTTTTTTTTTTTTAATCAGGGCTGCCCCTTCCTACCTTTCAGGTCTTACTCCACCCTTCCTGCCTTAAGTTCCAACTACATCTGCCTCCTCATTGTTTCTGGAAGGTCATTCCAGCCCCAGGGCCCTTGAATATGCTTTTCCTTTCCTATGTACCTGCTGAGTTCTTCCCTGTGCTCTGTCCCTGATGATTCCTTCTGCTTCAGCTCGAGTCACTTCCTCTGAGAGGCTATCTCAAACTGCTCTTCTCAAAGAGGCCCCCTACTCTTTATCACATCCACCAGCTGCCTCCTGCTTACTCCACCCCATCCTGTCACTGGGCAGAAAGCTCATTACATAATCCCTGCACCTGAAATAGATCTCTTTCCTTTCATCCTGTCTAGTATACTTAATGCTACCCCAGTCACCATCTTTGTTCTGATGGCACTATGGATGCAACATGGATCATCAGAAGGTTTTCTAACAGTGCCTTGAAAAAAGTTTCTGTTAACTCTAAGTATACAAGAAATTAAATTAAAAAATCACTTTCCAAGCATCTGAGATGTTATTTTAATGTTTCTCTTTCAGTTGAGCTCCTAAAGTGTAATACGTGCATCGTCTGAAAGGCACAGAACGGAGACACTGAGGTTTATTAAACGTTTGAAAGACTTTATTATTGCTGAGATTTCTCTAATTCTGTCTGCAACTCTATAATGCTCTCATTTTCAAGAAAAACAGTCATCTTGATTCTATTTCACCACTGAGATTCACACAAACTATTTCACATTTCTTAATTTCCAAGCAACACTTAAATTCTTCAGACTTCTTTCAAAACAGCTACAGGGAAATCCCTGATGATTTCAGCTGACAATTCCTTAATCAGGAAAAGACTTTAAATGCCAATCACCAGAAAAGTTACAATTTACAGGAAAGAAAGGGGAAATGCTGACATATTGTGCAACACAGCACGGATAAAGCATGGTTTATGAATTGCATGGCATACTCATGCTGACCGTTTTATAAAGAATTTCTGGTGACATCATAAACTATGTTAGAGCAAATGAACTGTTTCTATTGTCCATGCTTCTGAGAGTCTAAGGTGAAAATAGGATTCCCTTCTTTGGAGATTTTATGGGTAAAATGAGGTAACAATTTGTGTACTTTTTCCCTGCCCCTAGACTTCTACAAAGATTCTGGGTTTTCAATGAAGCAAAGGACTGAGCTAAAGGGAATTCTTATCAAATGTCTAATTTCATCCAGAATGATGAGAGTGCTTTTCTTCTACATTTCTATTACTTAGTAGAGGAAAGGCATGATCTGCTTCTGCCTCTAGCTCTGGGTGTTCAGATCCAAGTTCTCTGTAAGGGCAAATGCTACAGTAGGGTCCTCAGGACAAAATCCTCTCCAACTTACAAAAAGAAGATAGTCTGAAGGTAGTAACTACCAGGATGTAACTGTGACCCCTGATTAATCTGGTAATAAAATCAATTAGGTTTCAGTTGTAGTGATTATGTAACATCTTAGAGATGAGATGATCATGAGCATGGGTTTTCCCCCTTGGAGTCTATATAAATTCATCAATAAACTATACTCTTTATTAACACTTTATTTTAAGTGATTACAAACACAAGGCATTTCATAAACATATTTTGTCATTTGTTACATTATAACTCAGCAGTATGATGCAAAAATTATAATCTTCAATAAATGAACAGGAAGTAAACAAACATAAAAAGAGAAAACCTCCAGAAGGCTAAAATAATAGATCAGTGACTCAGTCCCAGACTCAGCCTAAACCTCCATTCAGATTGGGTCTTAAGCGTTTACTCATTAGAATGGTATCGGCAGAGAGTGAAAAACGACCGAAGAATGAGCAAGACACTGGTAAGTATACATAAGACTAAGAGAAGGAGCAGAGAGCAACTGAGGATTTAAACGTAACTACGGAAAACTTAGAAGTAAACTCTGATATCGGCCTTTATTTCGAAAACCATTACTGAATACCCAAAATAACAAGTGATTACAAATTTCTGTTTAACCGAGTAGCGATGACCATCACTTACTGGCCACTCACAGGCTAGGTACTGCTCCAAGAATTCTCCACACATTATCTCTTTTTAATCCCCATGATATTTCCATAATGTTCCAATTCCCATTTTAGGGATAAAAAAAATTGAGGAGCAAAAAGGTTAAATAACTTGCTTCAAATCTCACAGTGGAAGCCTGGGAATGGAACTCACTTCTGACTCCAATCTGAGTTATTAACCAATGATGTATCTTCTCTATTTGGGCGTTTTGGAGCTAGTCTCTCTGAGTACCCTTTGGGGCTCGAACAAAACGTTTCAAGTATTTTCAGATGTTTCATCTTACTGATTACACAAGCAATTAGAGTTTCCCAATAGAAAGATACTATCTATTGTTTCTGTGGAATCACACTTCATTCCACTGCAGTTTTGCTGCTTAAATAGGCGGATGTCCCACCTATCAGAATAGACATGAAAAAGAAACTGGCTTCCAACCTGTTTTATTATCTTTCTGAGGTTCTCACAGCAGAGTTTTAACATTTCTTCCTAAAAATCTGGTAATCACAGACTAGTGCTTCTTGTTTTGACAGTCCAATCTTATTAGATCATGTTCTAGCTCAGGCCTTGCTCAATATTCTGAAATTTCAGACCTACCAAAGCTACTAAAAAACTTTTCAATTGAGGAATCTACGACCTTATGTGAAACTGGAGTCATGGGAATTTGAACGAACTAATAAAACGTCTCTATGGTAGACCGAAACAGTGATGACAATGGAATGGATGACTAATACGCACATATGACTTTTTAATCCAAAGCCCCCACTGTTCAACGCATTTTTGTAAACTGATTGAACTTCTGCACAGTAATAACCACGCTTTGTACTTTCGTGACACAATTCTTTCATGAACTGCTGTGTGCTGGCCTCATGTTAGCACGCTCTAATTGCCCTCAGGTGGCTGGCAGGTGGTATGAGAAATGTACTCTTCCATCCTAGAATAAAGAATGGTATAAAGGAAGAAGAATTTGAACTGGGCAGATTTCAGGAACTGAGGTATGCCTGTTTGAATGGGGGGCCTGTAGAACCTTGTGGGCGAGGGTTGGCCACGTAGCTCAGCAAGAAAGGCAAATGAAATTCCCAATGAAAACAATTAACAAATACTTGGGCACACATTACCTTTGTGTCCTGTGGCCCCATGACTCAGTGGAAGTGAAACATGTATCTTATTTCCCTTCTAGACCTCCACCCTCCCTTCCCCAGAGCCAGCCCATAACCTCAAATCTCTCAGCAGCCAAAAGCAGATGACTAAAGACAAGGCCAGAGGGTTCACCTTTGAGTAGTCGTTTAGCCTGTATTACTAGTACTAACCAGAGCAGCATAAAATTTTACCATGAAAAAGGTTAAAGGACAAAAACTGCTCTCTGACTCAGGGAAAACATCAGGCAAGGATAATGTTCAAATGTGTGATTTTAAAATAAATGACACAAAGAATGTTTTACTTGAGGTTCTGTCTTAAATCAGAGAGCAAAAGCCTGAGACTCAGTATTTAGCATCTTGTTACATCTGGTCACCAAGTGTAATGAGGATTTTCACTTTTCATTTGGGGTTATATTGTAAAGAGAATGGCACCAGGCTCTAAGAGATTTATCTATTTCAGTTCCTCTGGGGTTAGGCAATGAGCTGGTGTAAAGGATGTGGGCCAGGTGGGGACTATGCAAAGTGGAGGGGCTGCTCCCCGACTAAGGCAGACTGTTTCCCATGGGAGGGAAGGGAGACCCAGTGTTGTCAGATCTGGCATATTTAAAATAAAAAGTTGGAAATGTGCATCGTTATGTGAAATCTCCCAACTGTTGTATATTGCAACTAGCTGATACATGTATACACAACCACATGGGCCAAAGCAAACACATATGTGGGCTGGATCCAGTGCACAGACTCTGGGGTCTGACCTCTGTGACCACAGTCATGGTTTTTAACCTGTAAGCAGTTAAAAGGAAACAAGATCTGACATATCCTCCAGGGAATAAATTACACCATTGCTTAGTCAAATGGCCCTCTATAACTCTACCGTTTGGGGTTTAGAAGTTAAGTTCAGAAGTTGATGATCTACTAACTATACTAAAGTCTCCAACTTTGCAGGTTCTTGTAAGGAGGGAGGTATCAGAGGATTTTAGGGCAAGTGAGGGAAGAGGTTTAGAAGGGAGATGTTCAGTAGCATCACTATGAGGTCTAACCAGCTGACTCCAAGCTGGAGCTCATTCCACCTGTTTAAACATCTAGAATTTATTCTCTGCTGCTCTTAGAAGCAAATGAGCCCAAGAAACGTGCTAACCGGGGGCTTGCAGTTGGCAGTTGAATAGGACTGACAGAAAGGTTTGGCTACAGAGAAAAGAGTCACATTCCCCTTCTCATCTGAGAACACACTACGGAACAGACAGGGCACGATGGCGAGCTGGCGGGCTGCCCATCTTCCTTATCATCCGTGAGGCATCACGTCATACACTGTGCTTTCAGCTATCTTTCCATACTGCTCCTGGAGGATTTCTAAAGATAACCGTTGCACATGTGTTTGGAAGGAAGGAGGTTTTATTTTAAAGAATACAAAGTTCCTCGTCTCTGGCTATGGTGCTTGAAACTGACTACCCGCTGCGTTCTGCCATGGCCCAGTGGTCCTCAGTGTTCAAAGTGAAGAGGGAAATAAATGTTGGACTCTTCCCTCCACGCTAAGTGACAGGGGAGCTGACCTGTGACTGATTTGCAGTGGGCTGGGGAGCTTGATCCTCACTGGCCTGGCTACCATCTTCATATGCTGTTTCATCCACTAGCATAGTGCAGCAGTAACACTCACACCTAACCTTTACCGTTTGTTCACTATGTGCGCCAGGTACAACATGCTTAATACGTACATGCCAGGTACAGTTCTAAGTGCTTTAGCTAGATTCACATATTCCTCACATAACCCTAAGGATGCAGGTACTATTATTACCCTCATTTTACACACGTGGAAACTGAAGCACAGAGAGGTTAAGTATTTTGCCCAAGGTCACACAGTCAGTGACTGGTGGACTAGGAATTCAAACCCAGACAGTCTGGCTCCAGGGCTGGGCTAGATAACCTCTCAAAAGGAGGAATGGATCTCAAGGTAAAAGCTTTGAGACTGAGCTACTTACAGTACAATATGAAGGTTTGGCAATGTTCTGTTTTGATGGCAAAGAAATTTTCTGTTTCCCCATTTTATGCAGGTATCAGAGCAATTCAGGAAAAGAAATCGAAGACATCTCAGGGTGCACATTTGACTCTTCCTATTTGCTACAGTGGAATGCATCATATCATTTTATATGCAGATATTCAAGCATGGTGGGGAGAAGAGACACAGACAGGATTCAGACAGAGGCCTGGGGTCCCAGAAGGGGCATGGGGTGGGGCACCACAGCCAGCTCTCTCTTGGTGGTCCTAGTTCCTGTGTACCTCTCTTACTGTGCAGCTCTGGTTGGGCAGAGTGCAAGGCTGTGATGAAAAGTGTTTGGTTTTTTTTTTTTTTTTTTTTTTAGTATAACGTGGCTCCTCACATAAGCCAACTACTTCATCTGGTACGCAACTGAAAAAATTCAACACTTAAGAAAAAACTGTCTGTTGGGGACTGACTTAGGAGACCATGCCTCTGCTTGCCTCAAGGACTTGCAGAATCATCTTCTGTAGATTTAAAGGACCCTTAGAGAACATCCTGTGATAACCCAGAAGCCTATACTGTAGTTGACAATGACTCACTACTGTTTAATTGCTTTCTTATTTACGGCTCTCCACTAGACTACAAGTTCTATGAAGGCAGGGGCCAACTTTTCATGATGACTGGCATGCAAGAACACTCAATATCTAACTATTGAAAAATAAAAGCATTCAAATTTATATACCAAAGCACAGGGCTATACTTTGGTCAGAAAAAAATTCCACTGCATATAGGTATATGAGTGTTTCTAAATTCCTAAACTAGGTGGGCATTCATCTTCTAACCTTCATTTTCTTAGGGTCTGTTTCTCTTTAACTAATACACCCCTTGCTGGGTGATCTCATTCATTCCTCCATGCCAACCATATGCCAACAACACCCACATTTTTATATCTCCCCCAACCCCTCCCCAGAGCCACAGGCCTGGTTTTCCAACTGCCCTCAAGATATCTCTGCCTGACATAAGGGACTCAAGGTTAACGTTTCCAGAACTACATTTTATCTGCACCTTCCCAACTCTACTCCATTTCCCCTTCTCTAGAGTAAAGGCTTGTTTCTTGCTGCAGTTTCAAGTGAGGGTTTGGGGTCAGAAAAATCTATATCCAAATCCTTGGGAGGCACTGACTGGCTGCATGGCAACTGACTTCTCTGAGATAAAATTTTTATAAGAGTAAAATGGCCCAACGTAACTGACTCCATAGAGTTGGCATGATGACTAAATCAAATGATCCATTAATGCCTTACTTAGCTCAGTGCCAAGTATAAAGCTTCAGCCTGCAATAAAATAGTTCCTTCTATTATTCTCTGTTCTGGTTAATTCAATATCTCCATAAGCTGGAAAACTTAAAAGTCATCCTTTACTTCTGATAATCCTTTTACTCTCTTAATTCAACTAGACCTCAAATCTCTCAATTCTACTTTTAAAGCCTCCCCAACCTGGATTCGTCCTGCATCTCCACTGTTACAGCCTTCACTCGGGCCCTTGTCTTTGTCACCATTTATTTAATTATTCTTTCCTTCTTTCAGGTCTCTCTACATTTAGCCCACACATTACAATGACCCCAAAAATCACTGTTCTTAAAACCTATATGAATCATGTCATTCCCCTGCCTAAAAACCTTCACTGGCTCCCAGAGGTGCAGTCCACATCCACATTTCTTAGGAATGGGGTGGAAGTGCCACTTATATAAAATGACTTGTCAGGATCTTTATATACACATTTTCACTTATTCATCACAACAATGCCAATGAAAAAAATAACTTCATAAAATGAGGCTATTCACTAGCTACTAATGGAAGTCCAACAATTTGCCTATGTCTAAATCAGTCAGAGAAACTGAAATTTACAATCAGGCTTGATGCTAGCTTGTACATCTGTCAGTACAATGAATCCACATCTTATCTCAAGAATGAACTCTAAAGTCAAATATAAAATAAAAGTTTCATATGACTCGAAGCCAACTTGACCATTTCTTAGAAAAGTTGAGCAATATCTCTTTCCATGTTAGAAAGAATGCTGTTTCTTTGGCTGACACAAGATGAAGCAGTTGACAGGCATCACCTGTACTATCTCATTGTAGTCACTGTCTCTCTCCATTTTTGCTGAGTACTAACAGCTGGATTTATGTACAGCAACTGGAACACACAGCTAACAGAGCACCTAGTGTACCACCACTGCACATTACCTATCCCTCACAAACAGCTTAGAGGAGGCAGGGACCACACAGTCTGCACATATTAGGCAGCTAATTTACATACTTGTGGGAAAATTAGTCCCCTCTATTCTTTATCATGGGGCATCCCTGGTGGCTCAGACGGTAGAGAATCTGCCTGCAATGCAGATCTGGGTTCGATTCCTGGGTTGGGAAGATACCCCAGAGAAGGGAATGGCAACCCACTCCAGTATTCTTGCTTGGAGATTTCCATGACCCGAAGAGCCTGGCGGGCTACAGTCCATGGGGTCACAGAGTCGGACATGACTGAGTGACTGATGCTTGTCTGCTTCTTAATCTTACAGTTCAGCTCCTTCAACAATCATCACAGATTTCAAAATAGCTGAGTATGGATTAAGAGGCTTCTGGGTAGGTCCTTACGTAGTCTCACAATTTGCAAAACAAATGATTTTATTCCCAGCAAAACTCTGTCTGTCCTTCACGTTCTGCACTGCAGTTTGGTCTGGAGTGCTCAACCTGACTTTGGGGTGTCCATTCAGTTGAGAACAACTTTTTTCAGGGTAAGGAGTCTGAGTTCCCATGGGTTCCTGTGAGTCAAAGCTGAACTGCAGGTTCATGGGTGGGGACAGCTGCTCTGAAAACGGCCTCATTTTCTGGTCTAGTGTGGTCAGGAACAGGAAGCTGAACCTTTGGTATTTTGGGCTTTGATTCTACCCTGCCCTGAAAGAGCATTCGCCCCTACTGGGGTCTTTACATACGGAGTGAGCACATTTACAGTGTCTGTTGGAAAAACAAGACGCTCGGAGGTGTGAGGCTAAAGCTTCAAGCCTGTGTCCTACTGCTTGGTATCCCTGGAAAGCACGTCTGTGTGGTGAGCGCTGTGCGCTCTGAATCTCTGTCTCTGATGTCCAGAGTCCTTTGGAAGCAAGGGCACCCAGTTTCTAACCAGTTCCTGGGCAGTGGTTAAGGAGATTCTGAAGTTCTGCTGCAATCAATGTGGTAGCAAACAAGTCCATCTGGGTGTGCATATGCGCTCACTAGTCTCCCATTCTGCGGCCCTATGGACTGTGGAGCCCGTCAGGCTCCTCTGGCCATAGGATTTTCCAGGTAGGAATACTGGAGTGGGTTGCTATTTCCTCCTCTAGGGGATCTTCCCGACCCAGGGATCAAACTCATGTCTCTTGGGTCTCCTGCATTGGCAGGCAAAGTCTTTACCAATGCGCAACCTGGGAAGCCCCAAACATGTCTGTATGCTCATTCAATTACAGTCCACAGACTGGGTTCGAACACTGCCCCAGGCAGCCTCCCTAACCCCTCTTATCTCAGCTTCCTCCCTGGGGACAGTGTCATTTGCCTTACATCATCATTCTAATCTGTTCTCTCTCTCTCTCTGATCCGAACCAGATAATTCAAGTGAAGCAATTCTGCAAGCTCCATAATCAGTAGTAGTTGCTAGAATTCCTCGTAGTTCTCACTCCATACTGACCTCAAAGTCAAAGTCTTTATAAAGGTCTATGAGGCCCTGTGAGATCAGCCTCTTGTTGCCACTCTGATCTCATTTCCAATATTTCCTCCGCCTGCTCATTCTACACAGACCTCTTGGTCATTCCTGGAACATTCTAGGGCTCTTCCTCTGCGTGTACTGATTTCTCTCATCTTTTTCCAGGTGCTCAGAATGATGCCCAACACCTAGGAAACACCCAACAGACATGCACTGAATAAGTAATGAATGAATAAATGGCCTTGTGTGGTCAACTAACAGCTCACAGAGCATTCAAAAGTGAAAATGAAAGTCGCTCAGTCTTGTCCGACTCTCTGCTATCCCTTGTTCTATACAGTCCATGGAATTCTCCAGGGCAGAATACTAGAGTGGAGAGCTGTTCCCTTCTCCAGGAGATCTTCCCAACCCAGGGATCGAGCCTGTCTCCCGCACTGCAGGCGGATTCTTTACCAGCTGAGCTACCAGGGAAGCCCCCAGAGCATTCAAGCCTGGTACTAAACACCTCACTCAACTGCACAGGTCTTGGTATGTTTAGGTCCCTTTCTGAGAGAACTGGACTCTGTCCGCTAACACTTAACAAGAAACTCTTCCAAGTGCTTTCTATGAATTAGTTCATTGAATCCCTACTTTCATTTCTAGTCCTTACTTTAGAGAAAACAAAGCACTGAAAAGCGAAGCAATTTGCTGAAGGTCGCCAAGCTAATAAATGATATAAGCTGGCCGGTGGGAGCCATTGGCTACTCTTACTTTTGGCCAAGGGACCAACCTTTTGGGCTGATGACTGCTTTGAATGATGCTACTGTCCGGCTCTTGCTGATTTTACAATCCCCTTTGGCTGCCAGCCAAGCAGGCAGGTGGTCTTTCTCAGGGCCCCCTCTCTCCCTGGCCCATGCACACTTCCCAGCCAATTCTGCTCAGGTTACAATGGAGAAGGTTAGGCCAGATGGGTAAAGCAGACGGCTTGTTTCAGGGACACAAAGGCCCACAGGGTTTTGTTGTTTTTTTCTTATAGCTTCTACTTCACAAAAATCAGCTAATCAAGGAGACCCAGAAATGAACTTTTTCTTTAACAGTCAAATAAGGATGGGGTTTGAAGTCAGCAAGTCAGGACATTATTTGCAGCTGATGCTGCTGGTTAGGTAAGAAAGAACTGCTCAAGGGGCTACAGAGGCCAGCGGGAAGGTCTCATTCCCCTTCACCTCACTGGTGTCGATCCATCCTTGAGACTCATCTCAGCACTCCAGGCCTCAGGAAGCCTTCTCGGATAAGCCCCATGCTCATCCCATGCCCGCTTTCCCAGGCAAGCCTCTTCTCTACCCTCCAAGCACCAGTATGTCCCTCCGCCATAACGCTTGCTGAACTGTACTGAAACGACCTGCCCCCACAGGCTGGACCCATGAGTTTGGGGACAGTGTCCACTGCACGTCTATCTCCTTGTGAAAAATGTTCCACATATGACGGCTGAACCAAATGGCATCACTCTGCTGAGGTAAACTTCTGACATCTTCCGAATCATCCCTGTTATCTCTGATCTGGCTCAGACTGAGACCTGAATGACAAAGCCCTTGAAATGACCCAGTTACGGCCCATGAGGGGCGAAACTATGGGGTCAAAGGAACAATCCTCAAACTCCATGGCACTGTCCTGCTATGCCCTCAAAAGTCCTCCCTTCTGTTCTCAATGGGATTAACTAGCCCCTGAGTCTCCTTAAGTAAATGTGTGAAAGGAGTTGTGACATTTTCTCTAGGGGTCCTCCTTTCTCTTTCAAAAGGCAGCACAAGGATAAAAGATCTCTGGATTTTGCACTTTTGATGAGAAGCATATCAATCAAAATACTTATAACCTCTTGAGTCTCATCGTACACAGATTAAAAACTGCAGAATGTTTGCAGGTGATGCTATTCGTATTTTTAAGGGTTTACTTTTATAATAGTTCATTGGGTCAGAGTAAAGAAGCCATCAAAAAGAAGGAAGAAATAATGTCACACTCTTTCTGACTAGCACCAGCTATTCATGAAATATACTGCCTTGAATATCCATGCAGATAAATATTTCAGCAATAAATGGAGAAAGGAAGTGAATTTTAAAGTATCTGAGGAACAACCGCCTTGGGATTATGAAGTCAGACTCTTTAATATCACGCCAAACTGAATCCTACAGCTGACTAATGCTGTAATGAATTTTGCAGTTATCAAGAAGATTAATTAAGAAAAAACCCACCCTGCTTATTCTTAAGCAATGTTGACATGAGTCTCAAATTGGTGACAGCAAACCACATACCACAAAGTATTTAAATGAATCAGAAGTTTCGGGTGGGGCCTAAACTTAAAAAAAAAAAAGCAAAACGAAACCCTCAGATGTTAAGAGCCACTGGTCATGTTCAATGGCATTCCTTTTAATTCTTACAATAAACCGGCCCATTTTTACAGGTGAGGAAACTAAAGTGAAGGCAGTTTAAGGAAACTCTACACCAGCTGGCTTAGAAGGTGCAGCCGCAGGACTGGATGCTCTAAGTCAACAGAGTATAGTGGGTGGGAGTGGGGTCTCTGCAGCCAGAACGTGTGATCTCAAATGCCGGCTCCGACACCTACTAGCCCAGTGACTTTGAGCAAGTTTCTTAACTTTGTGTCTCAATCTTCTCATCTGTAGAAACGGAGATATCGGTAGTACGTATTTCAGACGGCTGTGGTCAGGATTAATGAGCTAACCTATAGAAAGTGCTTACAACAGTGCCTGGCATACAGTCAGCATTATTTTTGCTCTTATCTGACTTCAAAGCCCATGCCTCTTCTCCCTCATCAACGGTTAAGCACACATACTACTGTTTTGAAACATTTTGCAATGCCCACCGTAACAAATAAATGTTTGTTAATTAAAATATTCCACTGTGTTTCATTCCAGAAAGGGTTAGTGTTGAGAAAAGCAGGCATCAGAGAACACAACATATGGCTCAACAAAGGAAATCCATTTTCACTGTTGAGAACTTCCTGAAAATGGAAGGAGCTGCCTGTCCCAGGAAGTGCCTCAATCAAAGATGACTACTTAGTGAAGATTTTATAGAGCAGATTAAAAAAGGGCTACCTTGATAGCACAGGGGAAGGACTGAGGGAGATAAAACTCCAGGGAGTCTGTTTTAAACTGGAGAAGATTATTGGCTTAAAGAGCTGCTTTTTGGCAAGGCTCTTTTACAGGAATGTTACTTCAGCTATGGTATACTCAGACACTTACCTTGACTAAAAAGCATGAATGGTATGAAACAGAAGCTGTTAAAAATGGGTGTGTGGGAAGCGTGTGTGTGTGTGTGTGTGTGTGTGTGTGTGTGTGTGAGAGAGAGAGAGAGAGAGAGAGACAGAGACAGAGAGAATGTAAGACTTGAATTAATTCATTGATTTTAGTATATCTCACAGTAAAATGGCCCAGTGAAGTGATCACAGTAATTCAACTGAATAAGTGACTATAAAAATTTTATGCTTATAATCAGAAAGAAAACACTTCTCGAGTTTCTACATCTGCTCCATATTTCTATGCAAAATAGGTAATCAGAGGTGCTTGGCTTTCTGAAGGAAAACCAGTATAATATTTTTTTTATTCTGATTTCTTAACAGAAAAGAATAAGAAAAAAATCTCTGATCTGTTTTTGTTTCATGAAAGATATACCTTGGCCTTTTCCTATAGGAATAACCAGCCTTGAGTGTGCCTCTCCTAAGCAGTTATTGCTTTATGTTTATATGCAAGAATATAAGAGGGAAAAGAAATCATAAAAGCTTTGGTAAAAACTACCATGACAAACATAAAAACAAAAAACCAAACTCTACTACAGCAAAACTCATCAATTTGCTTCCCTATTTGAGGTCTGCTATCTCATCATTCATTTATATTCTCTCTCACATTTCCCCACTGCCCATCCCTCCACTCCCTCCACTATTTCTAGCATGTGATTTGGGGGAGGAAAGGGGAGGCCATAGTACTCAATATGACATGTACATAAGGGAAGTTGTTGGAGAGCTCAGGGCACACAGCTCTGGATAAGGCAAGCACTACATTTCATTAAACTTTGGTTTGTAAAATGGGGATATGATGCTGCTGCTGCTGCTAAGTCGCTTCAGTTGTGACCGACTCTGTGCGACCCCATAGACGGCAGCCCACCAGGCTCTGCCGTCCCTGGGATTCTCCAGGCAAGGAACACTGGAGTGGGCTGCCATTTCCTTCTCCAATGCATGAAAGGGAAAAGGGAAAGTGAAGTCGCTCAGTTGTATCTGACTCTTCGCGACCCCATGGACTGCAGCCCACCAGGCTCCTCTGTCCATGGGATTCTCCAGGCAAAAGTACTGGAGTGGGGTGCCATTGCCTTCTCCGGGGGATATGATAACAGTACCTATTTCAGAGAACTATGGAAGGAATTAAATGAGATGATCTATGTAAAGTTATTAGTATAACCCCTAGCACATAGTCAATGCTCAATAAGTGCTAGGCAGTATTATTTTTTATACTCAACAGCTAATCATTACAAAAATAAGAATCTGAACTATAATTCTTACTTTTATAAACACACTTCAGGTCTTCTTTGATAGTTCTAAAGGCACATGGGCAGGGTTATGGGGTAGTTGGAGATCTTCATTAGAGGCAACAATTATTATGTCATGACATGCTTGAGTTTTAGCCAAAATAATAGTTTAGGTAACAGAATGCTCAAAATAGAATTTACTAAAGTGTCAAAAAACAAACCCAGCTCTATAAATGTATAAAGTTATTGCTTCCCTTTCCCTTGTGGGAGACAAAAGTCAAGCTCTGCCCATAAGCCTGACTCATATACTTCCAATCTCCCAGGCCTCCCTCAACCTTACCCCAAACTACAAAAAATCCATATTAAAAGTTGAGGAACAAAGAGGCAGAACATATGATGATACATTATTAAAGGATTAATTATCCACTCTGAGTTATTTTTCCTTCCCTCTTTGATTCCTTCCTGACCTACTCTGAACTGTGCTAACTGGATACAGACATGCAGAGACTTGGGGAGAATCTGAATCTCTGTGGTCATCCCCTCTATGGTCAGGAAACATGATCAGGCTATCATCAGGATATCTTTTTTGGGGATGCTTTCTGAGAAATCTCAGGACCTTCTCTGAAGAAAGCATCCTCTCAGTTTTGACCAACTTTTTTTTCTTCTCTCATCAAATGGCCTTTGTGGACACTCTTTCTACCTGCCAACTGGTGAAATCAAGATGGTGAAACTCTGATACCTTCTAAGCTCCACAATTTTTTTTTTTCTTTGACAGAGATACAAAGATAAGCACAGTAGAAGCCTCAGTCTGTAAAGAGATGAAAGGTACAACAGGTACAGAATAAAGTCTAGGCATATAAGCAAAGGCTAAAAAATCACAGTGCTTTTACTGGAAACGAGGGATACGGAGGCAACCACAAGTTATAAAACAGTGCTTTCCCTTCTTGTGCAGCCAAACCCCGATGTCATCACAGCAACATGATATTCAAGAAAGTCCAACCTATTTTAAGTAGTTTCAGGTGACAGATTATTGGCCCACAATGAGACCCAGGCTGATGGATTGCAGAGGAGAAAAGTTCACTGTGCTGTGAAGCACTGCTAATCTAGACTGATAAAACCAGAAGAGACAGGCATCTCTCCTTTCCAGTGTTTACTGGATGACATCACATTGTGGATTTAAACAAAGTGTTGTCTAGATTATCCAGCAAATGTCACATAAGAGTACTTGAGTAGCTTAGATAAAGGTCTCAGAACACTGTGAATGAATTCATCCTGCAAAACAAATTTCCCAGATGAGTTCATAATCTTAACTCCATGTCATTTCACTTTGTATTCTTTCAGGCATAACTCTAACCCCATAAATGACATTCATCTTGGACAGAACAACTGTGTTGTTTGAGAACGCAACCCGGTAATGTAAGGCAGTTTCCATTATGTGCATAAGAAAGCATAAAGGTTGAAGCTTTTGCCTTAGGTTGGTAAAATAAATATTACAATATTAATTCATCAAGGAAACACACATCAAAACAATGAGATACCAATTCACAACCACTAGGATGGCTACAATCAAAGAGACAGATAGTAACAAGTGTCGGCGAGGACGTGGAGCAATTGGAACCCTCACACACTGCTGGTGGGAATGTAAAATGGTGCAGTCGCTTTGGAAAACAGTCTGGAAGTTCCTAAAAAGGATAAACATAGAGTTACCATATGACCCAGCAATTACACTCCCAAATACCACAAGAAATGAAAATGAAAACATAAGTCCACTTGTACATGAATGTTCATAGCAGGATTATTCAAAACAGTCAAAAAAGAGATACAATCCAAATGACCATCAGTTGACGAAAGGATAAACAGAATGTGGTCTATCCATACAATGACATGTTATTCAGCATTGAAAAGAATGGAGCTCTGATTCATGCTACAGCATGGATAAAACTTGAAAACATTACGTTAAAGAAGCCAGTCACAAAAGACCACATATGCATATTTATATGAAATGTCCAGAAGAAGTAAATCTTTTAAAGATAGAATGTAGATTAGTGGTTGCCTAGAGCTGGGAGGATGGGTTGGAGGAAAACGGGAAGTGAATGCTAATGGATAGAGGGTTTCTTTCTGAAAATGTTCTAAAATTGATTGTGGTGCTTGGTTTCACAACTCTGTGAATATACTAAAAGCCACTGCATTGTGTACTTTAAATGGCTGAACTGTATGATATGTGAATTATGTCCAATAAAGCTGTTATAAAAAGTAATATTAACGTATCAGCTAGAAGGAGATATAGTCATCTAACTACAGCAAGGATCACTTCTGTCACAATATTAAGGATGAAACCTATCGGCTGAAGGCTCAATACGTAAATAATGGCTTTCAAATGTTCGTGACCTCACTAATGTTTAAAGTAATCCTGCCATGTCTACTAACAGTATCCTTGGTAATTAAGCATTCCTCCTGTTTGGATTCCCTGCAATAATTAATTAATTCCCTGCATAAAGCTTTCCACATAGGAGACGCTCAATGTTTTATTGATTTCAAGTACATTTAAAAATGAATCAACTGAAATCAGTAAATAAAAATCAAACCAAATATGGGGAAAGCTGACTGGCACTACTATAGCTACTTGCCAAATTAAACCTGGGGCATCTAAAATGCAGTCTCCTCTCCCAAATTTTAGTCAGTCATTACTGGCTACAAAAAGATTGATGCCCTTCATTTGCCTGGGTTTCATCTCCCTGGATAAAATCTGGAACTTTCTAGGCAGGGGTTACTTCTGATGTATATTAATACACAAAATCCCTTAAGAGGACAGACTTGATGATTTCAATACCTTTAGACCATGAAATTTTTGCACCTTATTTTATGTCCCTGGATATGTTCCAGTGTCTCCTAGTTTACAGAAGAATAGAATTTGTATCCTACTGCTGTATGAGAACTGGATAAATCTTAATTGTGCTGAATTGATTGAGAGTGCTTTTCAGGTCTACTATATCCTTCTACTTCTCTATATATTTATTCTATTAACTTTTGAGATTTTGATATTGAAACTCCAACTAAAAATCTTAATTTATCTATTTAAAGAAAATAGTGGAATTGTATGTAACCTTATTCTGTATTTTCTAAGTCTCTTATAAATGTGTTATTATACTTTCATAATTTAAAAAAATAAATATTTTTAAAAAGTATACAAGATCCCTGAGCACACAAGGTGAGACAGTACTCTTATTTCCCATTTATGGTCAGGAAATCCCCAGGTAGTCATTTGTGGCTGTTGTTATTTTGTGTTTTGTTTTTTTCTTCTAATCTAACCTGATGTTTAAAAGGATGATCTCTGGAGCTAGTCTGCCTGGGTTTCAATTTGAGCTCTGGTCCTTATCGATATCTCTGGACCTCGGTTTATAGGGCATAGGGCTTTCTGTGAAGATGTAAAGTACTGTGAAGGATGCCTGAATATAGTAAATCTCAATAGTGTAAAGCTATTATTATATTTAGATTTGCAGAATCCCTGAAACAGAATTTGGGGATAGCTATTGTTATCACAGAGAGGAGCATATCGTATCAGATATAAACCAGCCCCTCCCTGAGTCAAAGGTAAAACTAAAGAATCTCATTCTTTCCCAAATTTCTGGTTAGAAAATGCCACTCCAAACCAAAGGAGGTTTTTAGCAAGTATGACCTGCCAACAATTAAATTTTGTTTTTCATGATGTAAAACCCTCCTGGAGGCAGAGATGATATTCTTGGCCAGGTATGTCACTATTACAGTTGTGTGTTGGACAGGAAGATGAGAACTACTGCCACTGTGATTAGATATGGTACTTTTCAGAATCTGTCTGCATTTAATTTTCTTCTGGATTTTCATCACTGAGAGGGAAGCACACAAATGGCCTACAGAAACCAATGATAATACCAGTGGTAAAAGCCTTCTGATAGACAGTTCCTAAATCCCTAATTTTTTAAAATACAATTTGAAAATTTTTTTAAGTTTTTCAACAAAATTCTTTTGGGGATACAAAGTGCTTTTTCATGATATTTTCCTTTGCCCATGTTTTCTACAGCTTCTTGAATCTTCACATTGTTAGTGTGGTAGACACTGGGAATATTCATCTATATCCACATTTTCCTCTTTCTCCTGGGTTTCTAACTACATGTTTTTCCAGCCTTCCCATAGGTAGGTGTAGTACATGTGCCTCAGTCCTAGCCAATGAAGTGTGAGTGTTATGAGATGCGCACTTTGTTGTCAAGACCTGGCCCAATCTCACACTTTCTAGCTTGAATGGAGGGGACTCAGGAGGAGGGAGCCACAAGATGGAAAGAGCCTGGGTCCTTGAAGAACTTTATGGACCAGACCTGCTCCACCCCAACCCAATGTGCAATGAACTTTACATAGGGAAAAATACGCAATAATAAGCCACTGGGGATCTGTAGCTGTTTATACAGAAGCACCTGTAGGTTATTCGGTAAAGGCTTTTTAACTATTGTTCAGGGGAGTTGGTTTTCTTCCAGAATAGTACTTTCTCTGTTAGATATTGGCAACAAGTATACTAATAAAACACATTTCTTTGATCCCTTCTCCTTTAGTCTCTCTTACTAAGATCACCAGATACAATCTTTCAATCATGTCCATAAAACACATCTAGGTGTATCATTTGATCTCGCCAGGTTCTTCTTTAGAGAACATGTCTCTTTCATTGGATTATTTGTCATCTTAATCTAGTTCTCTTTGTAGAGCTTGCCAAAGTGTATCTCTAACTGTGCACTTGATTAATTGTGTACCATTCCAGAGAATCAATTTAATCAGGCTCTGAGTTAGAAGTTGAACAATTACAAATTGTCAGATAAAAATTAAAAGCTATCAATGAATACTAATCACATTTATTTATAATTCTTCATGTAGCAATCTATTTATTTATAATTCTTTATAGCAATCTTTTTGCAGCCCATGTGATTTAGTGTAAATCACATTTTCTTTTTGGTATTAAAGTTATAAATGGAAAGAAATGTAAATGGCATCTTTTATGATTACTGTCTCTAGGCTCTTTGGATGAATTAAAAAAGACAGTATAGCTACCTTGGGTTTAAGGTAGCTTAAACTCGGTAATGACCTTCTGGAAATTTCTATTCTTGCTCACTAACTCCTCCTTTCTCTCTCTTCCCTTTAAAAAATGTTTTTAATACTTACTACTATATAGCTTTTTATTTTCTTGTTTATTGCCTTCTTTCATTACCAGACTGTAATTCCCATAGAAGGCAGCACTTATATCTGTTTCTGTTCATCTAATAAATATTTACTGAATACCAATTATCAGGCACTGCTCCAAGTATTAGGATTAAACATCATTGAAGATTAAATTTAAGCAAAATTAAGATATGGTGCCTGGCCTTGAGGTGTATATACTTAGGTGGAGGAAGTATATGCTTATTGTCTGTAAGCTCTTAAATGTTATATACTGAGATAAGAGCTACTATGTTGTACTTTTCACTTCAAGCTTTTTGATATTGGGTGGTAATCAGGGTTGTCTGTCTAGCCCATCCCATCTGTCCCCTTGACCACACTGGACTTCTGGCCTATACTATTAATATATAGAATGAATGACTTCTCTCTTCTGAGAAGTTGGAATTGGAACTGAGAGATTCTAATTCAATCTGAGTTCTTCAGTTGAAAGAGGATATACAGCTTAGAGGGATATGCCATGGGCATCTTCCACTAGATGGAAAGGGAAACTAAGAAAGCTAGTCTAGAGACAGAAAAGAAAGAAGCACAAGTCATGGGAAGAAATAGAGATGGAAGATTTATGGTCTGAGAAAGACCTAAAAAATCCACTTTGTATTTCGTTTCTAGTCCCTTTTTCCATAAGAACCCTTACTTCCTTATAGCTTTTTTTTTTTTTTTTTTTGCTAAGGTTATGTCATGTTATATTCTTTTGCTTTCAATCATATTGAGACATTTCTATTTAATATGAAATATTAATAGAGCCTACTGAATCTCATTCATTTTCATAGCATCAAGTATAGGTGCTATTCTTCAGAAAAGTAGCTTTCTCCTCTGTGTTATAAACAGTGCATCTGTTGGATTTTAATAATTAGGAATGCTAACAATGCTTCTCGGAGAAGGCAATGGCACCCCACTCCAGTACTCTTGCCTGGAGAATCCCATGGACAGAGGAGCCTGGTGGGCTGCAGTCCATGGGGTCGCGAAGAGTCGGATACGACTGAGCGACTTCACTTTCCCTTTTCCCTTTCATGCACTGGAGAAGGAAATGGCAGCCCACTCCAGTGTTCTTGCCTGGAGAATCCCAGGGACGGCAGAGCCTGGTGGGCTGCCGTCTATGGGGTCGCACAGAGTCGGTCACGACTGAAGCGACTTAGCAGCAGCAGCAGCAGCAGCAACAATGCTTCTAAGGTGCTTGCCTTGAAGTTTGCCATGTTCCTCACCAGTGATTTTAAAAAGCAGGCTCATTTCCATTCAAGGGTAGTACATCAAAGGCCAACATTCTTTAAACCCCGTGAAAAACCTATCACATGTGTCCACCAGCTTTTGTGGCTGGTTAACGTGCAAGGCAAAAAATAATTCTTCTTATAAACATCAATGGTATATTTGTACTCATAAACAAAAAGTCTTTGGAATGAAAGCTTTGATTAAAGGTCAGTAGTTGATCAGCTAGTCTGATTAACAACTCCTAACTGGAGACACCAGAATCTGAATACACCTAAAATGCATGGCTTTATAAGGTCCTACTCAGGAAAAAGAAACTTAAGCTTTTTGTTTGTGGGGCAAGAGGTGGGGGCAGGGAGGGGGGTGGATATACTTGAGAGATTTCAACAGCAGCACACCCACAAACATCTGCTACTTTTTTTTTTTTCATCTGCTACTTTTAAAGTGTCTTCTCTCATTATTCCTCAGAGATCTGTCAGGCACTGTGAACGTAAGAGGAGTAAGACTTGGTCTCTGTCCTAAAACAAGCTCACCGTTTACGGGCAAAGACAGACAAGGAGACAGGAAACCATGATGCTCTCTGCTAAGTGCCATTGCTAGACACACCAGCATGGAGGAGACACATCTCATCCAATCCTAGGCTCTGTGAGCTCAGTCCGAGAGAATAAGCAGGAGTCAGGCAGACTGTGAGCAGAGGCAGGGAGGGCTGTGCTAAGAGAAAGGAGTGTGCAAAGAGTATGTTCAAGGCAAAGATGTGAGGAAGAGGGTCGAGGTGTTAATAGCCAGTTGTCCTATAAGAGGGGCCTTCCAGGTGGCTCAGTGGGTTAAGAATCTGCCTGGAATGCAGGAGACATGGGTTTGATTCCTGGATCGAGAAGATCCCCCATGGCAACCCACTCCAGTATTCTTGCCTGGAGAATCCCATGGACCCAGGAGCCTGTTGGGCTACAGTCCAGAGGGTCGCACAGTCAGACATGACTGAGGCAACTGACAACGCATGCATGTACACATAGTCCTATGTGTGAACAAGGTGCTTAGGATAACTGCCTATATTGTCCTCCAAAGCTCCTGTCCCCAATGTTTTTCATGCGCTCTGACTACTTATTGCTTTAGTTCCACAAATATTTACTGAAGTCTTATTAAGTTTTAGGTTGTAAAACTAAACATGCAAGGTTAAGATGAGTAAGACCAGGGAATAGTAGGGAACAGTTTTGTAATGAAGAAGCTCAGCCTGGTGGGGAAGAGAGATCCAGGGTATCTGGAGAGCATTAAGAAAAACATGTGCATAAAGTAAAGGGGCAAAAAAGCTTATGATGAGTCTTTAAAAACGAATAAGAAGAAACTGGCCATGTCAGAAACAACAACGTCAAAAGTGAGGGAAGAACTTCAGACGAGGAAGAGCATAAGACAAATGCTGTGATAAAGGAAGGGCCAGGGCATAGGGAGAGGGCAGATTTGAGAAATTACCTAGGAGGCAAAAGAACAGATGTGATTACTGGGAGCGAAGGAGGCAAGTCAGTCTATTAAGACTATAGGTTTTTTGCTTTACTTGAGTGGTGTTCAGTCACGTCCAACTCTGAGGCCCCAAGGACTGTAGCCTGCCAGGCTTCTCTGCCCATGGCATTCTCCAGGCAAGAATAGTGGAGTGGGGTGCCATTCCCTTCTCCAGGGGATCTTTCCAACCCATGTCTCTTATGTCTCCTGCACTGGCATGTGGGTTCTTTACCACTAGCGCCACCTGGATTAAACTATCCAATAACTGAGACTGCCAGAGGAAAAGCTGATTTTCTAAGAAAAAAGGGCAGGTGGAAGCTGCCGTGCTTCACACCCAATGGGCAGGGATAACAGGGCAGGACTTTGGCTGGAGATGTCACCCAGCAGCAAAAAGGTGGGGCTGGGACAATAACTGACACGACACAAGGGAAGTCAGTACAGTAGAAAAGATGGCAAGCGGCCAGATGCACAATCCTATAAACCATCATTTGGGTGCAGGCAGAGGAGCCGGGAAACTCAACAAAGGAGATGGAGCAGAAAGCAGTGAGTTTCTAGCAACATTAAGTCATCAAAGATTTGAAATGAAGCAAAGAAACTCAATAAGATAGACTAAAAATCTGTGCCACCTGAGGTAGCTGGAGATTTATTCTCTGGTGCGAGGGAAAAGACCAGGCTGCCGTGATGGAGGAGTGGATGGAAGAGAGGAAGTGCTCCCTGGGTATTCAGACCACTCTTTGAAGCAGCCCGCTGGAAAAGGGGAAGCGAGCGAAGAGGCATCAGCAAATGTGGGATGATCTCAACCTCTCTCTCTTTATGATCCGTCAATCATTCTAAAAGGAAAGATGGAAAGACCTGAGTGGGCCTCCAGGCTGAGAGGAAAGCCGCAGAGATGGAGAGACTGAGGATATTGGGGAAAAGACATAACTGAAGGAAAGGGTCCCAGAGGAGAAAGCTGTTCTAATTATGTAACCAATGTGAACAAATTTTAGCTTCTAATTGTCTTCAGCCAGGAGAGTTTCAAGCAATACATGTCACAGGATCAGGCATCTGTGGGCAGCAGCAGCAGCGTGAAATGGTGACACTGGGCTTGAGGCAACATCAGAGAACAGGAGACAAACTCTAAATCTTATCAATCTGAAGATTTCTTACATGCTCAATAAAGCCCTACAGAGAACACTGCTAGTAGGATTAGAAAAAGTTTATCATCTCATCGGTGTCTCCTAAAGTTTTGGAATAAACAATGAAAACTATTCTTCAATCCAGGGGATTATAATCTCTACACAAATGTGATTTTGGGGGCAGCAAAGGAGTCAGACTGAGCTGGAGTCTAGGCTTTGCTAGAAGCTACTGACTTTAGGACAATTTCTGTGCTCTAGGCCTGGGTGATGCTATAGCCTAGAATGCGAGGTTTAAGCAAGTTCTTAGACATGAAAGTGTTTAGCAAAATATAATGTTCTCTGCAAATATATGGTGCAATATGGTACATGATGCACTTTTAATTATGTTATTTGGAATCTCTGAAAATTTGGCAAATCTGAGAGATGGCTGATTGAATAGGTTTTGTCATTACCACTGCAAAGTCACATCAATAAAAAGGAAAGAAATTGTTAAAGCAAAGACCTTTAACTTTTGGTGATGATTAATTCCTTTTATTTTCAGGTAGCTTTGTGATTCTGAGAAGAAACCAGGAGGTTAGATATTGATAAGGAAGTACACATTAGCTACTCCAGGCACTGGGAGGTGAGGAACTAATGTTGCCAGTGGCAGAGTGGAGATTGGACAAGTAAGACTTTAAAGTCTATCCTAAAGGTTAAGAGCTCAAGTTTTAGTCAAGACAGACCTGGGTTTGAATCCTGGCTCAGTTACATATTAACCATATATAATCTTGGACAATCCAATCTCATTCACTGAGCTTCAGTCTTCTCATCTATAAATCGGGATAATAACATCCACCTTCAGAATGTTAAGGCTTCCAGGTGGCACTAGTGGCAAAGAACTCACCTACCAATGCAGGGGACTAAGAGACACGGGTTCAATTTCTGGGTCGGAAAGATCTCCTGGACAAGGGCAAGGCAACCCCCTCCAGTATTCTTGCCTGGAGAATCCCATGGACAGAGGAGCCTGGTGGACTACAGTCCATGGGGTTGCAAAGAGTCAGACACAACTGAAGCAACTTAGCATGTACAACACTGGGTAATTATGTAAGTGTGTGCATGTGTGGCTGTGTGTATGGAATTTCTGGCATATTTTAAGTGCTCAATAAATGGTACCTATTATACTGGACCTGTGCTTACAGACTTCCCAGAATCTTGTATTCTTTTCACATATAGGTGTTACTTACTGCTATTTATTAAGAGCTTTGTTACAGTGTTATCTAAGTCTCCATGTTTAAAGCATAAAATCTACTATGTCACTTAAATACTCTGTTGTTAAGAGTAAAAAACTGTATCTACTTTTTCTCTGGATCCCCAGGGTGTAACAAAGTACTAAGCACAGAGTGTATATTTAAGAAATATCTGTTGGAGGAAGGATGGAAAGAAAGGAAGAAGAAAGGAAGGGAGGGGAAAAGAGAGGGAAGGAATTTGGGATGTCAAGAGCTGCTAACTCAGGTGCTATGAAATTCAAGGGCTGAGAAAAATAGAAAAAGGCGTTTCTGAGGTATCAAATGTGACGAGACTTCTTATAAAAAGCTGTTTTCTTGGACCTGTGTGATTATTTTTGCTTCTCTGAGCTCTGGTATTTCTCTCCATCTGCCAAGTGGGAATGGACCAATTACAGTTCAAGTTTGCTAACAGAGATTACTTAAGGTAAATATTTGGTGCTTTCCAGAGCAAATCACACCATTTTAGTTTTAGGTTATTTTAATGATAAGCTCTTTCAGATCTAGCTCCATTGATACCCTGTATGTAGCACAGAGGTACACTGGACTCCAATTTCACCTATATTTAGAATCCTTTTCACATGGCATCATTCAAGCACATCTGGGGCCAGCTGTTGCTAGCCTTTCCTAGAATCTTACCCAGATAGAGATTTCAGTAAGATTTTTAAAAATAAATCAAACAGGTGTTATCTCTGGGCCAATTAGCACATTAGCTATAAAAAGAGTACACACAAATGAGCTCTCTCTCCACAAGCTCAAGAGGGGAACAGAGTTTTCACTGTTTGGATCAACCTATTTTCATCTGGTTGTATTAAGCTATTTTTTTCCCCCCACCAAATGAAAAGAAACTGCTCCCTGGACTGTGGTACCACACCTTTTGCTGCTGCTGTTGTTAGTAGTTACGCTAATATTACCACAGAATACAGTGATGCAGTAAAGTTCTTTAGATTCAGATTCAAGTAACATTCATTGAGCACGGCCCAGAAGCTCTGTAGGTGCTCCTATACCCATGATGTCATTTTCCTCCTCAAAACACTTAAAGATACCAAAACTCACTGGAACGCTGTCTTCAAAAACATGGGAAGTCAGAGAGGCAGCTGAAATCCTAACAATGACAGAATCTAAGTATCTTGAGGTGGTGCAAAGATCACTGGTTCAACAGTGCTGGATCTGGGTGGAATCTCTCTCATCCTGTTTGCTCACTTCTAACTGATGGATTTGTTGGTGTCAAGATCCTGGCTGTTCTGCTGGGTGTCTCACACTCTGAAGTAGATTACAGCCTTAGCTCTGCACCTGCGTGTCATCTTGAGTCTTACCATAGCTTGGAACTCTTCTAAAGCAAGCTGAATAAAGGAGTTGTGAGAGTTGAGGAAATACTCTCTCCTTAAGGGAGTTTTTTTTTTTTAAACAAAGTGGAAGTATCCCAAAATAAAAAAAAATTTTTTTCAGAAATAGGCAAAAATCGGCCTTGGGTTTCCCCTGTGATCTACATACTGATCATGTGATGTCATCAGGGCCCTGTCCCCTCCCCATGCTGTTATGTTGACAGCTCTTTCCTATTATTAAATAATACTTTTCACCTATGTATCCCTTTATGTGTTATAATACATAATCACATTTAATCTTCACATTATCCTAATCTTAGTGATATTCACTTAGAGGCTAAGGGATTTCTAGTTGGTCATAGCTACTGAAAGAGGCAGAATGGGTGCCCAAAATCAGTTCTCTTGATTCTGAGAACAATAATAGCAGTAGTTAATAACTGACCATGTGCTAGGCATTGTGTTCAGAGCTTCAAATATAACATTACCTTATTTCATCATCATCATAATTCTACAACAGATAGTATTACTGTCCTCACTTACAGAACATATACCGTGGGACCACAGAGAGATTACATACTATGCCCACCAGGGAAGCCCATAGTATGCCCAGTGAACCAGTGAAGTTTCTCAGTCATGTCCAACTCTTTGTAATCCCATGGAATGTAGCCTACCAGGCTCTTCCATCCATGGAATTTTCCAGGCAAGAGTACTAGAGTGGGTTGCCATTTCCTTCTCCAGGGGATCTTCCTGATCTAGGGATCAAACCCAGGTCTCCTGCATTGCAGGCAGTCACTTTAACATCTGAGCTACCAGGGAAGCCCTGGTATAGTATGCCCAAGGTCCCACGATTATCAAGATGTACAATTCAGATTCTAATTCAGGCAGTTTGCTTTATGACATGCTCTTTCAACATCTATGCTAAAGAGCCTTCTTCCTATGATAGTATAGCTGCCTCCATCAAGAGTTTTCATAATTTCCATCTATAATGTAGGCAAAATTTGTGCAAGAAGGAAGTCCAAGGTTGCCTAATACAGCTCTGCATTGGAGCTCCAAGTCCTGTGTAACACAGGGCATCCTGCTCTGGCACAGCAGACTGATACTTTGAAGGCGTGGGCTGTAGGGAATCACTGTCATCACTGTGCCCAAGCTCAGCGTATGATCCATAGATGATGCATAGTAACTGTGTGCTGAGCAGAACTCAACAGACACTACCAAGTCATCAGAGACATACTGAAAGGCTGACTTAGGGTTACAGTTGCTTTTTAAATTTTTATTTATTTTTTAAAATTTTTGGCTGTATTCGCTCTTTACTGTTGTGTGGGTTTTTCTCTAGTTCCAGCGAGCAGGGGCTACTCTTCACTGCAGTGCATGGGGTTCTCATTGTGGTGGTTTCTGCTGCAGAGCATGGGCTCTAGACAACAGGCACAATAGCTGTGGTACACAGGCTTAATTGCTTCATGGTATGTGGGATCTTCTCAAGCCAGGGATCGAAGCATGTCTCCTGCATTGGCAGGCAGATTCTTTACCACTGAGCCACCAGGGAAGCCCCTATAGCTGTGTTTTAAAATTAACAGACAAAAGCCTGAAATCAAAAGGATAAATTCTGACTCTCAAATCAAGGAAATCAGTGAAGCAGGTATAATATGCACCAATCACATGCAGCCTGCAGACAAATTTTGTTTGGCTACATATTGCTTTTAAATTTCCACCCAAGAGCTAGTATTTAAAAACTAAGAGATTTCATTCAAAAGTCCCAATTTTCAAATTCTCTAGAAAAACTACAAGATATGCCACTAGACAGGGCATCTGCTCTCTAGTTCACCAATTTCCATGGGACCAGATTTATCCATTTATTTTCTTCCGTGGCCCCTACCCAATTCTGAGTTTGTAAACTATGAGCTAGATAAGAGTGTAAAGAAGATTTGGAAGGGCATTAGAGCCTTCTAAGATTCTTAAATCACCATTTCGATATACCAAATAGACTACTCGGCCAGCCTTTCTGTAAAGTACATTAACATTTTTAGTCATTTAGTGCTGAGATTTCCTCTTTACTGCAGATAAACCAACAGCTTGCTCTCAACACAGCTTAGTTGTCTCCAAACTTAGAATGTCTCCAGCATTACAGCACTATCATAAAAATTACAAACTGGGCCAGCATCATTTCTTTGGCTCCAGGTCAAATGGCCTGTGCTGCTGTTGTGGAGTCCTCTGCACAGTTTGGGCAAAGAGCAAACTATATCTCATCCACGTGTTTTAAGGAAGAAAGGCTGTTTCTGGTGGAAACTGATTCTCTTTTAATGCCATCCTAATCTGCTTATAGGGCTTCCCTGGTGGCTCAGAGGATAAAGTGCTTGCCTGCAATGTAGGAGACCCAGTTTCGATCCCTGGGTTGGGAAGATCCCCTGGAGAAGGAAATGGCAACCGACTCCAGTATTCTTGCCTGGAGAATCCCATGGACAGAGGAGCCTGGCGGGCTACAGTCCATGGGGTCACAAAGAGTTGGACACGACTGAGCGACTTCACTTTTTTTTTTTAATCTGCTTATAATTGTCACACGTGTCGTAGGCAAAAAGTTGACACTGGCATTCATTGACCCCTTCTGGGTGGGTAGGATTTTCTTTCCCCCAAATTCTGTGGTCTCTGCAGTTGTGCTACTATTTAGGTAGCCTGGAGCCCAGGAGAGCAGCAGCTAGGGAGGCAACTATGCTTTTGAGAAAGTCTTAAACATGTCTATCTGATCCAAATATAGTTACAGACAAACTACACCGTATAAAAAGAGATTTCCCTTACTGAGTTTTGAATTTGATAATGTAATAAGAATATTTCCTCAATTAGTCAGTGAACTGCTACTGAATTCTGTGCCTTAAATAATCTGTAGACATTGAAGGACTTTCTTATGTTCAGGGCCCAAACAAAAACCTAAAAAACATTTAAGGAGCCAAAAGGACAGCTAAAATTACACATTCAGTATCATTTTATATTAAAATCCACCAGACTTCCAATAGTGACTTTCTTTTTCTTAAGGAGGTTAACAAATCCTTTCTGAATTTCTTTTTTTTTTTTTTTGGTTTTACTATTATATATAATGATAGGAAATATGCAGTTTCTTTCACTATTAAAAAAAAATCCTGCTTGTTAGAAAGTCTGCAGTCAACTCAGCTTTATTGCTTTGAATAGGCAGTTTGCACACAGAACAGTAAAACTGTTTAATAAGAGAACATAATAGGCTTAGCAGATGTTGCAATCAGAACATTTTAGATAAATGGTTTTTAAAGGACATTTTGTCAATTTAGAAATACTCTTTGGAAAATCAAATTCAGTTACTGAATTTATGCAGGCTCTCACTGAGGGAATGCTTGGACCTATTTTTCTCTGGCAGAAACACAAGACTAAGTTTAGAATAAACCAACTTCTATTCAGTCCCCTCCGGATGAGGACATAAAGATGCTTCCTGCATCAAGGAATTTATATTCCAGCAGGAAAACAAAAAGTGACAAATGAAATACATGCTCAATGGTATAGAGTTCAAGGCCCTGCATGCTAATTCATGAAGCGTGTAGAAGACTGCTCGGTGTACTATGTCATTTCTCTGCAAATAAACAATGCCATCTTCACAAGGGCAAATGTTTTTTAAGGCCGATGAAAGACAAGACTGTAGCTCAAAGGAAAAAAAAGTGTTACAATTTAAAAATGTTATTTAATGCAACCGATCTGCCAGAAGACAGGCAAACAGTCAGCGTTTTAAATGTGCATGTTTATTTGCTAACAACTAAGTTGGATGATGTACTTGATTATTTTAATACATTATAAGTTATGATTTAACTCTGCTTAGTGTTCCAACTCTAAGCTTCAAAAAAGGAAAAAAAAAAGAGAGAGAAAAATTAAAGTAGGAATCTACCCCTTTTAATGCATCTTTCTGGCCATATGGCTGGTAAATGTTCCAGCCCTAAACACTTAGGTTTATCTGGTCCAAATTTAGCAGTCCTTATTCATTCTAGTCCAGCACCTTGATTCTAATGATTGTAGGTCTCTTACCTAAAATGTTTGTATTTGTCATCTATGCTGTTGTAATTTATTTAGAGAAGTCTTAGTATGGTCATTATCATTTTTAAATAACAAGACCATTTTTCATAAGGAAGCTACTTTGCTGACAGTGGCAAAGAAAATGTTAACAGTCATGCCACCACAATCCACCATTTGTGATATACACGGGGAGAAAAAACCACCCTTGGTCTGGCTTGGCGCGGCATCTGCGTGAACTGCCTCGGCTCGGCCATGGCTCTCTCAGCCCCCAGGTGTACCGAGCCACATCTATCAAAATATTTACCCCCAAATTAGCTTTGTAATAAGAGTGGAATGTCCTTTTTGATGATTTCCTTTGAAAGAAACATGTGTGTCTAACTGGCAACTATAAACTTTTGGAAACCATAGATCACAGGAATCCACTTACTTAAAAATGAAAACAACTCCCTTCACGGTGGTTACAGTTGATGCATTCGACTTAGCGACTGAACAACACTGAATAACTATATAAACGCATAACACAAGCAACAGACTTTACACCTTCACCCTGGACTACGGCTCTGACCTCCAAGCTGACTGTTCCTCAACTCCAACCCCAGTCTGCTTCTCTTGGGGAGCTGAATACTTGTGGACAGTTAGTAAGGAGGTAGCATCAGGTACGAACCTCCAGCATCAATAACATACGAACATTAGGCTGGTGAAATCTACAGCAGTTTTCGAACAGGTTAAAACAAACATCAGCTTCTGGGATGGCAATTTATATTATGAAATGAAAAAGGTACATTCACAAGAAAGGGGGGGGAACCCTCCTGATTGAAGTGAAAGCATGCCAAAATCCACGTTCCTTTTAAATATTCAATACTCATTGCTGAGGAAATATCTCTACCATAGTGTCCACAGGGTCGCCGAATAATCAGCAACGAAAACAATGGTTCAGGAACTTTGCTGGTGGCCCAGTGGTTAAGATTCCACTTGCCAATGCAGAGGACATGGGGTTGATCCTTGGTAGGGGAAGACTCCACATGCCTGGGAGCAACTAAGTCTGTGTGCCACAACTACTGAGCCCACGTGCTGCAATACTGAAGCTCATGTGCCTAGAGCCTGAGCTCTGCAAAGGAGAAGCCACCGCACTTTGAGTACCCCCGACAGTGAAGGGCGAGGGAAGAGGTCAGTTCCCACATTGATGAGCTCATGAGCCTTTACTCTCACGCTGCTCCCAGGTCCTGGATTCAGCATCCCTTGCCTGCATTGGCTCCAGCCTTCTGCCCTCAAGTTTTGTGAGCCTCCCTCAATGTCCTATACTCACAGAAGGAACTAGAAGGATGGCAAGTAAACCTGAGACCAGGACTACGACACAACATTCATGAAGTCTCAAGGGCCCCAAAGATTGCTCAGTATGCATGTAGGAATGTGGCACTCATTCCTCACAAGAGGGGAGAATTCCCTTCGTTCTTTCTTTTTTTATCAGTAAGATAAAACTAAAACACAACAGAATAAAAGATAAAATATTCACGCTTCCTTCCTTCTGTAACAAAAAAACTACCATCATTCTGCCTTATGACCCAGCAATCCCACTGCTGGGCATACACACTGAGGAAACCAGAACTGAAAGAGACACGTGTACCCCAATGTTCATTGCAGCACTGTTTACAATAGCCAGGACATGGAAGCAACCTAGACGTCCATCAGCAGATGAATGGATAAGAAAGCTGTGGTACATATACACAATGGAGTATTACTCAGCCATTAAAAAGAATACATTTGAATCAGTTCTAATGAGGTGGATGAAGCTGGAGCCGATTATACAGAGTGAAGTAACCCAGAAAGAAAAACACCAATACAGTATACTTACACATATATATGGAATTTAGAAAGATGGTAATGATAACCCTGTACGCGAGAAAGCAAAAGAGACACAGATGTATAGAACAGCCTTTTGGACTCTGTGGGAGAGGGAGAGGGTGGGATGATTTGGGAGAGTGGCAGTGTAACATGTATGATATCATAAGTGAAATGAATTGCCAGTCTAGGTTTGATGCAGGATGCAGGATGCTTGGGACTGATGTACGGGGATAATCCAGAGAGATGGTGTGGGGCAGAGTGGAGGGGGGGGTCGGGATTGGGAGTTCATATACACTCGTGGCTGATTCATGTCAATGTATAGCACAAAGAATACAGTACTGTAAAGCAAAACAAACTAAAAAATAAAAATTAATAATAAAAAATAATGGCAACCAATTAAAATCCAGCAAATACTTCCAAGTCCATTTCCACAGCATTGCAAACCTAGACAATTTATTTTTAAAATCTCAAGTATGTTTAGTTTTTTGGAACCTCCTCCCACCAAAACATCATATCAAACACACTAAGAGCTGTATTCAGAACCCAAATTGAAAATAATTTTATGGCCAAAACCATTATGCAAGAAGTTTTGTAGTTTTGTTTTTTTAAGTTATTTGGCCATCAGCTACTCAATTAATTTACAGTTTGCTGACTTCTCAGTAAATCACCACTAAATTTAACATTTTATGAAAATGATAAAATATTTGGTTTTGTTTGCTTATTTTTGACACTGTACTTTTTTGTGTTTTCAAGCTTTTGTGTTTTTCTTTCAAGATTGCTAACATTTTTGAGGTTCTTGAAAAATACAATAGCATTTAGTCATTGTGCCTCTCCTGGCTAATGAATAGAGTGATGGCCTTGACCGGAACAGCTATGGTGAGGCCATCTGAGGAGGAGATGCCTTCCTCTGGAACTGGCGGGAAAGATACAGGCTGCGTGTAGAGGAGGGGGCCCAGAGGGAGGAAGAGTGGCTAACAGAGCTTATGTCACAAAGGTGCAAACTTAGCAAACAGCAGACAGGATGGCTGACACTCGGTGTCATTCAACAGGTACTCAGTGTACTTCCCACAGGAGACACAGACGCAGGGCGTCCCTGGTGGCTCAGCGGGAAGGAATTCGCCTGCAATGCAGGACACAAGGGTTCAAACCCTGGTTCAGGAAGATCCCACATGCCACGAAAAAGCTAAGCCCATGCACCACAACTATTGAGCTTCCACTCTACAGCCTGGGAGCCACACTACTGAAGCCTGCGTTGCCCTAGAGACCGAGCTCTGCAACAGAGAAGCCACCACAGTGGAAAGCCTGCACATTGCAAACCAGAGAAAAGCCCATTCAGGAACGAAGACCTAGCACAGAGAAAATAAATAAATAAATAAATAAAATTATTAAAAGAGAGAGAGAGAGATATGGATGCAGAAAGCACTTTTCTGCCCCTCAAGATTTTTATAACCTTGAGGTTAGGGGATATAGGTAGGGGATATAGCACTTTAATACAGGATGTAAGGCAAAGTGTGAAAACTGCTGTAAGCAAGACCTCAAGTACCATGTACTTTTTTCCCAGTAATCACGTAACGGATGTGAGAGTTGGACCATAAAGAAGGCTGAGTGCCGAAGAATTGATGCTTTTGAACTGTGGTGCTGGAGAAGAATCCTGAGAGTCCCTGGAACAGCAAGGAGATCAAACCAGTCAATCCTAATGGAAATCAATCCTCAACATTCATTGAAAGGACTGATGCTGAAGCTGAAGCTCCAATACTTTGGCCACTTGATGCGAACAGCTGACTTACTAGAAAACACCCTGAAGCTGAGAAAGATTGAGGGCAGGAGGAGAAGGGGACGACAGAGGATAAGATGGCTGGATGGCATCATCAACTCAATGGACATGAGTATGAACAAACTCTGGGAGATAATGAAGGACAGGGAAGCCTGGTGTACTGCAGTCCATGGAGTCGTGAAGAGTCGGATATGACAGCAACCGAATAACAACAAGCGCCATGAAAACACAGAGGAGGGAGCTATCACGAGGGGCCACCAAATGGCATGACTCCAGGGGGCGCCATTCACAGTGCCATCCATGTGAATGGGGCCCCCACAGTGTGTGGTGTTGCAGTCCTGGCTGCCGGAATAACAAAAGGCTTTCCAGAAGAGATGACATTTGGGCAGGTCTGTGAGAGATGTTTCACAGGCTCTTCCATTTACTGGCAGAGTCACTTCTATGGGCTTCCATTTGCTCATCTGGAATAGAGATAGTAACACTGACTTTTTGGGGTCATTAGGAGGAAATGAAAAGATATAAGCGCATATATATGTGCCAAATACACCCTTCCTTCCATTTTTCTTTCCTTCTTTCTTTATTCAGATGCTTGCTGAGTTTCTACCATGTGTCAGATACTCTATCAGGCACTGTATATACAACGAGAAACAATACACGCATGTTTGCCTTCAATGAAACTTACAATAAAATGAGACTACAATTTACAGATAGAAAGACATGTGGAAGGTGGGCCACATGGTGGGCCCATGTAGAAGAATCAGTGAAAACAAAAGCAAAGCAAAGTTGTGTCCAGAAAACAATCAGGCACTCAGTTTTTCAGGCGTAAGGAAGAGGGTTCTAGGGTGTTAAGTTCCTTTGTTAGTGGTAAGACTAACAGAGTCGGAAAATGACTCAGCAACAGCAAGTCAGGGAGTAGATCAAAGTGGCAAATAGGTTTTATTTCCTATCTCAATTCTCATTGGTTAGTAATAGCTTCCTGGAAGGCTGTACTGAGAAGGTACTCATGACTATTTGTCGAAGTCCACCATGGGCACTGCAGGGGCTGGGGATGGGTTAGGCGTTCTTTGTCTAAAGGAAACTGGGCAGCCTGTCTCTGTAATAAGTCATGTCTGGAAGAATCTGTGTGACTTCTTTAGCAAAGATCTAGAGCACTAAAGCAGAACAGGAGACCCAAAGTGGGTGGAGACCTCTGGCTGGCTGATAGCACAGCAGAAGGCCAAGAGATCAAAGGAATACAGGGTGGCGGAGATTGCTTTAATGAACTGGCTTAGTGCGGAATTCATGTTGGGATGAGTCATCAAAATGGAGCCAATGGATTAGAAAAAGTGAAAGAGGTTGGGTTTTGGAGACAGTGAGTCCTCTGTTTAAATACTAGGTCTTCCAATAAAATTAGCTTCTTATGCCACTTAATCTTTCTGAACCTTAGTTTCTCATAAAAAAATGTGGATATTAAAACTTACCTCACATGGTTGTGGGAATGACTAAAACACACTGTATAGGACCTAAAACACATGGGACGCTCTATAAATTGTACGTCCTTTCTTCTTTTCTGAAGTGACTGGAGACTGATACATAGAAAATTTTGTAGGTCTAGAGGAGAAGGCAATGGCACCCCACTCCAGTGCCCTTGCCTGGAAAATCCCATGGACGGAGGAGCCTGGTAGGCTGCAGTCCATGAGGTCGCTAAGAGTTGGACATGACTGACTTCACTTTCATTTTTCACTTTCCTGCATTGGAGAAGGAAATGGCAACCCATTCCAGTGTTCTTGCCTGGAGAATCCCAGGGACGGGGGAGCCTGGTGGGCTGCCGTCTATGGTGTTGCACAGAGTCGGACACGATTGAAGCGACTTAGCAGCAGCAGCAGAGAAAAAAAGTTAAAATTTTGAGAATTTGGAGGGTAAATATCCAGGATGGTGTGAGTGTATATGTGTGTGTGCTCAGCTGTGTCTGACTCTCTGTGACCCCATGGACTGCAACCTGCCAGGTTCCTCTGTCCTCAGGATTTTCCAGGCAAGAATACTGGAGTGGGTTGTCATTTCCTCCTCCAGGCAATCTTCCTGACCCAGGGATCAAACACGAGTCCTTAGTCTCCTGCATTGAAAGGTGGGTTCTTTACCACTAGTACCACCTGGAAAGTGAAAGTGAAAGTCACTCAGTTGTGTCTGACTCTTTGTGACCCCATGGGCTATACATGGAATTCTCTAGGCCAGAATACTGGAATGGGTAGCCTTTCCCTTCTCCAGGGGATCTTCCCAACCCAGGGATCAAACCAGAGTCTCCTGCACTGCAAATGGATTATTTACCAACTGAGCTATCAGGAGTACCACCTGGGCTTGGCAACAAGAGAAAATACAGATGACCAGGGTTTAGGAAGTCAGGGAGTGGTGAGACGGAGCTAATACACTGGCTGGCTGGTCACGGGCATGGTCTTACATGCTGGATCCCATGGGAAGATATAGGGAGGAATACAGAGTGGTTTACCTCTGGGGGAGCTCATTGTTAACACAAAGGATGATTGTTTTCACCCAAAGTTATAATGTACAATGTTAAGTACGCCCAAGAATTTGGGTCAAATGACATAAGAGAGTCAGGGAACAGGGAACAGGGTGGGAGAGAAATTGGGGAAAGTTTCATAGAAATTTCAAAGAGAGCTGCATCAAAGGACATCACATTTTTTCTAAATGGGATGAGAGATATTGTTCTTTGAAGAAGGAAGCATATGTAAAAGGGAACAGAGGTGTAACGAGTCCTATCCAGCTTAGATGCTCACATCGTATAGGATAAAGAAATAGGGAAGAAGGGGAAAAAATAAATGAGTTAGGTGCTCAAGCCACCAGGAATAACTTGTCATTCTGTTATTATTTTAACTAATTCATTTATTTTCGCCTGCCCCGGGTCTTGGCTGCAGCCCTCCAACTCTGTTGCCCAAGGACTCACTAGTTGCAGAAAGTGGGCTTTGTTGCTGGGAGGCAGTTGAGAGCTTGGTTCTCTGACCAAGGACTGAACCTGAGTCCCCTACACTGCAGGGCAGATTCTTAACCACTGCACCACCAGGAAAGTCCCTTATTTTTACTGTCTTCAGATTGGCCAAAGAAATTTCAAGAGCAACCAAGCACAAGCAGATCTTTATCATCAAAATTCTAATCCTAGTTGGCAAAACTAAAGCTGCATTTATCCTACCTAGAAATCAACCTAATGAGGCAAATAAATAGGCATAGGACTGGAAAAGTCATGGCCCCTGAAACAAGTGCCCAGTGGAAAAGTGGTAGGTGACATCCAGTTAATTGAGAGAAGAAAAGCTTGCCTCACAACTCAGAAAACACCGATTTTCAAAAGCCAGTCTTGTCTTTAAAACAAAGTTAAGTGAACTAAAAAATAAAATCACTAAGTTGACAGGAACTAAAATGAAATACAAATTTACTTTGGAACTCTTTCAGTTTTAGTAAGTTATAACATTTTTTTGGTTTCATTTTCATTATCTTTGTTTTGAAATCTTGAGAGCTCAAAGCTTTCCTTTGTACTGAGGGTCTCTCACCTGCCAAACAGTTTGGGTTATATCCTGCCTGGAGACCAGGGGTGAGCAGGGAGGGATTAGAGTAGATATGCCTTTCTGGAACACAGTTTGAGAGGGCCTGGTCTTAAGAGCCCTGGAAGTCCTTTGAGAATGACATCATCATTTCGGTGACTCATCTGTGGTACAATCTATCTCGCAAAAGGAGAGGAACCTGAACGCAGCATGAGTTATGCTGAACAGGGCAGAAGAGGCCGTGGGGAGGGGCTGCCTGAGAAAACCTGGGCATCTACCTTCTCCAGCTCCCATTGGAGGACCCGCAGGCCATCAAGAAATGACCACCTTCATGAGATCTCAGGGTTCTAACACTTGAAGCACAGCACTTCAATTTCACAGGTACAGAAACTCGGTCATAAGGGCACCAGCTGACCCCAAACCACAGTCTGAGTCAGAAACAGGGCCAGAAATCAGAAGCTGGTCTCCAACATCACACCATGTCCTAGCCCATTCTACTAAACTGAAAGACACACTTGAGAGGATAAACTGATGAATCACAATCACACTGTGGATTAAATAAAGAATTAAATAAAAACCAGTTGCAACCTCAAATATGTCCATAAACTCTAAGTTGGAAAGGTAGTTGTAAAATACACTTTCCAACTCTTTTGAACTAAAATCAAATTTAGGACGCTGTAGCAAGGCAGTTCAAACAAAAGCTAATTTTGTTTAATGAACTAACCAGGAAGGCATTGTGAAAGTATTGTGCAACTAAATGCTTAGCTAATTACTGTGAGATCAAATAACTGTTACCATAGTTACTGCAGACTGTTTTCCATAATAACTTTTATCACTTCAATAAATCTTTGTGACGCAACAAATATAAAAAGTTTACTGTAACATGACTATAATGTTTTGGAAGGCACCACTGATGACTGACCTACCAAAATTACCTTCCCATATTTGTCAGTGAACAAGGGCTGATACTGTGTCTAGTTGACTCAAGATCAAAATGTTTCACTGGCTTCTTTAAGAGGCTGTCATTCCTCAAAAGTTGACTTTACCTGGTCCAGTCATTCAACAGAAGAAAAAAAAAAAAAAATCAAGGGCCCTTAGAGCATTACCTCTTGTTTCTGAATGAGGATAAAAATAACAGCAAGTATTAATGAAGCCCTAATTGTCAGGTTCCATGCCAGGCAGTTGACATACATCATCATCCAATTCTTCCTACCTGCTGTGGGACAAGGATCTGGCCCAGAGTCATTCAGCTCCGCCTTGGGGGAGGTTTCAACCCAGGTCTGTCTTGCTCTAGGTGAAAAGTCTGTTTTCTTTTCACTATACCATACAGTTCTATATTTATATTAAAAAGGTGATTTCTGTAACTGTTTTCTTGCTGTGTGTATTGCTAAAGTTACACCGAAAGTGCCACAGTAGACTCCCTGACACAACGCCTGGCTGGTCTGTTTGCTGAAAATGTCACTTCGTTGGATGTCACTGGAAAATGAAGATTCTTTCCCTGGCTATTCCAGAGTTGAGACTTGGTTATAATTCCTGTTCCCAGCAACCCCTCCACCCTCATCTGCTCCCCACATGCAGGGCTTAGTCACTTTGTCACTTTCACTCTTTCCTGTATCCTACCCTTTTCGAGAGCTAAATGCTGAGATTCTTGAATAAGTGAAGCAACAAATATGATCTAATAAGTTAAGACTGACACTAAATTTATTAGTACAATGAGTATGATAAGATAAAGGCAGCTACAGGCTCAAAGTTCAGTCCTGTCCCTGTGAGCCTGAATAAGTCCCTGAGTAACTCTCTGGGTTTTCCCATCTGGAAAATGGGGTAGTAACCCCCCCTGAGTAACTCATAGGGATATCATGCAGATCATTTAATGTGCTTGAATTCTCTGAAGATGCAAAGTGCTAAGTATCATAATCATTATCAAAGTGAAATGTAAAACATACGATTACAGAGTGTTAAAAAGCAGGACAGAATTGATGAATCCATTTTAGGGCAGCAATGCAGATGCAGAAGGAGAGGACAGACTTGTGGACAGTGTGGAAGGGAGAGGGTGAGACGAATCAAGAGTGGAATCATACATACTACCACATGTTAAAGAGCCAGCAGGAACTGCCCTGTGACATAGGGAGCTCAACCCAGTGCCCAGTGACAACCTACACAGGTGGGAGATGGGAGGGAGGCTCAAGAGGGAGGGGACATTTGTATACCTGTGGCTGATTCATGTTAATGTATGGCAGAAACCTGCACAATATTGTAAGGCAAATATCTTGCAATTAAAAAAAAAAAAAGCAGGATTGAAAGCCACTATCAGAAGGGTATCCTACTGCAATAAAATAAAGCATTTTTATATGTTCTACAGAACCCCGATGCAGGAACTCCAGGGTTCCCCCTATGAATCCTGATTCATACCTATTCAGCACTATTTCAAAGGTCTCAGTGTTAAGAGGCCAAAGCCATTTCATTGTTGGTTTCAAAGAAGAACAGGTAGGATTCATGTCATGGGCTGAATCAGCCTAGCCTGACTCAGCGGCTGTAATCTCCCTCCTGTTAGAGATAGCCAAAGGCTGACACCTCTGTCTTTTGCCCACCCTTTCCCCCTACCATCCCAGAGAATTTAAGTTGGAAATTTGTCCTTGACTTAACGCTATCTCCTCCATCCAGCCGGTTACTGCTACCTCCAAGATTCTTTCTTTTTGCCCATCCTGATAGAGCCTTAGATGAGACCCTCCTCACTTACCCCAGTGACTGCAACAGTCTTAGATCAGCTTCCTGCTTCAGTTCTACCCCTCCGCCTTAAATAGACTGGTCATCATTTGACCCCTGCACCTAACATAATGCTGGCAAGGACTTGCTTTTGTTTAAAACAGTTCAGTGCAGGCCATTGCTTTCAGGGTAAAATTCAGATTCTTTTGCAAGTGATAAAGGAATTTTTCTACACTGTCTCCAACTTCCATTTTTTTTTAAAACCTCTCTCCTTATCATCCTCCAGTCTCTCTCTCTATCTCTTTGCTTACCACTACTACTATAATATCTACTACACTATATTGATATTCTTGTTACTTGTAAAGATACTAGTCCTGAAGAACCCCAAGGACAGTGACTGGCCTTTATTTCAACCTGCCATAAACCACAACATACCCAATAAATTTTAAGTGAATGAATGAATGAATGAATACATGCACAGAGGCTTCCAGAAGACATAGTAACCAGCTATGTCTTTCTTTTTGTTGTTACACTCTCAGCTTGGTAAAGGGCTCTTGAGCAATTAATTTGATGGATGTTTTTAAATACAGTTGATGATAATGATAACTAGTGCAGAGTGTCTTGTTATTAAGACTCAAGTAAACCAAGTTATACTTTGTAATGCAGACCTCAACCATGCAAGTTTGCCCTTTAAGCGTTTAGATTTGGTCAGATTCCATGAACTATTGCCAAGAAGCAAACACTTGAAACATAATACAAGAGCCTTAATGATTCTGTAGAAAGCTGTGATCACAGAATGTTCACACCTATCAGAACCCCTGCTGTAAAGAAAAATTCTGCATCCAAGTTATGACAGGGACAGGAAATAAATCAAACAGTGAGTGGCATACAGAGAAGTGCCATTTTAAAGGGGTATGGTTTTGTCTGCTCTCCAGATACAGGAGAAAAAGTGAAAGAAAAACAGTATTTTACTTCCCTGCTCGGGCATGCTTTGGGACACAGAAAACCCAAATCACTCCTATAGAAACCAGCTTCTCTTGCTAAAAGTAGGCGCACCAAATCTGTCATAAATCATCTTGGAGAACGAGCAAAGACAGCTGTGCACAAGAAGCTCATATTTTGTGGAAATAAAAAAGAATTATGAAGCTTAAAAATACATAAAAATAAGACATGATCTCTACCCCGACATCTACCAGTTTTAAAAAAGTCTTTGAAACTGGTAAAATGTGAGCGATTTAAACGTCTACCAGTCACCCAGGAATAACATCATCTATTGAGTTAACTTCAGTTATAGTTCACGCAGTGGTCATCCAAGAGAACCATCTCTTATTTCAGCTTCCTACTTTTCGACACTCTTCCTCCTCCCGGATCTCAATTTTCATCTTCTAAGCTTGAGACAACTCCTGTGATTACTCATTGGTTTTGATCTGCAGGCTCTGGCACTGCTGGCCCATCATTCTTCCTGAAATTACTTCCCTCCCTTGGCTCCTGCGCTACTATGGAACCCTGCATCTCCTCCATCTCAGACCATTCCTCCTTATGACCTTTCTTCCTCTTTTTAGCCAATGGATGTATGTCCATCTCAGTCCTCAGTGTTGATCCTGCTAAAACACCAACGTTATATCTGGATATGCAACTTCCAAATAATTCACTTTTATCCTTGATCTGTTTTCCCAGTTCCAGGTCTGTACCCTCAGCAACCTACGGGATATTTCAATTGCTCATCACACCACTGCATCAAAGAAAACATGTTTGAAACTGTTCCTTTGTAGCCCAAACAGTTCTTTTTGCATTTTTTGGAAATGGACTGACATTCTCTATGGTACTCACGCTAAAACCTTGAGGTGATTTTTTTTTTTAACCTCATACTCCTTCTAACAACCAGTGCAAGCTCCAGTGCCTAATTTCCAGTGTCCTCAGCCACGTCTCCTAGCAACCCTTTACTTACATTTCTAATCTTACCAACCAAAAATTACTATTCAAAGATATTTAACTGTTTTAACACAAAAGTAATCACTCTTCTTGTCTCCAGTTTCTTTTTTCCAAAATGCCATCAGGTTGAACATTTAAAAATATTAATTCAGTTAGGCCCTCCCCAACTCAAAAGTTCTTCTGTAGTTCAATATCACCTTTGTAACATAAAAGTATTGATTTCTTAGCCTAGCTTTCACCTACCCTGGGAGTTTGGTCCTGAACTTCTGGTCTCACTTCTCACAATCTTCCATTATAATACCATAAGGATGAAAGCCTTTACATAGATCTATTCTCATTAAAGAAAAGCAATAAAAAGAACATATGCTTAGGAAAGGAACCTTGTCTTGCTTCTATGTCTGTTCTTCAAAGAAAATATTCAGTGTCTTTTATTTATGAATCTGAGTTTTTAATCTTATGATATCCCCAGAGACATTTCTCCTCATTCTTCTGAATAAATATCAGAATATAATTCCAAGGTCTATTTCCTTGCCCTAAACTCCTTTACCCCTGCTAAGACTCAGTAGGAAAGAAAAAAAAAAAATCTACTGTTGTTCTTTTTCTTTTTTCTCCTTCTAATCTTAAACTTCTAGCACTTTCTTTTTGTGTGTATCCCCAACTGTGGACCTGAAATTCTCAAGGAAGCCCACAAATTGTTCAGAAACCAAGTGTAGGGAGAATCATCAGTTAGAGAGAGTTTTCTTTTTCTGTCCTTCCCAACTATATAAAAAGACCCAGCGATACATCAGAAAAACAAAATCTTAATAAAGGGATCATTTATACCTCCATATAGTTAAGTATATATCAATACTTTGGCCACTTGATGCGAAGAACTGACTCACTGGAAAAGACCTTGATGCTGAGAAAGACTGAAGACAGGAGGAGAAGGGGATGACAGAGGATGAGATGGTTGGATGGTATCACCAACTTGATGGACATAAGTCTGAGCAAGCTCCAGGAGTTGGTGATGGACAGGGAAACCTGGCGTGCTACAGTCCATGGGGTTGCAAAGAGTTGGACACAACTGAGCAACTGAACTGAACTGATAGCTCTATGAACTCTCTTCCCATGGATGGCAAACATAGACGATACTGTTTGTCCTTATGATCATGTATTGCTTTCATTATTTAAGAAACTTCACTGAAGAGCAAAGTCTGTACAGAAGAGAGATGGATAAAAAGTCTACAATGAACAGAAAAATGAAGAGAAACTTCAATGACAACAATTGCAGCAGGCCACTGGGCTCTGACTCAGACTTTCTGGGACTAAGTTCCATTCTTCCTTTCACGGCAAACTCAAGGGAGAAACTGGAAGTCCTGATTTTGTGGCAGCCATCATGGTCCTTGTCCAGGACTGTGAACCTGTTCTTTGACCAGCATCCAGGATACCAATTACGGGCCAGATACTTCAAAACCAGAGACAAAGTATAGCTCCTGTCTTCAAAAAGCCATCTAACTGGGGGTATAAGACTATCAGAATGCTACATGGTAGGCAGATGGAGGCTTTCATGTATTAAGGATATCTTAGTGAATAGGCCACCCTGGTGGTAAAGAATCTGCCTGCAATGAGAGAGCCAGGTTCAATCCCTGGGTTGGGAAGATCCCCTGGAGAAGGAAATGGCAACCTGCTCCAGGATCCATGCCTGGAGAATTCCATGGACAGAGGAGCTTGGCCGGCTATAGTTCATGGGGTCTCAAAGAGTCAAACATGACTAAGTGACTGACACTTCAGTGAGTAAAAGTTGTTAAGCACTGGTTTAGGCACTGAACCAGGGGAAACAGCAATGAGTAAAGCATTATACTCTAGAGCCAATATTTGAGAGGGATCCTTGAGTGAATCTAGGATTGGGTTTGCTCTAGGAAAGATGGGACCTCTTACAGCATTCTAGAACATAAACATGGTAGACCTAAAACCTAACAGTAAATCAAACAAGAAGCTAGAAGTAACTTTTTAGTTTCCTTATATGATCATCTATTCCATGATGCAACAGGGATTACTGGGCACTCCAATGTCTAAGAGAAAAGATCCCCCAAAACATTATAGGACCAAGTGGACATTCCTATACAGACCCTTTTTGCAACCCAATGGACTGTAGCCCACCAGGCTCCTCCATACATGGGGGTTCTCCAGGCAAGAATACTGGAGTGGGTTACCATGCCCTCCTCCAGGGGATCTTCCCAACCCAGGGATCAAACCCAGGTCTTCCCCATTGCTGGCAGATTCTTTACCACCTGAGCCACCCGGGAAGCTTGGCAAACTGCAACTAAGGTGATTTATATTTGGCCATTTGTTGAATTTTGAAATCCAAGTCTAGGCTTTTTGAAGATGGATGCCACTTCATACCTTATTGCCCTTTCTCTGCTCACTTAGTCTTAACACTTGCTGATTTAATATAGTACCATGGACTGAATAATATTTTCAAATAAGCTTTACTAGCTGTAGATATCATTCCTCCAGTTACCTCATTATGATGTCTCCACCCCATGGACAGAAAGGAGGATGGTTGTGTGTGTAAAGGAAATTGCTAAGGCTGATTATCATAAACAACAGCTCTAGAGAATAACAAACATGTACTCATCCTCAGCCCTTTTCAGAGAGGCAAGGAAATGACCATAACCACTACCGTGGTCTCAAAATTACTACTTGTCTTTATATAATGCCTGAAACTTTTCAAAGTTCTTTCAAAATCACTATTTTATTTGACTTTTACATCAAAGCTACAAACTAAATAGGGTGTGCACCATCATTTCAGAGATGAAGAAATGGACACAGAATGGGTCCCACCTAAAGTCAGACAGCTTACCAGAGAGTTTAGGAAAACAACTGATCCTCGGTCTAAGACTCATCTCATTACACCAGACTGTGGAGCTATGAGCATTGAGTCCTCAACTTTCTAAGTGCCTGGCACAGACTGGCACTTGGTAAGCCCTGGCTGTCTTATTTATCTCTGTTATCATTATCCCTGGGTCTAAAGCAGTATTTGGTGAAGGAAGGAATAAACAATGGATGGATGGGAACTTTCCTGGCAGTCCAGTGGTTAAGACTCCACACTTCCACTGTAGGGGACATGAATTCAACCCCTGGTGGGGGAACTAAGATCCTGTATGCTATGCTGCACGGCCAAAAATTCAACAAACAAAAAATGGATGGATGAATAATAATAAATTGATGGAGGAGGAGTGGCCAAACTAAATGAAGGTTTAACTTATACTCAGCTATATAGGCAGCAGCTTTCATAAAGTTACATAAAATTGATTTCACAAATGCTTTTCCAAAGCTTCTAAATTGCTTTTTTGAAACTTCCTGACCTGATTAGCTTTAAACCAAAGTAGACGGGTTTCTCTGACCTATTTCAAAGCTAATCTTTAAATCCTTTGGTTACAAAATTGTAAGGATTAAATAAATATTTGCTCTCTGAAAACACATAATGGGTAAGGCAAAAAAAATCCACAAGTGAGAGTAAACTGACTAAATTTCCAGAATTCAAGATAAAAACAAAGGAGTTCAGTGTAATGAATCTCCAAAGAGAGTTTAGGTGCCATTATTTCAAAAGTTACTAAAGTCATAACCCAATTACATGAAAAGAGTTCAGCAGCCAAACTGAAAAAGTGAAAAGTAGATGCTTTCAGAAACAAAGAAGGCTTTATGATGTTGGATACAGACTACACTTGAGCACCTAATGCCGTTTTCAGATAGATACCCAGAAGGGAAGCATTTCCAACATTATGAACTGGGTCACCCTTGCATGCCCTCCCCAGATAACAAAGCAGAGGTACAGCTTACATACGCTTGCTCCACACAGTATCCAGTGCAATGGTGACTTCAATAAATGTCAAACAACAGATTGGGATAGCTACACAAAAAAATTGCATGTAATGACCTAATTCTGCGATGACTATGGAGTGCTTGTTGTTTAGTTGCTAAGTTGTGTCCAACTCTTTTGCCACTCTGTGGACCTACAGCCTGCCAGGCCCCTCTGTCCATGGGATTTCCCAGGCAAGAATACTGGAGTGGTTGCCATTTCCTTCTCCAGGGATCTTCCCAACCCAGGGATCAAACCTGGGTTTCTTTATGTCTCCTGCATTGGCAGGCTGGTTCTTTACCACTAGCACCACCTGGAAAGCCCTAGTACGTAATATATTTTGTATATATTTATACATATTATATGGGCTTCCCTGGTGGCTCAGATGGTAAAGAATCTGCTTGCAATATGGGAAGACCCAGGTTCAATCCCTGGATCCAGAAGATCTCCTGGAGAAGAGAATAGCAACCCACTATAGTAAACTTGCCTGGAGAATTCCACGGACAGAGGAGCCTGGCGGGCTGCAATCCATGTGGTTGCAAATAGTCAGATGTGACTGAGCGACTAACCTAGCAACACAGCACACATGTTATATACTGTTGCACTTACACCAGTGATTCAAAGTAAACTATAATCTTTTTGCCAGTGCTATTTTAGTGTAGTGCTGCTACTCAGCTGACTCCATCTTTCACCTTATCTTCCTGGTTCCATTCTAAAGCACACATTTGCACACTGGGCTCCCACCAGTGACTAGCCTACGGAATGACTCTCCCAGGTGAAGTCACGTTAAGGGCCCACTCCCTTACACTACACTCTGACTCACCACACAGAGACCTCCTCCTGTTTCTGGACTTGAAGCCTGAACTCGAGAGTATGATGCATTCCAACTCTGGCTCTGGTACAGACTTTGGCCTCTAGGAAGTCACTGCGTCTCTCTGGAACATTTTTAAATAAAATATTTATGGAGTAACTTTCATGGCAAGTATTATGTATCTGCTACCCAACTACAGTGTGATAATAACAACCAATTTTCTAAAAGTGACCGGTACTCTGGTAACTTTATGACCTCGCTGGATCCTCTTAACAAGCTCCCCTCAAAGGATGGTCCAATTATTCTTCCTGTTTCACAAATAAGGAAGTCAAGGCTTGGTGAGTTCTCACTTTATTTCTTCTATTTTCCAGGAGAGGATCCTGAGGCTTAAAGACACTACCCTGAATCCACCTCACAGTAACTAGCTAACTGAGCAGCTCAGAAGCAGTAGAGACAGGATTCAAAGCCTTGTAGGGCTGATTTCAAAGATGCTCCTTAGGAATGAGGTGGCTGAGAGCACTGCTGACAGAGAGCCCTCTGCTCTCAGCCTCCTTTGGGGACCACTTTAGCAGAAGAGAGTCACCTTGCCCAAGCTCATGTCCTCGTCCTGGGGTGACTGGCATCCAATGGCTGGACCACAAGATATAAACGCCTGGCCCCACGTCCCCACCTCAGGACAGCTCTGAAGGGTCCTTCATCTTCAGAGCTCCCTGCAGCTTCTGCTGAGGCCATGTCCTCCCAGCCTGACTTTTTCCTCTGCCCAGGCCTGCTTCCTTCCTCGCCCTTCCAGGGGTGCCGGCCCCCAGAGCACTCCCTGACAGACTTCTTCATCCTCATCTCCACCTCAGAGCTGGCCTCCCAGAAAACCTGACTGCAATATCCACGTTCTCTTTACTGTGCTGCCTCAGTTGCTTCATCTCTAAAAGGGGAGGTTGGATTCAGTGAACCCAACCTAGGTTTAGTTTTAAGATTGCAGTTGGCACAAGTGAAAAAGGTTAGAGTCAGAAGAATCTGATTTCTATGATCATCTCAGCCACTTACTAGCTGCATGAGCGTGACCTCTGAGATTCCCACTTTCTAGAGTATTAACTGGAATGACATGATCTACCTACCCTTCTATCAGAGTTGTCGAGAGCACCAGATTAAAAACTACAAAGCCCATAATAACATAAGTTACTATTTTCATGATACGGCTTCTCAGGTGGTGCAGTGGTAAAGAATCTGCTTGCTGATATAAGAGATGCTAGAGAAAAGGGTTTGGCCCCGGGGTTGGGAAGATCCCTGGAGTAGGAGATGGCAACCCACTCTAGGATTCTTGCTTGAAAAATTCCATGGACAGAGGAGCCCGGCGTTCTACAGTCCATGGGGTCACAAAGAGTCAGACAATGACTGCATTTTTAAAATAGCTATTACTGTTAAATTTGTGGAAGCTGCCATAACAGGAGCAGACCAGCAAGGACTAAAATGCTGCTATCCTATAATTCTCTGGGGAGATGCAGCCAAGGTTCTTGGCACTCCAACCGCAAAGCCTGAAGCAACCCTGTCCAATTTGTATATCACGACGTACATCTCCGTTTATGGTATTCCTCCAGTCTCAAAGGACTGTCCTTGACCCTCTTCCTCTTTATCTCCAACTGGAGGTTACTGCATGGATCACAAATTCTTCTTCTTCTTTTTAATTTTTATTGGAGTATAGTTGATTTACAATGTTGTGTTAGTTTCAGGTGTATGGGAAAGTGAATCAGCTATACATACATCCACTTTTTTTTAGATTCTTTTCCCATATAGGCCATTACAGAGTATTGAGTTTCCTGGGCTCTACAGTAGGTCCTTATTATTTATTTTATATACAGTAGTATGTATATGTTAGTCCCAAACTCCAAATCTTCTCCCAAGAAGGCCTCATGCCCTCTTCATCACTCTATTTTTTCCCCTTTACTGGCATGAGTTCCTTGGGAATTTATCTATTTTCTGTCCCCCTAAAACAGAGAATGAGATGGTTGGATGGCATCACCAACTCATGGACATGAGTCTGAGTAAACTCCGGGAGTTGGTGATGGACAGGGAGGCCTGGCGTGCTGCAATTCATGGAATCACAAAGAGTTGGACACGACTGAACTACTGAACTGAAAACCACTGCAAGCACCAGTACCAAATCTTCTCATGCCCCTGTGTTCTTCTCCAGTTACTTTTCATCCCTTCCCTGTACCATCTGTGTCTATCTTCTTATTTCCCATTCCTCTATCCACTGATAACTGGCTTTGCCCTGGCTGGTTAAAGTCATCACTGACTTCTCATTTATGCTCATCTTACTGGACTGGTTGATTACATTTGACACACAAGATCACCTTATTCTTGAAGCTCTACTCATTTGGTTTCTCAGTCAACTCTTTCTTGGAACTTCTTAAATCTGTTGTGAGTTCCTTTTTACTTCTGGCTATGCCATGTGGCATCTTGGTTCCCTGACCAGGGATTGAAATCATGCCTCCTGCAATGGAAGCATGGAGTCTTAACCACTGAACCGTCAGGGAAGTCCCTGACCATCTTTTAAACCTCAAGGTACTCCTAGGGCTTCACCCCTGGAGCTCATCAGTTAATAATTTCTAGTACCACCTTTATGACAGTGACTGCCAAATCTTTATAGCTTGACTCTCCTTTAATTTTTGACTTCTATACTCTCCCTTATACTCTCCTTCCCTCCCTGCTGTTGGCACTGGCATCTAGCCAGTCACCTTAGCATTCTAAGTCTTCCTCTGCTCTTTCTCTCCATGTTGCTGCTGCTGCTAAGTCGCTTCAGTCGTGTCGGACTCTGTGTGACCCCAAGGACGGCAGCCCACCAGGCTCCCCCGTCCCTGGGATTCTCCAGGCAAGAACTCTGGAGTAGGCTGCCATTTCCCTCTCCAATGCATGAAAGTGAAGAGTGAAAGTGAAGTCGCTCAGTCGTGTCCCACTCTTAGAGACCCCATAGACTGCAGCCTACCAGGCTCCTCCGTCCATGTGATTTTCCAGGCAAGAGTACTGGAGTAGGGTGCCACTTTCTCTCATAGTTACTAAGTATTATCCTTTCTGCCTCCTAAATACGCCCTTATCTTTTAAGCCCCTAAATATTTCTTGAATCCATTTTTCCTTTCCCACTCCAACCACTGTAGTATCAATTCAGGCTCTCATTGTCCTTTCTATACTTCTTCCATGACCATCTAGCTGGTCTTCCTGCTCCCAGTTTTAAAACCCTTAAATTTACTTTCTTCACAGTGGTAGAAGGATCTGTCTAAAACACAAATCTGATGAGATTGCTCCAGTATTACTTAGGACAATAACAGAAACACCGAATTGTCTAGTCACAGTAGGCCTTCCCTGGTGGCTCGCCACGTTGCAATCCTGGCCCACTTCTCTGGCTACATCATGAGTAGCCTCCGATCCCCAGCTTTATGCTGCACTAACTACTACGCGCTCATAACCCCCGCACTCACCACGCTGCTCCGCGCCTCCACTCCTGGCCACTCATAACCCCCGCACTCACCACGCTGCTCCGCGCCTCCACTCCTGGCCACTCATAACCCCCGCACTCACCACGCTGCTCCGCGCCTCCACTCCTGGCCACACTGTTGTCCCTTCCATCCAGAACACCACTCTTTCCCCCTTGACCTGGCTACCCCTTCCTCACTCAAGACTCAGTCAACTTGTCATCTCCCTGAGGAAGTCTTCCTTGATGGTGCAGGAAGGATCAGGTGCCTCTCCTCAGGGTGCCTGTGACAGTGCATGCTGCCATCACTGCAAATCTGAATTGCTTCAGAATCGCTAACCTCCTTGTTCTGACAAAAACATCTTGGTGGCTTAACACATTAGTCACATATTTTGCTCACACATCTGGGCAGAGCTTGGTGAGAAGGGCTTGTCTTTGCTCCACGCAGTGTCAGCCAGGCAGCTCTCCTGACGCCAGGGAAGCTACTCCCTCGATGGTTCATTCACAGAGCTGACAAGCGGGTGTTGGCTATTAGTTCCTCTTCACCTGGGTGTTTGATTGGGGCCATTCAGACTTCTTCATGACATGGTAGCTGGGTTCCAGAATAAGTGTTCCAAGAGACAGGAAGTGGAAGCTGCTAGGTTCTGAAGGCCTGAGTCCAGAAACTGATAGAGTTCCTGAGTAGAAATGGAATGTATGCACGCATGTGGGTTAAGTCTCTCCAGTCATGTCTGACTCTTTGTGACCCCATAAACTGCAGCCTGCCAGGCTCTTCTGTCCATGGCATTTCCCAGGCCAGGATACTGGAATGGGTTGCTACGTATCCAGGGGATTCTCCTGACCCAGGGATGGAACCCATGTCTTCTGTGGCTCCTCCACTGCAGGCGATTCTTTACTGCTGAGCCACTGGGAAAGCCCAGAGATGGAACAAACTTCTGCTATAATGTATGGTCACCCAGGCACAGGGCCCAGATTCAAGGGGAGGAGGGTTAGAGTCCTACCTTCTGACGAGAGGCGTGTCAGAGACTTTGGGGGGTCATGTTTTAAAACCACCATACTCTTCTATTGGACCATGAGCTCCTTGAGGAACTCATGGTCAGGGTATGTGTTTGCTGAACAAATTTTATTCCTGGACCAAACTACCATCATAGAACTTCACATTAACTTGCACCAAGGAAGCTGATTCCAGACAACCCATTTATCAATTACCAAGAGGATTAAGGCTCAAAGGAAATTAGGCTGAAAGTCTTACAGCATTTTAGAAGTTGGAGGGATTTATTATAAGCTAATCAAATTACAGTCTTTCATTTTACCAAATCAAACCAAAGAAAAAACATGAGGGGCACAGATAAAAGAATACAGCAAAGACTCTATGTGGGTCAGTTACATAAAAAAGCAATTCATAATTTACTATATATAGGAAGTACATGTTATTTATTTGCTCACTTTCTTTCTTTTAGCAAGTCAGTCAATTAAACCTCAGAGTCTGAATGATGAGCATTGTTCATTTTCTTTCTTTTAAAGGGGAACACTATTTAGTTTTGTGAGCTGGGTCCCATTTACAACTATCATTGTAATTCAATCATCTGATGATGCACTATGTGTCTGAGAAAAATGTTCTGTGCACATCAGTGACTCAAATACTATGCACTGACATGCATCCAGTCATTAAATAGAACACAGGAGGATGCATAAGATCTCAGTTATGAGGCATCTTTAAACACGACTGACTCAAACACAAGTGTTAACAATAGAGGAATTTGAATCATTAAATTAACAAAGTCAAAGGAAATGAAATAATCTGACATTATAAGGTTCAAATTACAAACCTAATTCTAAAAGTTGAATTCTGAACAAATTGTTAAAAAATCAGCTTACTGAATATAGAGAGAAAACTAATTATAGCTTTAGAAACACATATTTCGACTTGAAAATATTTAATTTATTCTAAGCTTTCTGAGGAGTTTTCAAAACATTAGATAATCTTATAGGAGAAGTTATAATGACTATAAATACCCCCACCCTCCCAGCATTTTACCAAAAACGTAAAATCAGTTTTCCCCTAGGGAATAAACTCCCCCTTCCCCCCTCAGAATTCATTCCTGTGTGGCAGAATGCTGAGGAAAGGTAACTTCCTAAATAGTTACCTTATAAATCAAACTGCCTATACAACTTCATTTTAAGCTATCAGAAGGAAGGGCACAACACTAATATAGCAACTCTCTAGTAAAGGTAAGTCACATGGGATGCTGGTTTCACTAGACAAACTAAGAGGTATATTTATAACATTATCTGTGTTCCCTACCCAATGTTTATGCAGTGACTACGTCTTGCCCAATATAACAACTGAGAAAAAACAAGATCCTTAGTAACAGATCAGAGATAAACTGGAAAGAAAAAGAAAGAACCCAAAACTCTTGCAATCCATCTAAAACATACTGTAGGAATTTCCAAACACCCATCCACAAAGCCTGCATCTTTATTGTTTACAGCAGAAAGAAAGATTGTCCCGAGAGGTTAATCATTATCACAGTACTTTCTGTACCAGTACTTTATGTACCAACTAGAAGCAAGACACTGGGCACAAAACGGTTTAGAATGTGTGTGTGCTCATGTGTGTATGCTCAGTTGCATCTGACTCTTTGTACCCCATGGACCGTAGCCCATAAGGCTCCTCCGTCCATGGGATTTTCCCAGCAAGAATACTGGAGTGGGCTGCCGTGCCCTCCTCCAGGGGATCTTTCTGACCCAGGGATCGAAACTCCGTCTCCTGCACTTCCTGCATTGCAGGTGGATTCTTTACACCTGAGCCACTGGAGAAGACCATTCAGAATCTGTGTACACCTGCTAATTCAGATTCTTTGATAGATAAGTTCAACACCCTTCAAGACAAGGCAACATGGAGTTCACATAAGCTTAAATAATCTTTCAACATATTTGCCTCTTTCAGATGGAACCTAGTTTAAAGAAACGTGGTAGTACCCTGGGGTGGAAAGGGAAGGACAGTTATCTCTTTGCCATCAGAAATAGCAATACAAAAAACCCCAGTAATAATAGCTACAGCTGACGGACAGTCTACCATTTGCCAGGCACAATATTAGGTGCTATATGTGTACTTTTATTCCCCACCACAGTCTTTAGATATAAGTTCCACTTGTGAATCCTTGTATTACAGTAAAGAAAAGCAAGGCTCAAGGCAGTAAAGAGATCTGCTCAAGGGACAGGTGAGAGTGATCTGAACAGCCCAGCTCTGCTCCAGAGCTTGAGTCCTGAATTTATGAACTGCTCACTCCATATGTAATTGTTCATTTACTTTAATTTAGGTACTGCTTACATAAACCATACAGGTGAAACATGTGCTTTTATTATAAAATAATTTAGAAACAGATTCATACAATTGATTTTCAAACCATTAATGACATTAAAATACAGCTGACCCTTGAACGACACGGGGGTTAGGGGCACTGACCTCTCTACCCAGGTGAAAATCTGAGTACAGGTGAATCCATGTAGTTAAAAAATGTGTTGTTTGAGGGTCAATTATGTTTCTTCAGTTATAAAATGCACCATTATTTTCCACACTAAGCAGAAAAAAAAAAAAAAAAACTGCTGCCAGTTACAAGATGATAGTAAGACATGTACCAATTTTAGAGATATTAAAACATGAGATACTTGTCTTAAAAACTGATGAGGGACTTCCCTGATGGTCCAGGGGTTAAGTATCCACCTTCCAATGAAGGGGACATAGGTTCAGTTTCTTGTTGGGGAACTAAGATCCCGCATACCATGGGGCAACTAAGCCTGAGCACCTCAACTAAAGAGAAGCCCAGACACAGAAACTAAAGGTCTCCCATGGACAACTAAGACCCAACACAGCCAAATCAATGAATATATATATACTGAGGAAATACGCACACTGATGAAATACAGTGTGTTTATTTTGCCCACTTGTTCCTATTTACCGTCCCTTTCCAGTTTCATACACTAGCTTCTCTTTACTTACTTAATTGTTGGTGTTCCCAGAATTAGTTCCAGCCTCTTTTTTTTGCTGATTACTCTCTCCCCATGGGCAATCTCATCTATTTGCAAGGTTTCAACCACCACCTGGTAAGGACATTGTATCTGTCTTTCCCCAGACCATATTTGCAGTGGTTTACCTCCAAACTGGTATTGTGTTAATTTTTTAAACTCAATATGTTAAAAAGTCAAACTCACTGTCCTTATCCAAAGCCTGCTTCTCCTTCCAGGGTCTATCTGGTGGTGATGGCATACTGGAGTATAAACTGAAGAAACGACTTTAGACTACACGTCCAAGTTCAAATCTCAAGCTTTAATACAGCCCCCTGTCAGACTTTAGTCAACGATCTACTGTTATTCAAAAAGTGCTTCTTTATCTAAAAAGTGGGGCTAAAAACTTTCAGATGGCAGTAAAGACTAATCCAGCTAATTTATGGAAATAACTATCACATGGTCTAATACATAAGCCAGGATGAGTTAGTATACTGTATTAATACAGTATACTAACACATATATATGGAATTTAGAAAGATGGTAATGATAACCCTGTATGCAAGACAGCAAAAGAGACACAGATGTATAGAACGGACTTTTGGACTCTGTGGGAGAGGGAGAGAGTGGGATGATTTGGAAGAATGACATTGAAACATGTATACTATCATGTAAGAAACGATCGCCAGTCTATGATTGATGCAGGATACAGGATGCTTGGGGCTGGTGCACGGAGAAGATCCAGAGAGATGATATGGGGTGGGAAGTGGGACGGGGGTTCAGGATTGGGAACTCATGTACACTCGTGGATTCATGTCAATGTATGGCAAAACCAATACAGTATTGTAAAGCAAAATAAAGTAAAAATAAAAACTAAAAAAAAAAAAAAGAGGATGAGATGGTTGGAGGGCATCATAATAACTATCACATGGTCTAATACATAAGCCAGGATGAGTTAGTATACTGTATTAATACAGTATACTAACACATATATATGGAATTTAGAAAGATGGTAATGATAACCCTGTATGCAAGACAGCAAAAGAGACACAGATGTATAGAACGGACTTTTGGACTCTGTGGGAGAGGGAGAGAGTGGGATGATTTGGAAGAATGACATTGAAACATGTATACTATCATGTAAGAAACGAATCGCCAGTCTATGATTGATGCAGGATACAGGATGCTTGGGGCTGGTGCACGGAGAAGATCCAGAGAGATGATATGGGGTGGGAAGTGGGACGGGGGTTCAGGATTGGGAACTCATGTACACTCGTGGATTCATGTCAATGTATGGCAAAACCAATACAGTATTGTAAAGCAAAATAAAGTAAAAATAAAAACTAAAAAAAAAAAAAAGAGGATGAGATGGTTGGAGGGCATCATCGACTCAATGGACATGGGTTTGGGTAGACTCCAGCAGTTGTTGATGGACAGGGAGGCCTGGCGTGCTGAGGTTCATGGGGTTGCAAAAAGTCAGACACGACTGAGCGACTGAACTGAACTGAATACATAATAGGCCCTCAATAAATAGTTGCTATTCAGCTATTATTAGTTAATGAGGCCCTCTTCTGTCTAGGAACCTAAATTGAGAAAGATCCCAGGGAGAAGGGAAAGGCTACCCACTTCAGTATTCTGGCCTGGAGAATTTCATCGACTGTATAGTCCCTGGGATCTTTCTAATCCAGGGATCAAACCCAGGTCTCCTGCATTGCAGGCGGATTCTTTACCAGCTGAGCCACAAGAGAAGCCCAAGAATACTGGAATGGGTATCCTATCCCTTCTCCAGTGGATCTTCCCAACCCAGGAATCAAACTGAGCTATGAGGGAAGCCCATTCATAAGCATTTATAAACAACATTATTATCACATAAGCCTCACTATTTAAAGACAAGATTCAGATTGATTTAAAATATAAAAACTAATAAATGTTTGGAAGTAACATGACAAATAAGTGATTATCAGAAGAAATTATAGCTATAATAATTTCAGGTAAACCTGAATTCTTGAGAATAAAAATGAAACAAGTGGGTTATTTTAAATAAATGACTTCACCTATGAGGAAACAACAGACTCATGCTATAAACATTTCAACAGCTATCAACTGAGATATACCACGTTTACTTTCAAAAAGAAAAGGATAAAAAGAAATTCAAGAGTACTGTAAGATTCCAGCATCTCAGTTTTCTGATTAGTTAGAGGGATGGAAAAACCTGAGAAGATGTGAAGGCATGCTGTTTTGGGAAAATCCATTGTGAGCATCTTTACATTTCCATACTAACAGGCATACATATAAAGGAGTTTTCCTCAATGTTTTTAGAAGTCCATGCCACCTTTAAAGAAACTTAAAAAAAAAAAAACCAAAACAAAAAACCTCAATCCGGCCTTTAATGCTTAAAGCATTTTTTTTAATCCCAAACTTAAAATATTAAAACAATGGCAGATTTTGGAGGAAAAAATTTTTAATTGAAGCAGAACTGACCTACAACAGTTAGCCCCAGGTGTACCATGCAGTGATTCACTACTTCCATACACTGCAAAAGCACCACCGCAGTAAGTCTAGTTACCATCTGTCACCACACAAAGTTACTACAGTATTATTGACTGTGTTCCTTATGCTGTACATTTCATTCCCATGACTCATTTATTTTGTAAGTGGAAGTTTCTGCCTCTTAATCCCCCTTACCTATTTCACTCATCCCCTCACACCCCAACCCTCTAGCAACCACCTGTTTGTTCCCTGTATCTATGAGTCTGTTTCTGTCTAGTTAGGTTTGTTCATTTGTATTTTTTTTTAGATTCTATATATAAGTGAAATCACATGTTATTTATCTTTTTTAGTCTGACTTATTTCACTTGGTTCATCTATGTTGTTGCAAATGGCAAGATTTCATTCTTTTTATGGCTAATAGTCCATTATATGTGTGTTTATATATATATACACATAAATATATATAATTTCTTTATTATTCATTCATTTACCAATGGACATTTAGTTTGCTTCCATATCTTGGCTATTGTAAAAAATGCTGCAATAATCATAGGGGTTTATATATCTTTTCAAACTAGTGTTTTTATTTTGTTCAGAAAATACCCTGAAGTGGAACGGCTAGATTGTATGGTAGTTTTATTTTCAACTTTATTAAAAACTTCCATACTGTTTTCCATAATAGTTGCACCAATTTACCTTCCCACCAACAGTGCACAGGCTTCCCTTTTCTCCACATCCTCGCCAACACTTACTATTGTTGTCTTTTTGATATCAGCCATTCTGGCAGGTGTGAGGTGTTGTCTTGCTGTGGTTTTGATTTGCATTTCTCTGATGTTAGTGATGATCCTCTTTTCATGTGCCTCTTGGCCATCTGTATGTCTTTGGAAAAATGTATCCTCAGTCTCTGCCCATTTTATAATTGGTTTGGGTGTTTTTGATGTTGAGGGAAACAATTTGGTTGCTTAAAAGCTTTGATCAACATAAGCACTGAGTATTCTTGCTTGATGAAAACGTTTGCCTTCCAGCCTAAGTGGTGTACAAAACAAGAATTCAACGTGGGCCATGCTGATGATCAAACTGCTTTGCTTTTTTAGTCACAGATGGAGAAAAACCAGCCTTGTGGATGAAATGAGGGACATTCAAAGTCCACTAATTTGTTTTGGAGTAAACAGGGAAACATTTTATTTAAAATTCTTCAAAGTGATTTTTCTAGAAGTTATTTTGGCAACAGAATAAAACTTCAGCTATAAACACTTGCCACAAGGACTTTCCAGCAAAGACTGAATGCAGGTGAGAAAAGTATTCCTCACAAACTCTCAATGGATTTTTAGCTGTGAGTTGAAAAACTATCATCCAAATTTGTTCTTCACACAGATTAAGCTAAATTTATCCCCTCCCTGAGCCTTTTTTGCTCCCCCCCTTTTTTTTTGAGAAATTCAGTAAGTCAGAAAATTAAGAGGCTTGGTACAACTTAATGCTTAGCAAAGTGGACTCTGGCACTAGACTGAGTTGCAAAGCTGGTTCTGCCAATTATTAGCTGGGCGCCCTGGGGCAACCTACTAAGACTTCCTGTACCTCGGTAGCCATATCTGTAAAATATGTAAAATACTATCTGTACCTATTTCAGATGACTGTTTTGAGCAGTATAGGAGATAGTACACGTAAGGCATCAGAAAAACATCTAACTTGCAAGAAGCACTTGAAAAATGTTTGTGAGCCTTGTTAGTACAGCTGAATTTTGGCTGCAAACACTTAATGTATGAAGTACTGTAATGAAGTGGATTTCACCCCTTGAAGTTTCAATTCTTTGTATATAAAACTTTGAAAAACATCTTCCAAATGTTATGCTTTGCTGAATGCTTGCAAGTCTGAAGCAGTTGCTTTTGTCTTTATTGTCTCAGAAACAGAGTGACATTATCCTTCAGTTCATAAATCTTTCCAAGCACTTTTCCCTTTGACACGACTGAAAAGGTCTAACAGAATATGTTGTTGTTGCTTAGTTGCTAAGTCGTGTCCAACTCTTTTTTGAGTCCATGGACTGTAGCCCGCCAGGCTCCTCTGTTGCCATTTCCTTCTCCAAGGGATCTTCCCAACCCAGAGATCAAACCTGCATCTCCTGCATTGGCAAGCAGACTCTCTACCACTCAGCCACCAGGGAAACAGAATATGAGGCAATATAAATATTCACTGATTATTTCTTCTCATAGTTTCATTTCAATTTTTAACATTAAAACCTTCAATTCATTTGGAATGTATTTTAATGTGGAATATAAGGGCTTCCCTGGTGGCTCAGATGATAAAGAATCAGCCTGCAATGTGGGAGACCTGGGTTTGATTCCTGGGTTGGGAAGATCCCCTGGAGAAACTTCAGATTTAAGTAGTGTCATTAAAGCATTAGCCAATGGTTCCAAATATTTTTTTCTTGAATAAACCAACTTTCCCCCATGATCTGAAAATCTATTCACACACCAAAATTTCACATGTGCTTATTACAGTATTTGTCTGTTTATTTCTTATTGTTTTCTCAGTGGAAAAAGGGGCTTGATTACATTGGTTAGTCACTGAATCACCAGAGTAATGCCTTGGTGATAGAAATAAATGGCTGGAAGAGGTTTCGTCTCCCAACTTCAACAGGTTTAATGGATCTTCTAATGATGAAAGGTACATTATTGAAACAAACCCAAATTTATCATATGTACAATTCTTTCAATATGCTGGCAGGTTTTATTCTAATATTTCACTTAAGATTTTGTAAGTGTAGATTTATGTGAAAGTGTTCTTAACTTTTAAGAAAAAGACAAATATGGAATTTGGTCATAAGTCACCCAAGTTTCTTAAACTAGGAAATGGTCCCTATTTTCCCAAGGTGTAAAATAGATTAGCTAACACAGGAAATATCCATTCCTTTAAGATCTGACAAAACTTAACAATTAATATGTCTAGGATTTTTATGTTTGGGAAGGAAAGGACCTTTCTTTTAATCTTATTTTTGTAAATGTCATTCACAGTTTTGACCATTCTGAGTCCATTTTGGTTATTTTTGCTTTAAATCTACTTTTGGCCATTCATTTTGCAGATTTAATTCACTGTTGTAATGTTAAACATATTACTGTTTTCAAATCCATTAAAAAAAATTCCCTTTGCATCTATGGTTACAAACCTCTCTCTCTTTTTTTTTTCTTTTAAAGGTGTACCTCAGGATAATATTATGGTTAGATTAAAAAAAAAAAATCAAATCCTTGCCTTTTAACAGAACAGTGTAGTCACTGTGTGGAAAGTTCAGGTTTAATTTTAAACTGTATCCTGTTTTTTATGCTTCCAAAACTTCTGCTTTCCCCCTCATTCTTAGCCAACTGATTAGGAACTTATTCATTCTATTTCTACTCAAGCACTGCTTGACTTTACTTTCTTGAGCCTGTTATTTCTTAATTAATGTCAATAAGAAAATGACATTTATTTTAAATTTCCTTGCACTCTTCCATCTTCCCTCTGCCTACCAAACTACTGAAACATTTTGTAATCACAGATCCCCATTACTATAAGTCTGTTGCAGTATTCTTTTTTGAGAACTCATTTATCATTAGTCTTATGAGTGAGTGAAGTTGCTCAATTGTGTCCAACTCTTTGTGACCCCATGTACTGTAGCCCGCCAGGCTCTTCTGTCCATGGCATTTTCCAGGCAAGAATACTGGAGTGGGTTGCCATTTCCTTCTCCAGGGGATCTTCCCCACCTAGGGATCGAACCCAGGTCTCCCGCATTGTGGGCAGACTCCTTATTGTCTGAGCCACCAGGGAAATCCTATGACTTATGACTTAGTACTAATTAACAACTCTTATTCACAATTAATTGCATACCACTTAAAAAAAAAAATTACCCTACTATCATTTCTTCCCCTTATCAGGTTCTTTATTCTTACTACTTATTTGGCTCTTGCAAGTCTTCGCATAATTTACCCCCTCCAGGGCAAGCACATGACTGGGATATTTTGCAAGTCATTCACTGTCAATGATGATCTCTGTGCTGCCCTTTCAAGATGCCTCAGCTGGCTGTAAAATTTGAATAACAACCTTTTCCTGTTGATATCTAAAGTGATGCTCTGTTGCTTTTAGCATATAGTGCTACCACTTAACTGGATACAAATTTATTCTCCTTCTTTCATATGGATAACAACTTCTCCCTCACTCCACTCTATGCCACCCCCACATGATGTTTAGAGTTTATTCATTTTTAAAATACAACAATTTTGTTAGAATACATTTAAAGAGTGAATTCTTTCATCATTATTATTCTCTTAGTCACAGCTTTCTTGAGATATAATTCACATAGCACAGAATTTCCTTATTATTTATTGCTAGCCACTTTTGATGTCAAGATTCACGATTCCCTTCAGCTAAAGTGGTGGTGAACCTGTGACACTTAATATGTAAGCTCAGGTTATCAGAGGCCTATCTGATAGGCTCTGAAGCTGACTGTTGCTGCCACACTGTGCCTCCTCCCTTCTGTTCCACTGGTTCCATCTTGAAACACACTTTACATTCTTCACATACTCCTGGCTTTCTCACCAGGTTCCTCTTCTTTCTCCATTGTTTTACCAGGTCCAATCCTCACCCTTCCTTTCTCATTCTATACACTCTTCCTGGGTAATCTCATCCACTTTGGGGCTCCACCTGTCATTTCTATCAGTGGTTCTCAAGCCTCTCCCTGAATATTGTTTCTGTAGACGCATTCTTCCATCAGTAGCATCTCTCATCAGACACAGCAATTCACAACTGCAGGGACATTCTGAAATCTCAGGAGGTACATTTATAGCTTCAAGAAGCACTTGTCTGGGAACCTTTAGTTGAGACACATGTTTGCTCCATCTGTGGAGGACAGTACCCACCATCCACTGAGCTGTCCAGTCCAGGGGTCTGGGGGGTCACAACCACTAGACCTGAAGATATAGATGGTATAGTTTCCCACCACATCTCACAGAGTGTCTAACTCAAAGCAGCACAACGAGTATCTGCTGAAGAAATGAATTCAATCACTAATTACTGTGGTTTCTAATTCATACCCTTTCGACTCATCCTCTTCTTTTCATTTACACTGTCAGAATTTTAGTTAATGTCACGATTGTTGTCTACTGGCTACTAGTGAGGTCTCTCAGCCTCGAGTCCTGCTTCTCCCAACCCATTCTTCACCCTAGAGTCAGTTATCTTTTTCAGTTACAGATCAGTTCTTATGATTCCTCAACTTAAGGTCCTTTAAAATCAAACCTAAATTTCAAACCAGATATAGAAGTCTCTAATTCTCTTGACTTTGTACATAGCATTTCTTCTACTTAGAACAACTCAGGTATCAATGTAAAGAGAATTTCTTGACGCCCCAAAGCTGAATTAAACTCATCTTTTGTGCTCTCTGAAGTACCCTGTTCTTTTCCTACTACTGTACATATACTGTATTACAACTGTGTGTTTACTTGTCTGTCTCCTCAACTACTACACTATACATTTTGATACGTGGGCCAATGTCCTTTTCACTGTATCTCAATGCCCTGCACAGTGCCTGGAACAGAGAAGGCTTTCGATGAGTGTCTGGTGAATGAATATCACTAGTGACCATGGAAGTAGGTAGCTTTGGAATTTCATCACAGGGACTCTGAACCCAGTGGGATCCATAAATAAATACTAAGAGGCCATACACACCATGAAATTGTACCCAACATTTTTTGAGAGTAGTTTTCAGACTGTGTGAAGAGTCAAATAATCCTAAAAACTTAAAAAATATCCCTGTTGGAGTTCATTTGGTTAGAAAGAAACTTGCTAAAGTATATTACAAATGAACAAAAACAAAACGTAAATACATAAACACAACACACAGACAACTAATATACATACACAGAGACTGCCTGAATTACATCAAGCCTTATGGTAAATCTTTTTATTGGAAAGGGACAAGAATCAGAAGGTTAAGAGGGCTGTAGCAGGACTGAAGAAAACCAGACGATGCCAGAAAAAGAATTTAGAAAGAAAACAGAGAATGAGAAGGAAATTCGGTCTACTCTGTCATTTCATATAGGCTCCTTATGTAGCCAGCCTGTGAAAGGTTAGGGCTTTACAAAGGATGTCCCAAGTCTGAAGATATCTGTATAGTTTTGAAAACTGCATCTTCAGCTTGCCGTAATGCTGCCCAACTTTAGCATAATTCTGTCTCACCAGTCTAGTTGTCTTTTCAGTTCTGTCCAGTGATTCTCTGTCTTGACACTGACCTTCGACAGAAGGAAAGAAAGAAAAAAGGCAGGCAGTAGCCTGGGCTCATGAGAAAAGAGACAAAGGGAGAAGAGTAAGTCAAACGCTTATTACTTTTCAGGTAACATCTTCCTCTGGCTCACTCTATTCCTTTGTCTTTACTTAGGGTAAACTTTATATACTTCTTTATTTGCAAGAATCTTGACAAGATATCATGTACTTTGGTCAAGTAAGGAAATATACTTAAGTTCTGAAAAAATACAGGCAGTTTTGAGAGTTGTGTTTTTTTGTTTTTAAATAAATGTTGACGATGGCCTCTACTCACTATAAATAAATGTTGACGTTAGCCTCTACTCACTAATTAAACATTTAATGAAACTAGAAATACAATTTTTCTTTCTTTTTTGGCAGAGGGGAGGTTATTTCCATATAGCATGTAACATACTATACAGCCTGGTTTGCTTTAGAAGATGCTAACTTTTGTATCATAAGATTCTGTTACTGATTCACTAAAGTAGGACAAGTACTTTAGAGGTGGTGACAGGCTTGGTTCTGAGTGTTTTGATGCTACCCAGGCTAACTTCCACTATGGACCTCTTGTCGGGTCCTCAGTATAGCTACTGGTCTTACTTACATTTAGGCTGTCTCTGGCTGTGAACACATCTTGTTCACATGGGAATTAAAAATGGACTCTTTCCTCATTATCATCATCTTTCATCCAAAGGAAATAAAAGCCAGAGGATGGAAAATCTGGTCAAAAAGCCTAAAAAATTTCCTGACTGGTTAAACAGCATCTAAATAATCAGGAATGGCCCACAAACATATACAGCAATTTATCCCCATAGTATTCATTTAACATCAGTCTACAAGAATAACTCTGATATACAGAGATAGCAGTCTCATGAATTTTACATGTGCCTTATTTTGTGGCAGAACTCCACTGTATAAAATAGACAAAATTGTGATTGTCAAAACAATAGTTTTAAAGAACCAAGTAAGTCTTAAAGATTCTGTAATTTTCTGTCCTGAGATCTGTTTTAATCTACCAATAAAATATAGATTACTTTAAATCAAATTGATAACTAAGGATTGCTCTAGGTACCTTCTTGCTAAATTTATAGTGAAATGTAGTGATCAATTATTCTGGCTGGAAGTTGGGGTGACAGGGGAAGAATAGGTGAGAAAGAGGAAAACTTTCCATTTACCAAAGTCCCACCTGATAGTGTACTTATGTAATACAAGAATCAATTTTTTTAAAATTCCAGGATACACTTGATGTAGTGAGTTTTGCCCTGTTATCTACCTGATATCATTTTTGACAAGGTATTGCTGTTAATGATTTATTGAAATCTGGTTTACATTCCGTCAGGTAAGCAGAACATGGCGTTGAGAACTTGTGCTTTATTTTTTCCATAGCAGTGTGTGGAATTTTGAAATCCTTTCAAATGCTACTGGGAAAGTTTGGAGGAAAGAGAAAGATGAGAATGGAAGAAAAAAAAATTCTATAACCTCGTTCATTGCCTGCTCTACTTGCATCCTTATCCTTAATCTTGTCGAACTCATTCTGTCCTCCATCTTCTTTGGGTTTCACTGCTGCAAGAGAGACCCAGGTTAGGAAGTGACTTGAGTATGATGCCAGGATCGATGTTGACAATGAGATGAGAGCCAGAAGTGAAGCCGCAAGGGGCTGTGAAGCCAGAACTGGAAATGAGTTGTTGGGGATTCTCAGCATGTGGAATCTATATACTATCATACATTCCATTTACTCAAATGGGTGTGAAATTCACCAAACCAATAATACTCACCCAGAGATAAGGATCTACTATCATTGACACAGTATTATTTGGTACTCTTCAGCTGAAATGCACACACTATTAAGATGTTCTAACATACTACTTCTGGGAAGACCTTTTCTGGTGAAGTGTGGAATGGAAAGGGAACATGGAGCAAGATGACATGGATGGCATCACCTGGGAAATCCAGCAGTCCGCTCCAACAGATGCCCACAAGGTAGTATTTACCTTGATGAGCCTTGCAGACTCTGATACCCGATCTCACTGACTGGACCCAGGAATGCAGACTCATGCTAACAAAACTCACAAGACACTGATGTATACAAAAAAAAAAAAAAAGAAGGCGACTTTATTATTTACAGTGAACAACAGAAGAATCAGGCATACTGACTCTGCATCAGCCCGATAGTGCATGATCTCCTTGGGAAGGCAAATCACCAGAGGGAAGCTTGGTGCACACGGAAGCAGAGCAAGTGGAGTTAATTACGCAGGATTCCAGTGCAGAATGGCAGGAGGCTCTGCAGCTCTGTACACAGGGCTATCCACCTGCTTGCCTCCACCTGGCAGGTGCTATCGGTCAGACAGTGCTTTGTTAGGCATCGTGATAATTTCATTAAGAGTTTTTCTTTTCTTCTGTTTTGGAGAGAGAGAAAATGCTCTCCTGAGCAGTGTTCTATGTTTGTGTGTTTTAAAGATGTCAGTACCATCAATCAGGTTAGTCAAATCTCTGCGCCCAGAGTCCTTGTGTCTCGTAAGATCACGTTGCCTTTCTTGACTTTAATCAGTTAGACGTTCATTTCTTAGTTTAATTTTCAGAGAGTATTTGCATTTTTCTGCTTTCTGGGATCAAGAGGGGCACCACATGGTGGACTCCACATTTGCCTACAGGTTCCACAAAGTGTCAGTTAAATTCAAATCAATGTATTCACTGTGCCAACTTTACACCCACTGCTGTGCCAGATATGAAATAATATTCAAAAGCGTAACGAGAGACTCTAAGGAGACACTGTATCTACTGGACACCTACAGTCCTAAATTCTTTTAAAGGTATCTATTCATTCATTTTTTACTAGCATTTATAGATCCTATCCAATATATGAGGATTAATTAGATACAAGAAATACAATGATAAAAATTGTCTTGTTCCCTTTAAGAGCTTACAGTCTAGCAAAGGAACAAGACATTTAAACAAAACAAAAAAAAGAAACAGGTACTGTGCCAAATGGTATGGAACCTGGTGGAAGGAACACTTTTTTTTAATCTAAGGGCAGAAACAGAAGCCATTCTTTTTAATCTGTTTTTTAAAGTACTAAATAATAATGAATATTTAAAAAAATTAACAGTGGTTTGAAGCACAAAGTAGAATAAATTTCTTTCTCGCTTCTTCCTCACCCCTATTCTATCTCTCAAGGTTGTCCTCAGTAGTTGGAAAATACTTTCACATCTTTTTTGTGTATATGAAACACACACAGAAACTTCTGCATTCCCAAACACATATATTTTAAAATTTCTGTATTTTATCCATGTGTGGAATCTATATATTACACATTCTATCATAGAACATAGACACACATGCACATATATTTATATAATGCATATACATGTGAGATCATATTATCTCTCACATCTAATTTTTTGTTTTAAATTATAACATGTACACAGAAAAGTACACAAAACAAAAATGCCTAGTTTAGAAAATAAATTACCATATTGAGCTCCCACCAGGTCCATAAACAGAGGATTCTGAGTACCCCAGAAACTCTGCACCACCCCCAAATCATTATGCTAATCTTAATATTAATCATTTATTAGCTTTCTATGTAGTGTTACTACCCAATGCAGGCAAAATCCAAATTTGCCTGCAGGAGCAAATGCCCTCAAGGAAAAAGCAGTGTTAGTTCTGAATTTTCATTCTTTTTGATGCATGGTAAATGGAACTGCTTCTTGAATTTCTCTTTCTGATCTTTTGTTGTTAATGTATAGAAATGCAACAGATTTCTGTGTATTAATTTTGGAACCTGCAACTATACCAAGTTCAATGATGAGTACTAGCAGTTTCCTGGTAGCAACTTCAGGATCTTCTATGTATAGTCATGTCATCTGCAAACAGTGACAGCTTAACTTCTTCTTTTCCAATTTGGATTCCCTTTACTTCTTTTTCTTCTCTGACTGCTGTAGCTAGGACTTCCAAAACTATGTTGAACAAAAGTGGTGAGAGTGGACATCCTTGTCTTGTTCCTGATCTTAGAAGGAATGCTTTCAGCTTTTCACCATGGAATATGATGCTAGCTGTAGGTTTGTCATATATGGCCTTTATTATGTTGGAAATATGCACCTCTATGCCCACTTTCTGGAGGGTTTTTATCAAAAATAGGTGCTGAATTTTGTCAAAAGCTTTTTCTGTCTAAGCTTCTTTCAACTCTTGTTTTTCCTTACAGTTCCTTAGAGTTTCAGGACTTTGCTCCTCTGAAGATGTTTTCTTGTACATATTCAACAACTTCAATAATTTTCAGCAAGAAAATTGTTTAAATAACTTAATCAGCCATACTTCCAGTAACAAAAATTGGTGACATGTCCAATTTCTTCCTGTGTTACAGTTCTAAGAATAAATGTAGATTCTGATCTACTAGATTCTGACCCAGTAGGGATAATGAGAAGTAAACATCTTTGATTTCCCACAGCATGAATAGTGAAAGTGAAGTCACTCAGTCGTGTTCGACTCTTTGCGACCCTGTGGACTGTAGCCCACCAGGCGAGACATGCAATAAATGCACAAAGACTAAAGAATAAGCGAATGGAAAAGAGAAGAATTATGTAATTATCCTGCCCTTGAAGAGTTTCCATTTTCCTTCTGCGAAGCAAGATGAGATATATATGTATAAAACAATTTGATACAATAAAGAGGCATGTTTAAATGAAATCACTTATATTCACCGACATGGACAGATTTCCAAGATACGTCATCAGATGGAAAAAGAAAGTTATAAGATGGTGTATGTGTGTAAAATATATCCAAATCTATAGCTATCTCCATTGTATAAACATGTACATGTGTAATATGTGCCATGTATATTCTTGCTTATTTGCAGAAATATGTCAGTAAAGACACATAATGGTGGTTATCTCTGCAGATTGGAATTGGGAAGCCAGGAGCAATCTTTTCACTTTCAAATATCCTATGTAATAATTTTACATGAAGCACTTTTAGGGGGAAATTTTCAAATTATATTCAAGGGTAAACATACCTGACACAGGAAATCAAGAACTAAAAACATCCAGAAACCAGACCCCAATAAATGGTTATTTTGAGACATTAGTCTGCCATCTTCTCAGTCTGTCAGCTTTCCAAATAAAGTCATACTTCTTCCCTCAAAAAATAAAAATAGCCAGGAAAATAGATATTACTGGGGAAGGCTTATTTGAAAAGATAGGACTTGAAATGGGTCCTGCAGGACTGGCAGAACATAAGTTAGAGAGGAGGAATCGGGGGGAAGTGGCCTTGATGAATGAGAGTCGTGCTGTGATCAGACAGCAGGGAAAGAGAATGGCACCCAGAGAGGCCATGAGGAAGTGCATTCACCTGGCTAAAATTAACTCCGTTTACACTGATAGGCAGGATTAAACAGACATAGAGTCAGGGTCTAAAATGGTGAAATGTCATCAATATTGAGTTTATAATTGGGTTGATGGGAAATAGAAATCAATACGAGACAATACTCGTCAAATGGAGTAGTTTGTGCAGAATGAGATCAAAGGAGAAAGACCCCTGGTAATTCGCAGTGTTAGATTAATAACAACTGGTTTTTACTAAGTTGAGAAATGCACAGTTTTGGACTATTCAATTGTTGCAGTGGGTAAAACTTAGCAATACCTTATTCAAAATCAAAAAAGTCTCTACATTTGACTTTAAGGAAGAAAAATTCTAAATAAGTAAAATTTGACAGAATTAAGTATCTTTAGGGTTTCAAATTATTTGGATCTATATATTTATCACATTAAGGCCCAAATCACAAAATTATGAAAACCAAAAAAAGATTACTATGAATTCATAATACAAGTGATGTTTAAAATTTTTTTCTTCAAATTTTCTTACAAAAAGTAAGTAGATTTTAACTTCTGAGTGACATATTACAGCCTGGGGCTATAGTCTTAAAGTGGAGTTTATTATAGTTTTACAGTGTTTCAAAAGTTTCAGTCAGATACTTTTTCTTGCCTACCTAGAGGTCAAAAGCTTGAGGATTCTTACATGATAGAAAACAAACTTCAAAAAGCTTAATAAGTGACCTGTCATGCTTCAGACTCTTTACTTTTCTGTAAGGTCACATTTCTGAGGAAGATGACAGAGTTGGTGATTGTGTAACTAAGCCTCCAGAACTACTTACGACTCTGGAATGTGATCATTGTTTTGCAATGTAGTTGGTCACCATCATATGAAAATCTTGGGAAATAAAATATCTTGTTTACCTGCTAGTTCCTGTCATAGAATAGCTCATTCACACACAGCACTGCACTACTTTAGTCTAAATTCCCAAGCTACATTGCTTGGCACTAATGATTCTACCTTAAAATAATGTTAAGAATATTTCTACATACTTGAAGAGGTAAGCAAAAGAGGGAACAGGTCGGGGGAGAGAGAAGAGTGGGAGAGAAGAAAAGAAACGCTTCACAGTAACGCAGGAAGCGGGAGACAGGAGAGGACACAGATGAAACAAAATTGGAGATAGGAGAGGACGCAGATGAAACAAAATTGGCTCTGAGTTGCTACCTGTTGGTAGAAGGTGGAGCTGAGTACACAGCAGTCCATCTTATACTGTGTCTGCTTTGTATGTTATATAATTAAATATTCCGTAATTTAAATGTAAAAATGAAAAAGAAAAAGCACACACTTAATTTTTCAAGACTGCCTCCTAACTTATAACCTAAAAAGGGATAATACAATACTATTAATAGTACTGCAATAAATAAGTCATCTTTAAACACTGATTTAAGAGTTTAAGAGTTTCTGAAGCTTATCTGTCCAGCAACAATAACAAAATTTATGCTGGATGATAATCCTTATTCTGCACATCATTCTTACAATAAAGCACTTTCACATCCATATCTCAACCACTCTACACATGAACACTGTGAGATCTGGTGGGTGACACTCTAATTTAGGAAAAATATGAGGTTCAGAGAAGTTAAGTGGATTTCAGTTTTTTCACTCATTCCACAAACACTTACTAAACACCTGTGTTAGGCAAATCTATTTTAACTATTAGAAATTAAGAGACAAAGAAAATGTGATTACTTTTTTCAAGAGGTGCATAGTCTAGCAGAGGGGAGGGATTTATAAAACAATTACATGATGATATGGTTTATACTACAACAAAGTGTTTTTCAAGAAAATTTTTTTTAACTATGACCTAAAGTAAGAAATATTTTATACTGCAACCCAGGATAAACAAACAAGTTTAAGTGAAACAGAAGTTTTATGAAACACGACTCTTTCTATACATGATTCACTCTGTGGTATTTTCTAATCTATCCTATTCTGTATTTTTTTCTTCTTTTAATAAAATGCTGGTCACAACCTTTTACAATTGGGTTGCTGCTTACAACATCTCATTATTCACTAGTGGGTGTGACCTACAGTGTACAGAGTGTCAGGATGAGTATGATTGGAATTCTATGGCAATACAAAAAGAAACACAGACTGTTTCAGGGAATGAGAAAGGTCTGAAAGAGGTCTCTGAGTACTTACAATACTAAAATGGCAGAACCAGAACAAAGGTCTTAGACTTTTTGCTCTTGGAATTATTGTACTGTTGCACGTTGGCCAAAGACATGGCAGTGACAGACTGTGGACTCACTGTAAAGCTACCAAAGCAAACTGTTTTCCTGAAGGGATGTCAGCAATCATTCGTCCATATTTACTAACTCTTTACTATGTGGCACAGCATTTCCTGTCTACTGGCTCATCCTGCTCCTACCTGTGAGACAACTATAAACATCCTCGACTATGAGGTTTACTTTATGACTAACAGTCCCAAATATTTGTTTCCTCAAAATTTCTCTGAAAGACCTAAAAACAAGAGATCAGGCTAATATGTGTTAGATGTAAAATCAGATACTGTAATTTTTATCAACCACTGATCTGATCTGTGATTTTGTTCAAGGCCTTAATCTTCTATTTCAGCCTCAAAAGCTTGCTGTCCACGCAGCCAGTTGTGGCTGCCGTGTACAGGGCGCAGGGAACAGAAGGGGTAGCAACCATTCTTATCTTATGCCGCTGCCCCCTGCCGTCGAAGAGAGAGAGGGGCAGGATTACAGAGACCTGTAGATTTGATTTTGCTTTGTCATTTTGTCCAATAGGAAGGTTTCCATTTTCAGGTACTTGTTCTGAGAATCTATTTTGCACGAAAGACTCATTTTGTGAACCTGACATAGTTCTTTGGGCCTTATATCCAGTAAGCAATAGAAGAGAAAAGGTGCTTTTCCATATCAACATGTGCTCAGCTTACAATAGTGCTACTATTCCTTGGGCATTCAATAAATATTCATCAAGGATATGGATACAGACACCGAACAGAAAATAGACAAAAGGAAGAAAGTTAATTGAACTTCATGAAAGTAGAGGACCTACAGCTGTTTCTCATCCCTACTTCCCTAAAGAGAAACATGGTTGAATATCAAGATAAAAGATTTTGTGGGCTGAAGTATCTTTAATTAAAATAAAATCAAACTGAACTGAACCAAACCAAAAACATCAACCAGCATTTGTGCCTTTAATCATATAATTGTAGGGTCTTAGTTAATTGAAAGTATTCTGGGTTAGGCTTTATAGGTAGTAACTCAGTAACGGAGGGTTGGCCAGAAGGAAATGAAAATTATACTTTTGAGAAAGTCACTGAAAAACATAAGCCATTTGTAAGACGCTCTGAGTTTTGGAGAATCTCTTGCTTTGGAAGACCTGTTTAGGGCCGATACCTCTGAATATTCTAAGAAGTCTAAACAGGTGAATGAACTACAATCTAAAAGACCTTCATGTTTTAGGCTATAGAACATATTTATTTTAAGAATACTCACTCTTTAATTTAAACCACCAGGTATAACATTTTCAAAATGCTGTAAATATTTAGTTAAGAATCAAATGATAAAACATTAAAACAACCAACATAAGCTTGGTATTGTTTTCCTTCTACAATCTTTAGGATTCCCTTCCAACTTTGTACGAAGCATCTTCAAATGACTGCACTGCTTCAGGTATCTTGGACCCATCATGTCCAAAACCAGCTCTAATTCAATTCTACTCTTTTTTCCTGCCAACCTCCCAGAACACCCATTCTTCTTCATTAATTCCAGTAATCCCTAAAATGAGTATTCACAGGAAAAATCCACAGGAGAAGGGATTAAATATGAAAACTTTCATATTGGATTCATGCTCAAAAGTATTTATTAAGGGTATGTGATTTTTACTTTTTCTATTTCATATTCAGTGCTCCCATTTCATTTAGTATGTTTTCCAGTTTCTCTGTCTCTTTTTGTTATTGTTGCTCTTTCTCAAGCCTTTACCAAGCCAAGTTAAAAAGCTTTTCTATACATATATGTATACAGTATGGAGAAGGCAATGGCAACCCACTCCAGTACTCTTGCCTGGAAAATCCCAGGGACGGGGGAGCCTGGTGGGCTGCCGTCTATGGGGTCACATAGTTGGACACGACTGAAGGGACTTAGCAGCAGCAGCAGCAGCAGCAAATTGTATATAGTGTGTATAATATGCATATTTTAGAAAATGTATGAATTTTTGCCTAGCTAAAAAAATTACGACATTTTGAGTCCACTTGTTTGACTTATCATGAACAGAATGCTAGACTTCTAATTTATATTCACTCAAAACTTTTATATAGCTTCACGTATTTTGGCATCTAGCATTACTGCTAAATGTCTAGAAAATGTATAATCTTAGTGATTATAAAGTTCTTTCTGAATGAAGAGTGAAAATAATTCAATTCTGAGATTATAAAGAAATACTATGTTGTAAAAAAGACAGGAAATTAACAAGTCATACAGTATCATTAATTAAAGTACAGATTTTGGTCAAATTTCACAAAATTTTATGCTAATGTCTATTATTAGTTTTCAAACTATATTCAAGACTCCACATTGTATTTAATTGCATTAAGCAGGTTCAGCTGTATGCAACAAATTCTGATAAATTCTCTTTTCATTTTTATTCTATTACAAATACTTTCTAAGTTTCCTTGTTATGGCTTCTTAGACACAACCATAAAATTATCATTTAAAAGCGGACATTTAATTTCCAAATACATGGGATTTTGTTTAAAGTAAAAGAAAAAAAAAAGAGTACATGATTTTTAAAAAGTTGAGATGACTAGTCTAGACCTCCTAACTGCCTTCAGATCGTCAGTCTACTAACGGTTTCCATTCTACGCCTCTTCCACCTCTTTCTCTTCCATTCCTACCACTTCTGCAGTAGCTCAGTTTCTCCATGTCCTGCTTGGATTTCTGCAAGAGTCTTTCTTCTTGTCTCATTTCTTGCAATATCCTTTTTCAATTCTTCTTTGCTCTGCCACTAGAAGTACCTTCATTAGTCAGATAATATCACTCATACCAAAAAAAAAAAGGAATCAAAGGGGCAAGGGGGGTGGTGGTGGGATGAACTGGAAGATTGGGATTGACACACACACACTATTGACACTATGTATAAATAGTGAGAGCTACTGAGATAGTTAACTAGTGAGAACCTCCTGAATAGCACAGGGAACTCTACCCAGTGCTCTGTGGTGACTTGAGTGGGAAGGAAATCCAAAAAAAGATGGGATACATGTACATGTATGGCTGAGTCACTTTGCTGTACAGTAGAAACTAACACAGCATTGTAAAGTAACTATACTCCATTCAAAAAAAAAAAAAAAAAAAAAAACAAAGGCACTACCTACACAATAATCCAAACACTGGAATGTGGTTTTTACGACTCTACACTTGTAGAGGGGAAAAAAGCATGACCTTCAGGCCTACGTTTGAGTTTTGGTCCTGCTTCTGATAAAGCTTTGTGATTTTGGGGGAAATCACTTAGGCTTCTTGAACTTTTTATTTCCATCTTCCAAAGTGGTGATATTAATAGCTCACAAAATTGTTACATAAATCAAATGAGATCAACTATGAATGAGAAGGAACATAGCACAGAGTCATACACACATTACCAGTGAAGTTGCTCAGTCGTGTCCAACTCTTTGTGATCCCATGGACTGTAGCCTACCAGGCTCCTTCATCCATGGAGTTTTCCAGGCAAGAGTACTAGAGTGGGTTGCCATTTCCTTCTCCAGGGGATCTTCCTGACCCAGGGATTGAACCCAGGTCTCCCGCATTGCAAGCAGACGCGTTACCATCTGAGCCCTGAGACACACACTAATCGATGATCAATTGTTTGATCCCTTCTTGCTCTAGGTTTGATGCTACTATTGCCCTCTGTCTCACTACCATTACACCTGATCCCACAACCCTGGCACATAAAACACCAGCCCACCTGGGAGACATGACTTCCTCAAATGTGACACGTGCTCTCAGGCCTCTGTGGTTCTATGTTTTACGCCCTTGCTTCACAGGTCCTTCAACTGCCATCTCAAGTGAAATTCTACCCATGCCTCAGGCCCAGCTCAAATGTCAACTCTTCTAGGAAGTCTTCTACCAACCAGAATTAACCACTTTTCCTTCGTGTTCTCCATGCACACTCCTACAGCTATATTTTTATATTTATTTCTGTTATAATATTACTATTATATTTGTATTAAATATAAAATTATGCTTATATATGTTACCTGTGTGAATTACAAGCTTCTTGAAGGCAGAAAGCATGCTTCTTCTCAGCAACTAGCACCTTGTACTGGGAGGGATTTAACCAAAGTCTGCCGGTTGAATAAGTAAGTAAAAGTAAGTAAAGTCACTCAGTCGAGTCCGACTCTTTGTGACCCCATGGACTGCAGCCCACCAGGCTCCTCAGTCCATGAGATTCTCCAAGCAAGAATACTGGAGTGGGTTGCCATTTCCTTCTCCAGGGGATCTTCCCGACCCAGGGATCGAACCCGGATCTCCTGCATTGGAGGCAGACGCTTTAACCTCTGAGCCACCAGGGAAGTCCTGCCGGTTGAATAAATGTATCAAAACATTTTCAAAATGAGTAAATTTTTACCAAAACAAAACACCAATCACTTATTTCAACTTCTGAAGTAATTTTTAGAAAACAACTTCTACTTGAAAAATATAATACATAAATTAAAAACAGCAAAGAAATGACCTGAAAATGGTAACTTTTTGATATTTCAGACTCAGTGCAAAGAAAAAATATTATTTTCAACTATTAAACTGATAATATCAATTATCATCCACTGATAGACTACTCGTGAGTGAATATTAATAGAGAATAATGACTCAAAGAGGAAAATCATGCTATATAAATGGAATATTAGATATCAATTTAAAATCATATTTTCAGATACTTTATTTACTTGCACTATAGTAAATAATCAGAACACAAAACTGATCCCAATCTTGTAAAGATATGTTTTATAAGAAAAAAGACTATGGAAATACAGAAGCCATTATTATGTGGTGGGGCTAGAGGTGATTTTTATCTTTTGTCTTTTCTATTATTCAATTTTCTATGACATAAAATTTGCATAGTTAGAAAAGTAATTTTAAAAAGGATTGAATATCAAGAAATTCTAATTAAAGCTTAACCTGATTTGCAAATACTAAAGAAGTTTTATGAGCCCAGTAAAAGACTTTCTGATTCTTAATATTAATTTCAATCTATCTGCATAGACATCATTCAACACCAAGAGTTAATGCTACAGTTTAGAAGATGTTAATAAAAGCTTTCCTGAATTCTAAATACAGTAAGTAAACCTTTGACCAGTTACTCAGCAGGCAGCAAAGCACCAGTTCTGGAGGGGCAGAGACTGAATTGGCATCCAGGTCAGCTGCTTGTCAGCTGTGTGACTTACTCTGTCTGAGCAGCACAGATGCAGGAAAACCCCCAAGCTCCCTCACTGCTCTCCGCAGGACCAATGAGGATGCCGTTAACGAGAACCCCACACTGATGTCTAGGACATGGCAGGTCTTCTCCTATCTTGTGTCTCAGATCTGGAGACTGTCCAAGCTTATTGGAAGACAGACAAAGATGAGGACAGGGTTTCATTCTGACTTGAACGGAACCTGAAAGGCTGGTTACGCTTGCTGGGTTGTCAAGGCTGATTCTAAGAAAACAGATCCTAAATGATTCCAGCTGCACCAGCCTGGCTGTGACCATGGCACTCCCAGGTGGACCCCTCTGCAAAGTGGGGCAGGGCCGCTAACAGGAAGCTGATGGAGGTGGATGAGTGGGTTGGAGACAGGGGATTGAGAGGACACAAACAGATGAGGGAGAAGGAGGAGAGAACAAGTCTTGGAGGGCAGTGCCACCAAAGGGGCAGGGAAAAGAGGAAGCAAAGGGAGAAAGCGGAAATAACCAGATTGTCAAACAGGGAGGAGCAACTGGGGAGAAAGTTGTCTCTTCCTCTCCACTGTCTTCCTCCCCAAAGTTTCCCCCCCCTTTGTCTATTCCTCTATTTCTCCTTTTTTTCTACGTACCCACCCCAATTCCACTTCCAAAACCATATTCTTATTCTCAAGATTCATTCCTATTCCCTCTCTGCAAGTGGCATTCCTTTCTCCAGAAGTTAGAAAGTGAAAACTGAGAAAAACACGAGAGTTGCCTGCAATGCCTAAACGGGCTTCCCCAACCTTCAAGGTCCCCCAAGCGTCGAGGGTAAGATCTAGAACCGATTCCAGCCTCAGGCATTTGTCGGGGTTGAGGGGACACAGCACAGAGCAGCTGCTCACCTCTCTATCCTCTGTTCCCAGCCACCCCATGTCCTCATCTGCACTATCTTCAATTACAATGGATGCACTGTCTTCAATTACAAAAGACCCACATGAATGTCCCATGATTAGAATTTACCATCTGATAATTGTATGGTCACCTTCCCTTCCTGGCAAATTTACAAAATGTTATTTTAAAATGTCAGGATTGGACATGTTTAAAAGAAAGAGCACACAGAGACTGGGCCACAGAATATTTAGTCAAAAATTATAATGCGCCTGGGGTAGGACTGCCTTTATTTCCCAAGTACAGGATCTTGACTCCCAATATATCAGTTTAATGTGCCAAGGAAAAGCTTAGGCAGAAACGCTTGATTCTGGTTGTCTTGAAGGAAGTTTATGTATTCTTTTTTACAAATAAATATAAAGGTTGCATTGAATCAAAAGTGCCAATAAAGTGCTACCTAGGTGGGTGCTGAGTGGGGGCAACTTGGACAGAAGAATTGGATTAAAAACTAACAACTCTATTAAAAAATCATCTTTTGGAAATCATCACTTGAAGAATAAGAAAACGCTAATACTGTACTGGGAAATGCATTCAACCTCGAGTTAAAGTGTGTTATTTTATACCTTATCAAAAAAATATGATAATTTGTTTACAACTGCCAAAAGCAGTGCTGCCTGAAGTGAAAATGCAAGCATCCGTGCAAACAACTCTTCAGCAAGTAAGTGTAATCTGCTCCCAATGTTAACAGAATACTTTCCTGTAAAAATGAACCAAGAAATTAAAAAGGGAACATCTTACTAAATAAAAACAAATGTACCCAAATGCACAATACAAGCAAATAAACTATCGGGACCTCCCTAGAGAAGCTTCTTCACTCACTGTACCTTTAGACCCTGCACTGCAGGGAGATGCTGGCAGAAGACTGGATGTGGGAACAGGGCGAACTCTTCCTCCCCTTCTGAAGCTCTCAGGAACTTGGAAAAAGCCAACGAAGAAACAAGAGCTGTGGGGCTCTGAATAACTGTTTAAAATCGGAGGGTTTGAAATGAATGGAGTTGGAAGGGCAAGAAAGAGGATGTCAGAGAGCTTAAAAGAGCCACAAGATGAGAAGTGGCCCTGCCTTCCGTTGACAGAAGAGGCTTCACTGTTAGCCAGGTTGTTTCCAGAACCCAGGACTGGTTTAAGAGCTGGGTTTTGTCTCTGAGGTAATATAAAGAACAGGAATTTTTCAGACTCTGCTCCTTTTAGGGATCAGCACACATGGCCTCAGATACGCTGGATATGCGATCAGTTTCTCTCAAAGATGTAGCCCACTGAAGAGGCCACTTCATCTCAGCAACAGAACTCCAAAATCATCATTAATTAAAAAAAACAAAACCCACGCTCACAAAAGCGATCACATTATCACTGGTGTGTTGACTTCCCCCTCTTCTCCTACTTTTAAAGAGTTCTTTCTTTTTCCTCAACAAAGGTGTCACCAAGGGGCAGTTTATGTAATGGCTAAGGGCATGGACTCTGCAGCCAGATTTCCTGGGTTTGAATCATGAATATGAAGTTGGATGAGTTGCTCAACGTCTGTGAGGCTCCATATCCCCTTTTGTAAAATGGAGATGATACCACTACCCAGCTCACAGCACCTTGCACAGAGCTGGCTACACAGGAAGTGCTTAAAGAAGGGCAATGACTGTCACTGTGTTTGTTTTTTTTACGTTAACTGCAAGGTAACAAAATCTTTATAACCAAACTTAAAAAGAAAGAAAGAAGCAAGCATATGACTAATGTACTTAATAACTTCCCCTTCCAAGTTAAGAATATACTTCTTGAAGACTTACGCATTTTTTGTCTCAAATATCTCATAGTTTCTGGCATAAATAAGAGTTCATAAACGTTTTGAGAACAAGAATGAATGAAAGGAAAAGAACAAATCAAATAAGGCTGTAATATTTGCCGCATAAATAAATTCAGATTTAATGAGCTTTTATTAAGTGCCTACTTTGTGCTAGACCCTGTGTGAAGTCTTTGTTGTTTTAATTAATACATTTCTATGGACAAAACACATTTACGTAACTGCATAACAGAGTGGCTACTAGGCTATGCTGAGACCCATTTAGAATAGGCCTCCTCAGTTTGCAACCCAGAAAAGGCTGGTTAACTAAAACTTGTTAATTTTCAAGCCATACAAATTAGTAACTCATTTACATGCTGCCAAAATGTAGCAGCAGAGAGACCACATGACTGAGACACAAGTGAAGGCTATACCTGGGCAGGCATCCTCTCTTCTAGATCTACAGCACGGTGATGGTGGGTACAGAAAGCACCTTGGGATATTTTTAACGCCCAACAAGCCCAAATCAGAAAGCCCAGCTTTACAGGATCTCTTTAACCACAGAATAAGGAACCACATATTACATTCAAGATTTGGCAGCAACTCAATTTCCAAATGTTAGTTCTTCATGAAACCATCCTATATCGCAGGGAAACTTGACATCGAGCTCAGCTCTTCTAATTTTTATTTTACTGGGAAGAAAATTCTAAGCCAGCATAAATGAATAAGTGGCTTTCAGTCTTATGAAAGGGCTTTTTGGGTGTGGTCAAGATAGCTAACTTTGAAAACTTAGCAACACAGGATACATTATGAGTAAGTCCTTTCCTTTTTTTTTTTTTTTTTAAATAATGATGCTAACTCACCAGATCCTTCTGAAAGAGTCCTTTTATTAATTTCAATGAAGTCAAGCAGAGAACAAGTTGTAATATGAAACACCATTTATGCAACTATGTTGAAATTCTCTGCCAGAGTTACATCTCTTCATGTAAGAATTTTATGGTAAAACAATTTCAAAATAATATCAAGCATTAGCTTAGGCTCATCTTGGTTTTAGGTTGTCTTTCTATCAAATCACTGAATTCTACTGCAAAATGATAGTGCCCTTAAATGGGAAAAAAAAAAAAATCCTCTTCCTCCACAGTTCGTATTATAATAAAAGAGCTGAAACTAAGCTTCAATTGAAATTATATTGTTGGGCAACTCCAGAAACTAAACACAAAAACATGTTAAAGATTGCAACATCAAGGGAAAACCATCCTCATATATGTACTTTTAGATTCCTAGCTGTTTCTGACCCCAGCCCAGATGAGATCAGCTGGAACCTTCAGAGGCTTTCCTGCAGTCAGCCAACTAGCCACTCACTCCTTCCTCAACCACAGGGGTTACCCAGGGAAAGACACGCAATGCATTTAAAGGGCCAATAGAAATCCTGTGGGTGGGTTTGGTCTGCCTTTCAAAACCAATGAACATCCCATTATATAACCTTTAATAATAAGAGAGAAGTTTACAGTCATATACCCAACTAAACCCAAGGCAAGCTATGCTGCATGCCTCATTGTACCTTTTTTTTTTTTAAAGAAGTTGTGAGAAAAACTAAAAGAAAAAGCTGTCTGAATGGCACAATCCATCTTGTCAGGTAATGCTGGAAAATTAATCAATTGGACTTGGTAGTAAAGCCTACGCTTGTTTTTTTGCAGTGAGTTTCATGGCAGTCTAATGTTTTTGATCAGAAAAGCCCAAGCATCTAAAACAAAATCTCCATGACATCTGATTAATTCTTTATAAAATAAAGTAAGTCCTTAACCACAAGAGAATTCTGAGAATCTGGCTTTTCCAGAAAGCCCAAGAAAAATACTTTAGTTTCACCATTCTCAAATTCATTTGACTTTGAAACAAAATAAACATATTACTCTATTTAATATCTTGCACAAGCGAATTCACAAGAATGAAATGTGTTCAGAGTTCCTAGAAAAAATGTAGCAATACAGGCTGCCAACTCGTTCAATGTCAAGCTCTAGGCAGTATAGCCACACTAGCAGTAAATGACTCAGAGTGAGTCATGCTTAAGCTATTTTTGCTTTTAAAGTACGCCAGGCACTGTGCTAATATTCAACCCAGAGTAAATTTAGCCCAACAAGAAAACAAGTGTTTCCATGGTTGCTTCTTCACAGTGTTTATGGTATATATGCAGCCATTAGGCACAGGAATCTAGCCAGATAAATTAAATAGAAATGATCATCTTTCATTTATATCCAAGCTTTGGAACACTGGAAACACTAAATGCAACTTATTCTTTCATCTCCTGACTGTCTGCCCCTCCAGACCCCAAATAGCAACTACATAGAGAGGATCCTGTTAATGATTCATATAAAAGTTTGTACCATTAAAGTACCTTTAGTGGACTGTTGTTCATGGATTTTATTTGGCTTTGTATTAAGAGTCACAACCTGCTGATAGTGCAGCCATAGGGAACTAAAGTGCTTAAAAAGTGTCCAGCAAAACCAGCAGGAAATGTGGACTACAGACACTAAGTGAATCATTAGGCAGTATCGTACCCAGTGAATGGTCAGAGTCTGCGAATACAAACACTCACAGGGTGTCTAGAGAATATTAGTTGTTCTAATTCAAAAAGATATATACACACCAATATTCATAGCAGCACTATTGACAGTCAAGATATGGAAGCAACCTAAATGTCCATCAACAGAAGAATGGATGAAGAAAATACAGTATTTACACACAATGGAATATTACTCAGCCATAAAAAAAAAGATACAATGTCATCTGAAGCAACATGAATGGATCTGGAAATTATCATATTAAGTAAAGTAAGTCAGACAGAGAAAGACAAACATCATATATCACTTATATGTGGAATCTAAAAAAATGATACAAATGAACTTAATTCACAAAACAGACTCACAGATATGGAAAACAAACCCATGGTTAGCAAAGGGAAAAGTGCAACAGCCACTCACTTGAGTAGCACAGTGACTACAGAACAGATGCTAGGACTTTCCTCTAATTAAAGCTACCTGTCTATTTAAAGCTGTTAGAAATCTAAGTCTAGATAAAGCTGTTAGAATCCTTAGCTTTGTCTATAGAATCAATCTACAGTTGTATACAGCGGTTAGCTGTTATGCTCAGCAAAGAAATATTACAGCTAGCTGTCCTAGTCCAGGTTTTCAGAGTAAGAAGCATGCGCTCCAGGATGCAAACTCTTGTAATTTTTATTTAAAATGAACTTTTGTCTAAACAATGAGGGGGAGTAAGACTAGGTTTCACTAGTAATGTACATATGGACATTATGCAGACCATGTATAAAAATGAATAAATAAAATATCACAAGGGTGTGCTCCTCCCCATAGGAGAAAACAATAAAAAATGTGGAGACCACTGCTATCACAAGCACAGCCACCTGACGGAACCCTCTCCTCTTCACCCTGTATCTCAGTAAATGCTTGCTCTTTTTTCCCACCTACATTTTAATGGGGCACCAGCACAAAGGAAGTATAGTGGAAAAGCCTAGGTCAGCAAGCAACTGGAGAAGACAGAGAAATGGTAATCTGAGCAAGGCAAGTCTGGAAAACAGCCACATGGAGAACCTCAGCACAGCTGTAATGACAGCACTGGGCACAAGGACAGTCACTCTGAGTCAGAAAGCTGACCAGTTAGTTCTCCTATCAAGATGCCGATAACACGTGGACTCCCTGAAAATTATAATGGGGGCTCAAAAGCTATTGAGAGTGAACTGAAAAAAGCCTAGTGCAAGTATAGTTACATAACAGACATCTTTCGCAATACAGTTCTTGGGGAACAACTGTGAAGGGGTTGCTCAGTCAATGCAAAAGGTAGAAATTCCTAACATCGCCTCTGACTTGCATGAATGGCATCTTAACTTCCACAGAAAGCATCTAGTTCAAGGCTTGACATACAGCAGATGATTAATACAGCTCTCTGAAATAAACAGGTAAATTATAAAACTATTTCCCCATAAAACATCTTATCTGAAACCCAGGCATTCTAAAGCTCTGTATTTGTTACCCCTGTGATTATTGTACAGGTAAGTTTCACAATCAAAAGCCTGTTACTGTTAAGTCACTTTAGTTGTGTCCGACTCTGTGCAACCCCACGACGGCAGCCCACCAGGCTCCCCCGTCCCTGGGATTCTCCAGGCAAGAACATTGGAGTGGGTTGCCATTTCCTTCTCCAATGCATGAAAGTGAAAAGTGAAAGTGACGTTGCTCAGTCTAGTCCGACTCTTAGCGACCCCACGGACTGCAGCCCACCAGGCTTCTCCGTCCATGGGATTTTCCAGGCCAAGAGTACTGGAGTGGGGTGCCACTGCCTTCTCCGAATCAAAAGCCTAAGGGATGAAAAATAATCTATCAGAATTTCTTGCTTTCTGACTCCCTTGCTCCCCGATTTCACTAATTATATTAATCCCGGGGATTCTACTCATCTTTACCTGAAAGTTCCATATTAAGAGAAGTATAAATAGTAATTAAATCTTCACAGAAGGAACATTTTAAAATTTAAGCAGAGGCAAAGATGGGGAGGGACAAAGAGCTGAAGTAAATTTTCAGGTCAGTGAAACTATTCTTTATATTACACTGGTGGATACATGACATTATGCATCAAACACCCACAGACCATTTGATTCAGCAGTCCCACTTCTAGTTGTGAATTGAAAGCAGGAGTTAAAAACATATTTGTACACCAAAATCCATTATTAGCATTAGCGCTCTTAGGTGGTATTTGTTGATGGCTGCATGGATAAACAAAATGTGGTATATACAGGCAATGGAATATTATTCAGCCTTCAAAAGGAATGAAATTCAGATACATGCTACAGCATGGACCTTGAAGACACTGTGTTAAATGAAATAAGCCTGACACAAAATGACAAGTATTGTATAATTCTACTTACATGAGTTATCTAACAGAGTGAACAGTGGTTACCAGGAGTTAGGAGTGGGAAGGGGCACATTTAATGGGTATAGTTTCAGTGTGGGATAATGACGAGGTGTGAGAGAGGGATAGTCATGATGGCTGTACAAGATGAATGAACTCGATGCCACTGAACTGTAGGCTGAAAAAAGGCTGGAATGATAGGTTTCATGTTACATATATTTTACCACCAAAACGCCCCATAAACAGCATAATACAAAGACTGAGTTCTAATGGAAATGATGGACTTTAAGACCCTGATGCTGGGAAAGATTGAGGGCAGTAGGAGAAGGGGACGACAGAGGATAAGATGGTTGGATGGCATCACTGACTCAATGGACATGGGTTTGGGTGGACTCTGGGAGTTGGTGATGGACAGGGAGGCCAGTGTGCTGCGGTTCATGGGGTCACAAAGAATCAGACATGACTGAGAGACTGAACTGAACTGAATGTGTTAACATTGGTTCATCAGCTGCAACTGATATAACACACAAATATGCAATATGTTAAAAATGGCAGCTTCAGGGGTGGGGCATATCAAAAAATCTCTGCACTATAGGCTCAAGTTTTCTGTAAACCTAAATCTGGTCTTTTAAAAAATGTCTATTAATTAAAAAGAAAAATCTAAACAAACGAAGCTGCTCTGTGGCAGACTCCTTTCTTTGATACCGTGCCCTGTACTGACTCCCCCAGTGATCTGTTTCCTTACCAAGGACCCTTAGTCCCTTTGTCTGGACCACAGGCCCCCAACACTTAGCTGCCTTGCTCAGTTCCAGCCTCCTTTTCTGCCAACTCTGCTCTCATCCCTTTCATGTTCGTGTATTTCCTGGTGTCCTTAGAGGCCCAGAATCTGGGTTCTCCTTTTCCCATGAGCCCTGGAGGCTACTACAATTTTCTAGTCTGTCTACCTTGATCTGACCTATGACTTATCTTGACCTCACTGTTTGTGTATATTCTGGCTGGAAGTGACTGGGCTACTACTGACCCTTGGTACTCTAAACCTTGATACAGTATTCCAATTCTGTCTACCAACCTGATGTTTATCTTGCTATAAGGCCTAATCTAGGTTAATGGTAATTCAATATGAGGAATGCTTGGGGTATGATATGTGTGAAATGAAAATATTCAAAAACATTTTAAAACAAGAAGTAAAAATATTATTTATTCAATGTAAAATGCTTCTCTAAATAACTCTCAGGGGAAGAATTTTATTCTATCTTCTGGTTTCTGCTTTAACTCTATGATCACAGGGAATCCTAAATGTAAAGCAAGGATGGCAAACTTATATCCTACTAAGGATTTTAAATTGCAAACTTAAAAACCTACCAAGGTCACACAGTTAAAGTATACCAGATACAAGACAAAAGGCAATGGTCAGAATAGTGACTAAGAAGCACAACTCTTATCTAAATGCATTTAAAAACAATACTGTGTGTCAAATCACAACAGTGAGTGAGCCAAACCAAACTCACATTTCAGGCTAATGTGGCCTACAGACCTCCAGAGCTATGTGATTTGGAACATTTTATACAGAGAGAGAGAGTGAAAAACAGAGAGAAAGGGAAAAGAAAGGGAGAGTATGAAGGCCTTATGTAGACTCTCTTGTTTATGCCACTAAATGTAAGCCAAATCAGTCCATAAAAATGTTTATTTATCAAAATACCAGAGAGATGCTTAGGCCTGGGAAGGATATGGACATTCAAATCACTTTTCAGAATGGCTAACCCTTTGGCTAAATGAGAATGCAATTAATAACAGGAAGAGTTTCGTCACACTGTCGGGATGGAGATAATTCAATCAAGGCTGAAAAGACATTCTTCTAAGGCCCAATGCACTCTGCTGTCACTGTTCTCAAAACAGAAAACAATATGGATGAGAACAGAGGCTTAAAAAGAAAAAAGAGCACAAATGTCCAAGACTTGTTTTTCATAAAGGAGTCTACTCTTTCAAAGCCAAATACTTACATTCTCTTCTTTCCTATCCTCATTTCATAAAAGTGAACTGAAGACCAGTTGTTATCATTTCCTGCTGAATGCAATTTTTGGACCAGAAAATATTATTACATTTTAATCCCAGGATTTTAAAAACAGATCAGAGAATGTTCTTCACATTAAGTCCATGACATGAGATAAATGGAACAAAGCCTCTGCTTGCCTACCCTGAGCATTTGAATGAGCAGGTGAATTACCAAAAGGCACCCTTTCCTCCAGGCACTCTGGGTGCATGCCTTGGAGATTAGAACACAGGCTCTACTTAGTCACCCCTTGTCTCCTCAGCCAGGTGCTTTTGTGTAGTGTATAATAAACTGTACAACTGTATACAGCAGACCTCTCCTATCGCATGGTTAGAAATGCTATTTTAATAAAGGAATTATTTCAATTCTGAGTCAGTACTTTCTAGCTCACTGTGTCTCTTACCTGATTAACAATCCCAAATTTCCAAATTACCTAAAGTATCAAAATAATTCATACCCTGGCAATGACTTTCAGTGGTTTGATTCTAAGCCACTTACCTGAATTCCCCCACACCTGCCCCCCTCAATCTTCAGCCTGGCTAACAATGTCACTGCCCACTCTACTTTTCTCATCCTGTTCCCTGGAGGAGTGCACATGACCGTCTGCACAGCTCCCTGCACAGCTGTCTGGATGTCAGGGCCTTGGCTCTGCAAGGCACTCCATTGGCTCAGCTAAGTCCCTGAGCTTCTTTGTTACCCGAAACAGCCATCTTTTAAGAGATTCTTCCCACTTAACTCATGCAGCTCTACAGAGCAGACCCAGAAAGGCTCTCTATGGGGTTACTAGGAAATAAGTCATAACATCTTATTGATATCTTTAAGTGGATTTGTGTTAGCATCTCTGACAAAGTAAAAGCCAGAACTAGTAAACAGGCTGGGTTGGAGTACTCAGAATGAGTCATATATATATAGTAACAGACACTGGCCATATTCATTAAAATATTTAACACAAAGGCAGGAACCAGTATAAGTGAAACTCACTCAGGCGTGTCTGACTCTTTGTGACCCCATGAACTATACAGTCCATGGAATTCTCCAGGCCAGAATATTGGAGTGAGTACTCTTTCCCTTCCCCAGGGGATCTTCCCAACTCAGGGATCGAACCTAGGTTTCCCACATTGCAAGCGGATTCTTTACCAGCTGAGCTACCAGGGAATCCCAACTAGTATAAAATAAATTATAAAAACAGACTCTGCCCACTGAGGACAAGAGTGACAGAGCACTACGACGTGGAAGTAACTGAGAGGGAAAACACGCGCGATGCACGACAGGGCGCGTGTACTTTCCATGTCAGAACTTGGGCTGTACAGTCTGTCAAGCAAATGACAATGGAAAAGAACATCAGAAAATAGAATGCTCCTAAAAGTCAAGGAACATCATTTCAGTTCAGTTCAGTCGCTCAGTCGTGTCTGACTCTTTGCGACCCCATGAATCGCAGCACGCCAGGCCTCCCTGTCCTCACATAGTCACTGAAAATATGAGATTATTCAAGATTGCAAAGAGCTGATAACGTATGTAAGATAGAAATATTCTAAGGATAACAATAAGAAGTGGAATAAAATCAGTTTCCCTGGGTTATGCACATGGCAAAGACCAAAAAGGTTTAGTAACATCTGAGTTGGCCAGTATGTACGAAATGGGCTCTCCCATACACTTTTGATGGGAATCAAAATTAATATAATCTTTATGAAGGACAATCTGTCCTCCAAACTAAAACATTTTTAATTCATGCATCCTTTAATTCAGCAACTTCCCAGGATTTATCTCACAGATACAGGCCTACTGGTGTGGAGTTTTATATACATTAAGAATATTCATTGCAGTAAATTTGGTGACAAGAAACAGTCATTCCCACCATCAGGGAACTGGTTAACAGGATAAGCTGCTATGTAGCCATTAACACAAATGAGAACACCCTAACATACTGATGTGGAAGAACACCCAAAATCTATTAAGTGAATTAAAAATAAAAAAGTCAAGTAAAACAATGAGTCTAATATGCTACCATCAGCACGCGCGCGCACACACACACACACACACACACTCTTCAAAAAAAGGACACATGAGAAAGCAGCAACAGTAACTGCTACTCTTAAGGAAGCAAAGACTCTTCTTTTTACCACATAGTCTTTTGTACTTTGTGAATTTTACGCTACATGCATATATCCCCTAATCAAAAGATATAAACATTAAAGAGGGGCAGGGAATGTGTGTGTGTGTGTGTGTGTGTGTGTATGTATTTGTACAGCACACAGGAAAAAAGAGTTGATCTTAGGTGGAGTGGTCAACAAAGCTTTCCTACAGAAGGCACCAGAGTAGTTACTTTGAGGCTGGGGAGGTTTCCAGGAGGACAGGTTGGACAGACAGAAAGGAAAAAGAGGAAACCATTTTTTCTCTGCAAAGTAAAGGTAGATCAGAAAGAGAGACAGTGTGCAGACACCGAATGCTGCCAACTTTCTCATGCTTCTCCTGGAGTAACTCTCTCTGAAAAAGTCATGTGTATGATTATATAATATAATCCATTCAGTTCCTGAATGTCTATTATAAGCCAGGAACTATGCTCAATGCTGAGGACATGAAAATGGATGAAATTCAGTCCTTGACCTCAATAAACTCTCTGATGAAAATGCAAGTCACAGAGTTGAAGGAAAACTCCACAGAGAAAAACCTGATTAGCCTGTATCTAAGAGCAGTTACTAATATCAACCCATTTTACATGATGGGGTGATAATGATGGTGGTGATGAAAATAAGAGCTAACATGTAACATTTACTGTGTGCAAGGTACTCTTCTAAGGGACTTTCATATATTAATTCATTTAATCTTCACAACAACCCTATGAAGTGGGTATACTCTTTTTATACCACTTTAATAGACAGAGAAACTGAGGCACAGAGTTTTTTTGTTTGTTTTTAACTTATCTATACTTAACGCAGTGAGGGGTTAAACCCAGACTTTAACTCAAAAAGTGTGACTCTAGAACTCAGCTATGAACTACTAGTGTGACCCTGAAAGAATTAGTGCTGATCTCAAAATAATAATACCATCTCACACTTACATTTATCTGCATAGGACTTTGCAGCTTACAAAATACTTTCATGTGTTATCTCATTTTCAATATAGAATAGTCCTCTGATACATTCTCTTTGAAATGAACACACATTTCAGCTATTAAAATAAATGAAATAATAAAAGCTATTATAAATTCTCATCACTGAAAAATAACTGAAGAGATAGAAAAGTTTTAAAGACATCTATTTGAATTCATCACATGGTAATGTTAATGTTAGAGAGTATTAGTAACCATCACTGTTCTCAGAGGACAAGGCAATGACAGACTAAACAATGGGATATATATATTTTAAGTACCATTTAAACAGTGAAACACTGGCTCTGATTTACTAAAATAAAAATTATGATTTTTAAATTCTATTATTAATTACATAAATTAGGTTGACCACTTTGGTGATGAGTTTAGATATGATACTATTCAATTAGCATTGAATAAAAGGCATTTTTTAAACATGGTAGGATTTTGACTTAGAGGCATTCAGTCATAATTCCAATAAAATGCATTTTAATCAATCCTCCTCTAAATAGTTTAGAACAAACTAGAACAGAAAGTTTGTCAAATTTAGGAAAGGAAATTCCCCAATTAATTTCTACCAATGTAGATCTTAAATAGATCCAGGCATGCTTGTAGAAAGTACCAGTCTGACATCAGTCAATGGGGGTTTCCTTAATTTTGTTAATTTTGGATTTCCTTGTCAGCAGGGACACACGATATTTATTTCTATTTTTCAAATCAACATGTAAGTAAAGTGTGCATTACTAAGTGAAAATGAAGTGTACACAGCACTTATGAAGTAAGAAATATTCGTTACTCAGTTTTCCAACTAAAGTGCACAAAATCTGATGAAATAAAACTGAACCTAGGCACAACTGGAAGAAAAAGAAAATTGCTGGCCATCTTCCCAATACAATGTTTTCCACAGAGTCTTTCTACAGTATTATCTCATGCTCTTTAATATTTGCCACTTTGAAAGGCTCTTTAAATACTTTCTTGAGAAAACACAATTCAATCCTAAGCTGAAAATAGAATTCTCATCTCTCCACTTAATTCAAATTCTACCTCTTCTTCAAAGTCTTATTCAAAACTCATTTTCTCCACAAAGCCATCACCCTCTGATTTCAAAGATCTCTCCCTTCTCAGGTGTTAATTATATGAATCACATATCCTGGCAGCGGATCATCTGCCTCCTTTTATTCTTTTTCTAATTCAACAGCACTCAGTTTATATTTCTCTCATGGCACTTATTATTTGTTTTGAGTGACAGTGATTTTAAATATCTAGTTCTCTGTTCCACCAAAAGAACTAAGTCATAGTCTTCTGTGCACAGTCTCTGATGAAAGCCCAGTCCCCGACACATCAACAACAAATGCTTGCTGGTTTGAATGCATATAAATTTTGCCCATTCTGTAAGAAGACAAACTTCTTGAAAGAAAAGAGTATGTCACATTTCTTTCTTCTCTATTCCCAGATACCAAGCCTAATGTGAAAGTATGTGTGTTAGTTGCTCAGTCATGTCCGACTCTGCGACCCCGTGGACTATAGCCGCCAGGCTCCTCTGTCCATGGGATTCCCAGATAAGAATACTGAAGTGGGTAGCCATTCCCTTCTCCAGGGGATCTTTGCAACCCAGGTTTTGAACCCAGGTCTCCTGCATTGCAGGCAGATTCTTTACCCAGGCACTAAACAGCCATTTTCTAACACAGATTTGTTGAATGTATATTCAACATGCTATTGTTGTTTAGTTGCTAAGTCGTGTCCAACTCTTTTGAGATCTCCAAGGACTGTAGCCTGCCAGGCTTCTCAGTTCATGAGATTTTCTAGGTAAGAATACTGGAGTAGGCTACCATTTCCTCCACCAAGGCATCCTCCTGAACCAGGGACTGAACCTGCATCTCCACATTAGCAGGCAGGTTATTCACCAGAGCCACCTGGGAAGTCCATATTCAACCAGCTGTAGTTTAATGTTACTTATGCTAAATTATCTCTTCAGTTGCTTTGATATCCGAATAAACATGTTCTTGATCAAAGGGATGACTCAAAAAGATGAGCCTACTTCAATTACCCCTTATTTTGAGAGTTGCATATTAAGGAGAGTTTAGTAACACACACACACACACACACACACACACACACAGGTTAGTAACACAAACACACACACATATACAAGGAGAGGTTAGTAACACACACACACACGCAGAGGTTAGTAACACACAAACACACACACATATACAAGGAGAGGTTAGTAACACACACACACGCAGAGGTTAGTAACCACAAACACACACACATATACAAGGAGAGGTTAGTAACACACAAACACACACACACATATACAAGGAGAGGTTAGTAACACACACACACACACTCTGTTGTTTCAGTAGTTAAAAACTGTTATTTCATTGAAAACCTGGCCATAGTATCAATACTTTCTATCTCCTTCCACCAAAAAAGCAGGGTCCACTCTACCATCCCTTGAGTCTGGGCTACTTGGCAACCGCTTTGACCAACAGCCTAGCAAAAATTACAGTGTGATTTCCAAGCTGAAACCTCAAGAGCTCTTCTGTTTCTGTTCTTTCTCCCTTTCGCCAACACATGGAAAACCCTAAACTAGTCTGCTGGAGGCTCAGACCACATGGAGTAGGGACAAGCTGTGCTAACTCAGGGCGCCCTAGATCAAGAAGCTCCAAGTCAGCCAGGCAGCTGGCCGCGACTGTGTGAGCAAGCCCAGCTACACCAGCAGCAGTCACTAAGCTAAGAGATGCAGCCCATGTCTCCCACGTTGCAGGTGGATTCTTTACCGTCTAAGCCACCAGGGAAGCCCCCAGCCCCGAGAAGCACAAGCCAGATACATGGTTAGTTAAGTCACTAAGTTCTGGGGTGGCTCATTCCACAAGGTGACTGAGTTGGAAACCCAACACTAATTTAAAACTGAACACCTGGATGATATCACAATACCAACTGCTATTCCACAGCAGTTCTGAACTTCAGAACCAACACAAATCATTTCTGTATATTTAATTATTACTGAATAAAGTATTCCAATTATCAATAAAGCACAATTTCTAAATAAAAAGTAATTGCTGGCTTTTTCATGGGAAATAGATGGGGAAACAGTGGAAACAGTGTCAGACTTTATTTTTTGGGGCTCCAAAATCACTGCAGATGAAATTAATTCCATGCTTGCTCCTTGGAAGAAAAGTTATGACTAACCTAGATAGTATATTCAAAAGCAGAGACATTACTTTGCCAACAAAGGTCCGTCTAGTCAAGGCTATGGTTTTTCCAGTGGTCATGATGGATGTGAAAGTTGGACTGTGAAGAAAGCTGAGCGCCGAAGAATTGATGCTTTTGAACTGTGGTGTTGGAGAAGACTCTTGAGAGTCCCTTGGACTGCAAGGAGATCCAACCAGCCCATTCTGAAGGAGATCAGCCCTGGGATTTCTTTGGAAGGAATGCTGCTAAAGCTGAAACTCCAGTACTTTGGCCACCTCATGTGAAGAGTTGACTCATTGGAAAAGACCCTGATGCTGGGAGGGATTGAGGGCAGGAGGAGAAGGGGACAACAGAGGATGAGATGGCTGGATGGCATCACCGACTTGATGGATGTGAGTTTGAGTGAACTCCGGGAGTTGGTGATGGACAGGGAGGCCTGGCGTGCTGCGATTCATGGAGTTGCAAAGAGTCAGACATGACTGAGCGACTGAACTGAACTGAACTGACTTTAAAAATCTATTCTCACACTCGTGGCTGATCCATGTCGATGTGTAGCAAAACGAATACAGTATTGTAAAGCAAAACAAACTAAAAAAATAAAAATTAATTTAAAAAAAAGAAGTAAAAAAAATAAAATAAAAAACAAAACAAAAAAATCTATTCTCTAACAAACGAGTACCTGTCATCTCCATTCCCTTATGCACCGTGAGAGTTTTTTTTTAATCTACACAATGGATTTCTTGCTTCAAAATTGGATAGGGGAAGTCTGGTGTGACTTCTGCACTTTATTGCAAAAGACGTGAAGCAAACTCTCAATCAATACTACCAACTAGGAGAAACACAGAAAATCAAAAGTTATAGCTAACTCCATACCCCTATCTTATTTTATGGAATTTAGTTTATGAATTTTAAAATATGGCTAATTTTTGGATTAAAACTGAGAAGTTTGTGCATACGTGAAAAAAGAAAGTGGAAGTTGCTCAGTCATGTTCGGGATTCTCCTGGCCAGAATACTGGAGTGGGTAGCCTTTCCCCTCTCCACGGGATCTTCCCAACCCAGGGATCGAACCCAGGTCTCCTGCATGTAACAGGAAATTCAACTAAATAAACAAACAACTCTTTCTCCCTTTAATATTTTGACCTGTATGTCTCTTGGACCTTTTTCTACTTCTATTCATGGCTTCTTATCCACTAACAGTGATCAGAATCCATATGCAATACTTATACTGCTTTAAAATTCAATATTATATGATAAAACATTTTCAAAACATCTCTCTGTCTCCAAATTTTCCTACTAAATATCACTGAGAAATATCTTTGTTAGGGTAGATTCCCCCAAAGCACAATTACCAGGAAAACATTTTAAAGAATCTCATTATATACTCTGTACCTTTAATACTCAGTTATTATAATTATCTTAAATTATCATTGTATTATCAAAGCTGAAGCTTAATCCTCACATACAGTTTGCATATTTTATTAACAACAACACTGGTATTTATAACCTATAATTTTAACATGCTTCTCCCAAACTTCTGCTCCTCTGGGGCCTCCACCTCTCTCCCAACTTCAACCTCCAGTCTCTAGGTCATGTGACTATCAGAATTCAGCTGTAGGCCAATGGCCATCAGAACAAAACAGAGTAGTTTACTGCTTCTCAAAGCCTGGAATTCTGAAAACATAATAATATACTTTCTATTTTTAGAGGTGGGGTCATAGGGGAACTTGCTATTTGAGTCAAATGAGTCACTCAAGATGAGAAAGTTAATATATTTCAGTCAGTATGTCTGTGCTGGCATGTGCCATCGCCTAAAGCAGTGGACAGAGAACGTTTTATTTTAAAGGATGGTATGCATAGATGTTGAAATATCAGATTATAAATAAGGTATCTCAGTACTGGTTTCCACTGTGCACACTATTTAACCAAAAGAGCCTATTTCAAAGCCACTATAAACTTTACTTCAAATTCCTCTTCTTGTCAAATAATCTCACATGCTAACCTTTGCCATTAGATATCCCTCACCAGATTAAAGTTTCTTTAAAGGTCCCAATACTTTGGCCACTTGATGCAAAGAACTGACTCACTGGAAAAGACCCCAATGCTGGGAAAGATTGAAGATGGGAAGGAAGGGGACGACAGAGGATGAGATGGTTGGATGGCATCACCAACTTGATGGACACAAGTTTGAGTAGGCTCTGGGAGTTGGTGATGGACAGGGAAGCCTGGCATGCTGCAGTCCATGGAGTTGCAAACAGTCAGACATGATTGAGCGACTGAAATGAACTGACTGAAAGGTCCCATGTAATAGCTGTGCACTTATTCTACCTTGGGGAGGACTCCACAAAGTCCATGATATCTGTATCAGGGCAGATGGGTAAACTTTTTTGTAACCAAGTGAAGAGCGGGGTGGGTACAAAGAATATTTCATGAAGAGATTACTAAGTGTGAAAGCCTGGAGGTGAAGAACACAATACTTTCTGGGAACTGCAAGTGTATGGATCAAAGGGCTAGAGAGAAAAGTGGTGAGAAAGTGAAAAAAGAAAAGAAAAAAAAAAGTCTGGCTGCCAGAACAATCTTTATTCCAGGAGGGTTGGGAGGGCCTTCGAAAGATACACAGTGGACAACCATGCCCAGACCTATACTTTTAGAACCATCACTCACTGTAGCAAAAACTGACAAGAGGCAACTCCTCGGACAGGGAACAGATAAGAGACTAAGAGTAGTGGAGCAGCAAGAGCAGAAAGAAATGGAGAAAGGCTTGGCGGGGGGTTTCAGGAATGGGACTAGATAGTGCGTCTTGGTGACTGGCTGAACATTTCTACACATCTCTTGGCAAGAATAATTTTTTGCTTTTGGTAAATGTAAAAATAAAATTGTTATGCTCTGAAGCAGAAGGAAAATATACCTACATAAGCAACTACTATATTTTCTTAACTCTGTAATACTCTCAGATGTAAGAAGCATAGTCAACTTAAAGCTTTGTGTGTGGGTGGAAAAATCAATGCTACTGTATAACAGGAGAGACGGAGGTTACTTAAGCCTGATGGTTGGGGAAGGAATTAAAAACTCTTAAGGGTAACTTGTAAGTTTCCTGCTAAAGCCGTTGAAGTGAAGTCACAGAACAGTGTCCCCCTAGGGAAAGAGGAGGAAGTACTTTCCACCAGTAAGCAGCCAACGGTCAAAAGGGGCAAGGAAGGTTGCCAGAAAGTCTGGGAACACCTCCAGCCAACTGGCAGCCACACTTTGTACTTAGTGCACGGTTCTGCCTGAGTCTGCCAAAGGGACTTGGATGAAAAGGGACACGACGCCTGACCCTATGCTCTCATTCCAAGGACGAGTGTGCGTCAAAGGATCTGCCATGGAATTTTTGTCCTGTGGGAGAAAAAAGGTGCCCTCCCCTTAACCCTTTCCCTTATAGGTCTTCACTCACCTCCCAAATATACAGGAAGCACTGGTGCCATGCCAAGGTGCTGTCCTAGGGGCCGAAGACAATGCACGCTGCCTGCCCTCGCTCAGTAGATGCTCCAACCAAGCACCCAACAGCTAAAGCAAACTGATTCTTCTGCCCAGGAAAACTGCAGCATTTTATTTTAAAAAATTAGCTACATTTATCCTGGAAAGCTCTACTCAACATCTTTCATCAATGTCCCCACCCCACTCTCATCTCTCCAAGTTTTCTGAGTCAAGTTCTAGGGCCCCGTCATCTCGAGTGGCCAGTTTGCTTTTTGTCTCACTCCCCAAAACATGTATTACTTGTATGTGGTCCTGGTGTTTAGCCTTGTATTCTGTATTATCAGAGGTACTAATTCACTAAAAAATGTAATTTGAAATAAGTCACTGGGGGATTTAAAAAAAAAAGAAAAGCTAAATAGCCAGATTCAGACACAAAGGGGGTCCTCTGCAGTTAAATGCTGATCTGTAAGAGAATCCCTAACACAGCGAAGGCCCATGCACACCAGTGATGAACAGCGGCAGCTCCAATGCATCTGCTCATAAAGAACACACGTCACCAGGGGCAGCACGGCTCGCTATGTGTCTAGGGCTGTTCTTGACACTTCACTCTCTGCCTCCTATCAAGAAAAGGTTGCCAAAACCAATACTGTACTGAAAAATGATTTGTCACCTTATCAACATTTTTTGTTCACACCCTTGTCAATGACAGAACATTCTTAACTACTTGACAGTCTATTTTATCCTTCTTTACAATCTCTTAACACTTTTACAAAAGAACTAAACATTTTGTCTCCTTGTACTTAAGGATGTATGCCAACTGCTAATCAAGTATAAAATATTTAACTTTTGAAATAAAAATTATTAAAGTTAATGCCTTTTAGCAAGTTAAAAAAAGATTAGGAAACTAATATTTGAGGGATATTACAGTTTATAAAAGCACTTTCACTTTTCATTTTAAAATATTTCATTTAATCCCTATACAACTCTGAGGACTAAGAAGCATTATTATTATATTACCTATACTTTACAGAAATGTAAAATTCTATTTACTGGATCAAAATTACAAACTATTATTCAGAATCTCAACTTATAATTTCTGATCCCAAATTCTAGGATCTTTCCATGGGTTGGACAGTCTCTGCCCTTAACAGTGTTATTAATGGAGATGATTAAAAAGTTATCAAGAAAATAGATTTCATGACGAAAATATTAACAAATACAAGGCAAATAACTCTGCAGGACAATACTTGAGTATAACAAAAATATGATCATTATTAAGGCTATCAACTTTGCATATGAACAGACTACTTTAAGAGCTAGTAAGATGTGTACTATATTCCATTTAAAGACTGCAAAGTGAGTAGAGGCTACCTAGGTGCCAAGGCCCAGAATGTAAGCGCGAATGTAAACTAGGGATGTGTCTAGTTTATTCACGACTACATTCTAGGCATACTCAATAAACACTGCTTGAATGAATGAATGTGAAGTGTAACACGGAATACAAAAGTTGAGGCTCTCAGATACAGAATTATATACAAAGATAGTTTACAGTCAAACCCAGGACACCAAGTACAGTTTAACTTATTAGGTAATTGCTGAGTGATTTACATATGCCTTGGAGAAGGCAACGGCACCCCACTCCAGTACTCTTGCCTGGAAAATCCCATGGATGGAAGAGCCTGGTAGGCTGCATTCCATGGGGTCACTAAGAGTCAGACATGACTGAGAGACTTCACTTCACGTTTCATTTTTATGCATTGGAGAAGGAAATGGCAACTCACTCCAGTGTTCTTGCCTAGAGAATCCCAAGGACGGGGGAGCCTGGTGGGCCACCCTCTATGGGGTCACACAGAGTCGGACATGACTGAAGTGACTTAGCAGCAGCAGCAGTACCTATGCTGTGTATTTTTGGACCTTCCCTTTTAGATAATAAGCTACATGAGACCTGGAATTAGAAGTAAGATTTGTGTCCTCTACAATGCCTAGCTAAACAAGCTTTGGTTGATAAGCTACTTTCAACCTTGATTGTACATTAGTACCACCCAGAGAACTTAAAATAAATGCTGAGAGCCCCATGAGACACCAACTAATTAATTCTGAATCTCTGGGGGTTGGAATTGGACTCTAATTTTACTTTTAAGGTTCACAGCTGATACTGCTATCCAGTGACAGGTAAGCGCCACTACTACAAACCAATGGTCCTCAAACTCTGGCTTAGAGGAGATCACCTGGAGGGCTTGTTAACATTCAGCCCCATCCCCAGAGTATCCGATTCAGTTGCTCTTGAGTGTATCTGAAAAATCTGTATTTTCAATAACTTTCCAGGTTATGCTTATGGCTGCTGGTGTGGGAATAGACTGAGTGAGAACCACGCCACAAACCGTCTAAAATGATTCTTGGATAAACTAAATAATAAATGTAGGAGATACCTGAATACAAAAACATGAACATTATATGAAAAATTTAAGTACAAAAAAGGAACTTCATGTTCAGCATCACTGTCATTAGAAAAACACAAACTAAGTCTACAATGAGCTAACATTACAGACTTACTAGAATGGCTAAAATTAAAAACAAAACCAAAATAACCCAAGGGCTGGTGAGGGTACACAGCAACTAGTAATACAATGCTCACGGGAATGTAAGATGGGACCATGCTGGAAAACAGTCTATCAGTGTCTTATAAGTTAAATTTGTACTTACCACATAAGCCAGCAGTCACACACCTAGACATTTATCCAAGAAAAATTAAAACTCACTTCACATAAAGCCTATACATGACACTTGGAACAGCTTTAAACATAATGGCTCCAAGCTGGAAACCATTGAAACGACCTTGAATTGGTGACTGAAGAGAAGAGCATATAGCTATGGTACATCTATATGATGGACTATTACAGCAACACGATGCAACAAACTGTGGATGAAACTCACATGCATTCTGCTTCAGTGGAAAAAAGCCACTTACAAGGCTACACCCTGCATGATTCCATGTATGCAGCAATCTGGAAAAGCCAAAACTGTATGGAGGAAAAAACAACAACAGTGGTTCCCCAGGGGCTGGCAGGAGCCAGATGTCAACTACAAATGGATACCCATTATATACATCTAATAACTACAAACTAGATCCTTCCAATCTCAGGAACTAATACCCCGACAAGACAATTCTTAAGCGTGATATGCATTTCTCCAGGACACTTACTCCTATTCTGGGGTCAGGCTGCTTTCTGGGCACGGATGACATCACACTCTCTCAAAATAAGCCACCAGGAGAGAAACACCCGCAGTCCACAGTTTGTTTAAACTTGCTGCTGACTCATTCCTCCCCCGATACCTGAACCTTTCTTTCCTAATAACTTTAATTATAGTCATCTCTCATTCTAAAGCCTCCCCTCTCCTCAGAGATGTATTTGTTATCCTTCTGACCTCCTGATAGTGAGACACTGGGTAAATATGTCACCTCCAGGAACCAGTCTGCTAAAAACAGAACCTGCATTTTCCACACATTCCTCTCCAGCACGTGGATGCTGCAAAGATTAAAAGGGATGATGGATGTGCATGGGATTACTGCTGTTACGCTTGAAGTATATTTCATGGAATTTGTTCTAAACTTGTGGTGTAATAAACATCCTATTCCTTTCTCCCTAACACGGCAACTATTCACACCAGAAAAGGCATTCTCATGCACTATTTACTGAACGTATTGCCAAAACCATGGGATCTGGAAAAGGAGGACTCAGTTTCACTCTGTAACTTACTCTGTGACCTTGACCAAACTACTGACTTTTGAGTCTCACTTCTTTATAAAATGGGCTCAGCTACAACGTGACTCATTAGGGGCTGCTTTGAAAGCAATATCAGCACACACAAAGTACTATAAAAGGCCTGATGTGAACCCTACTCCCTGATCTCTAAACACAAGTGACTAAGCAAGAGGTTCTCAGCCAGATGGAGCAGATTCCATCAGTGTCACCAGAGGGCATCAACAGAGATTCATAATCTGGGTTCACTGTTCACTACTTGAGAGTCCCAGGACACATCAATTTTTAAAGAGATGCACAAAATGCTTGAATTGAGAGAAGAAAAAAAAAAAGTGGAAAGGTTTTCAAGAGTTGATGTGGTATACAAGGGAAAGAACGTGAACTCTGGTGTCACCTAAACCTGGTTTTGAATTTAAGCACTTATGACCTGAGGGAAGCCATCTCACCTTTCTGCATATTTCCTAATCTATAATATGGGTATAGTTGCTGTAGACGTGTGAGAAATAAACAATAATGTATATAAAGTATACAAATACCTTTTATAGGTAAGCCCTCAAACAATGCCTGTGCATTAATACTTCAACTAGCACTGATTAAGTACCACAGGTAATAGTCATCATACAAAGCCTGGTTATTATTTCTATTAATACAGTAATGTTCAAAATTCTCCAAGCCAGGCTTCAGCAATACATGAACCGTGAACTTCCAGATGTTCAAGCTGGTTTTAGAAAGGCAGAAGAACCAGGTATCAAATTGCCAACATCCGCTGGATCATAGAAAAAGCAAGAGAGTTCCAGAAAAACATCTATTTCTGCCTTATTGACTGTACCAAAGCCTTTGACTGTGTGGATCACAATAAACTGTGGAAAATTCTGAAAGAGATGGGAATACCAGACCACCTGACCTGTCTCTTGAGAAACCTGTATGCAGGTCAGGAAGCAACAGTTAGAACTGGACATGGAACAACAGACTGGTTCCAAATAGGAAAAGGAGTACATCAAGGCTGTATACTGTCACCCTGCTTATTTAACTTACATGCAGATACCTCATCAGAATGCTGGGCTGGAAGAAGCACAAGCTGGAATCAAGATTGCCAGGAGAAATATCAATAACCTCAGATATGCAGATGACACCACCCTTATGGCAGAAAGTGAAGAAGAACTAAAAAGCCTCTTGATGAAAGTGAAAGAGGAGAGTGAAAATGTTGGCTTAAAGCTCAACATTCAGAAAACTAAGATCATGGCATCTGGTCCCATCACTTCATGGGAAATAGATGAGGAAACAATGGAAACAGTGTCAGACTTTACTTTTGGGAGCTCTAAAATCACTGCAGATGGTGATTGCAGCCATGAAATTAAAAGACACTTACTCTTAGGAAGGAAAGTTATGACTAACCTAGATAGCATATACAAAAGAAGAGACATTACTTTCCCAACAAAGCTCCGTCTAGTCAAGGCTATGGTTTTTCCAGTAGTCATGTATGGATGTGAGAGTTGGACTGTGAAGAAAGCTGAGCGCCGAAGAATTGATGCTTTTGAACTGTGGTGTTGGAGAAGACTCTTGAGACTCCCTTGGACTGCAAGGAGATCCGACCAGTCCATTCTAAAGGAGATCAGTCCTGGGTGTTCATCGGAAGGACTGATGTTGAGGCTGAAACTCCAATATTTTGGCCACCTCATGCGAAGAGTTGACTCATTGGAAAAGACCCTGATGATGGGAGGGATTGGGGGCAAGAGGAGAAGGGGACAACAGAGGATGAGGTGGCTGGACAGCATCACCGACTCGATGGACATGAGTTTGGGTGAACTCCAGTAGTTGGTGATGGACAGGGAGGCCTGGCGTGCTGCGATTCATGGGGTTGCAGAGTCGGACACGACTGAGCGACTGAACTGAACTGAACTGAATATTATTTTCCTAAAAGACTAAGGGAAACTCTAGAGTGAAGGTGGAGTATATGGGCATCTTTCATTGCTTATTACAACACACATGTAGAAAAGCCATTTTTTCACTCCCAAAGAGCTCCCTGATAGCTTAATGCGCTGATTAAAATTCTACCACAACAGATCAATCTAATATGAATTAGTTTAACTAGCTCTTGAGAGTCCCCTGGACTACAAGGAGATCAAACCAGTCAACCCTAAAGGAAGTCAGTCCTGAATATTCATTGGAAGGACTGATGCTGAAGCTGAAGTTCCAATACTTTGGCCACCTGATGCGAAGAACTGACTCCTTAGAAGAGATTCTGATGCTGGGAAAGATTGAAAGCAGGAGGAGAGGGGGACGAGGATGAGATGGTTGGATGGTTTCACTGACTCAATGGACATGAATTTGAGCAAGCTCCGGGAGCTGGCGATGGACAGGGAAACCTGGTGTCCTGCAGTCCATGAGGTCGCAAAGAGTTGGACACAACTGAGCAACTGAACTGAACCCCAAATCTGCTTTAAAGTGTAAAACTTCCTAGGAAATAACTTTATGAAACAGAAGAGAAAGGATAATTACATCTCTTTCTAATACTCTCCCTCTCCGTGGCATCTCCTGTCATCTGGTTCTACTGTTTATGAGTTTTGTAACCCTGGGCATATCACTTAATCTCTTGGAAGCTTCTTCATCATTAAGACGGGAATGGTAGCATTTAGCTACCCCTGATATAAGTAAAGACCTATGGGAAAGAGAAACCATCTGGGTGGGAAACACAAAGAAAGCAGAAGGGAGGAAAGAGCCACAAAAGAATCAGACAGAATGACTCAAAGAGGAAGAAGGAGAGAGGCAAAAATACACAAAGAATAAAACATTTGCACAGGGTGTAAATTTCACTCAATGAGCATGAGTCCTCAGGCCAGCGATATAATCCACTGTGGAAAAGTCAATCTCTGTTGTGAAACTTATGACTTTAAGCATTTCCCAACAATTAGTGGTCATCCAGCAAATGAATGGTGATGGTGTCATCAATATTAAAGAAAAAATGAAGATCAGCTAAGGGCCACAGAGATGATAAAATTGTCTACAGAAGAGCCAGCAAGCTTAAACTTTTATAAGTTTGCTTAAGTGAGCATCAATTCCTGAGTATGATGCTGCTGTGGTGTTAAAACTATGTGTTGCTACATATACGATACATTTACACCAACATATCATATAACAGGTTATTAACACAGAATCATGTATGCTGTCTTTTCTGAGTAATTAAAAAAATAAAGGACTGTCAAAGGCAATATAGTTGTTAACCCTCTGCTGCTGCTTTTAGATCCCAAACATGCATGCCAAATTTTCTTCCTCTTCTTTTCGTCTCTACTGATGGCACAGTATTGAAGGGAAAAGACGTTTTACCGTCAGACTACCTTAACTGGATTCTGACCCTCTTTTTCTAGTTGAATAATTCTGTTCTATAAATATTACCTGAGCTCTAACTAGATAAGGAACAAAAGGAACACAGAGATGAATGAGAAACTATTCCTACCTTAAAGGGGCTTGGGCTTTGGTTAATTGCAGGCCAGCAATATATGCTGTTTGGATAGACAGTTATATTGCATGACAAAGAGATTTATAGGTTGAAGGGGATCAGCATTAAGTCAGGTTGGTCAACACCTGGTGTAGTTTAAACACATGCAACATATTTCTAAGCACCTCTTTTGCTTCTTCCTCGCCTCTCTCCTTCCAGCAGGCTTCAAAACTCACATACACCTTTCCAATCCTCAAAAGAGCTAATCTTCCCTAAACCTCCACTGTTCATCTGCAACTGGTGTAGGGTCGCCCTGCTTGGCCCCTCAACATAAAATCTCCACCTGCTTTTCAACAGAACCCACTGGGTTCCTACTCTACATTCCCAAATGGCAGGAAATGCACACCCTGGCCTCATTTTGAAGTATCCTGAAACAACAGCATCCCTTTTGCTGAAGCATAATCTACTGTTAATTGACCAAACTAATACTGATGTCCCTGGTTAAGTGCTTAACAAGGCACTGAAAAATGGTATTATAAGAAGGCAAAATCAAAGCTCACAAACTGACAGTTCTGTTTGCAGAGTGGTTCAAAAAATTTAGGAACTGTTATCAGCTAAACTTCTGGGTTTTCTCCAAAACCTGAAGATCTGGTAACATTGTGTCTACCCTCCTCATAGCAGCAGGGATTGGCCAGGTTTGCAGGCATCTCCTTTAGATAGGGCATAAGCTGTTGGGTGGGCTTCCCAGAATCTGCTTGCCAATGCAGGAGACACCGGATCAACCCCTGGGTCGGGAAGATTCCTTGGAGTAGGAAACGGCAACCCACTCCAGCATCCTTGTCTGGGAAATTCCATGGACAGAGGAGCCTGGCAGGCTACAGTCCATGGTGTTGCAAAGAGACATGACTGAGAGACTAAGCACAAGCTCTCAAGTATATGGCAGTTCTCCTGAAGACTCTTGTGACCATCAAGGATCTGTGCCATACATACCAGGTACCTAGACCTCAAGGAATACATACAGCGGTAGGAAAAATACAGAAGGCCCTGCTCACGCGGAATGACACTGTGGCTTTGAACAGATGATGAAGGATGGGGTAAGCAACCCACAAGGAACAGTAAAGGTATTCTAGTATTCCTAAGGAACTCCCTATCTAACAGAATTTGTGAGCAAATCTTTTTGTGAAGTGAATGGCCACTCCCTATTTTATCAGTTTTGAGCCCTACGATGAACATGTTTTAAGAGATGGCACATAGTTATTTTCTAAACCCATATAATTTACAAGATTATAGTGTGAATTCCTACACACGCACACACACACACACTGAAAAATGGTATTATGAGAAGTGATAATGATTTTTGTGTCCAGATATATGTATCACTTAAATTGACTTCTGAGTTTCACACATGGATTCAATTGTCTCTATATCTCATATTCTGCATATCTCATATATGATCTGCTGCTGCTGCTAAGTCGCTTCAGTCATGACCGACTCTGTGCGACCCCATAGACGGCAGCCCACCAGGCTCTGCCGTCCCTGGGATTCTCCAGGCAAGAACACTGGAGTGGGCTGCCATTTCCTTCTCCAATGCATGAAAGGGAAAAGGGAAAGTGAAGTCGCTCAGTTGTATCCGACTCTTCGCGACCCCATGGACTGCAGCCCACCAGGCTCCTCTGTCCATGGGATTCTCCAGGAAGAGTACTGGAGTGGGGTGCCATTGCCTTCTCCGCATATATGATCTAAGTACTGTTAAATTTGTGGTGAACATCTTCAGATTAGCAAATCTGCATTAAAAAAGACATACCCTTTTAACATTTAAAGGTACCATCAAAATTACATTTCCTATTTATTTAATACTAAAGCTCTCAGATTCACAGTAAATTCTATTTTGACAACAAAGTGAAGCGCTTAAATTGTAAAGGTTTCTAAGTATGAACTATTGTAAAATGCCCTCAATTTCTGCCTTGCTGACCTATACTAAAACTTTCGATGCCTACTAATTTTATAATTGGTAAGTGAATAAGGGACACCAGAAAGATTACTTGATAACTTGAAAAAGTGTTTATACAGAAAGTGAAAGTTGTGTCCGACTCTTTGAGACCCCATGGAATTCTCCAGGCCAGAATACTGGAGGGGGTTGGCATTCCCTTCTCCAGGGGAACTTTCCAACCCAGGGATCAAACTCAGGTCTCCCGCATTACAGGCAGATTCTTTACTATCTGAGCACCAGGGAAACCCAAGAATACTGGAGTGGGTAGCTGACCCCTTTTCCAGTGACCTTCCCAACCCAGGAATTGAACCAGGGTCCCTGGCATTGCAGGCAGATTCTTTACCAGATGAGCTACCAGGGAAGCCCATTTATACAGAGGCATCTGCATATTCTAATTAAGTTCTCCTGACGTTAAAACCACAGGAAACCATGAGTTGCAATACTGTAAACTGTTTAGGTTAAGAGAGACAAGGGAGAGAGAATATTACAATATGAATATACTATTCAGGTAAATTAAAATAATTTTATCCAACTAGGTCTGGTTCTGTCTGCCCTAAAATGAGTCATATTGTTTATTTTACAACTTGGGTTAATAAGACCATGATTACCATTTAGGGGAACAGAATTCTCTTCTGTGAAAATTGTTTCCTGGCTCATTTATCATCACTGCCACCAAATATAAAAATTATCTTCAATCACAATCTTAATTTGTATGACTCTAAGAATAGCCCTAAGAAAAACCAGTGGTACTGGTAAGGAGATCAGGCTACTTATTTATTGACTCAAACTCAGGTCTTCTGGCTACTAAACTCACATTCTTTCCACTATGCTTTACTAGCTCTTTCTCAATAATAACTTAAATGTAAAGTAAACTTTCAGAGTTTGCAAAGATCTATTATCTCATTTAACCTTGGTAATAATCCTAGGAAGTTGAGGCAAACATAATATCTCTAATACTTAGGACACTGGGTACCCACACATAAAATGATTTGCCAAAGAAGATGGATCGAATGCCTGGCAATATCTGCAAGACACAAATAACTACTAAAAAACCTTATTGTGTACAACTGAAGTATGTGACCTTCAGAGTAAGCACATCCTCAAATGAGTATAATTCATCTGCTGCTGTTATAGTCTAGAGATGGTAAATACCAGATATCTGCACTGCTTCTCTTCTTTTCCCACAATCCTTAGCACACTCTTTCTTGCAAGGCCTGAACACAGATTCCGAAGCATTTTGAACACATAGTTCCAGGCAACCCCTATCAACCAACACAGATAAAATCTGCTTTCCTGTTCTTCCTCCTTTAAGGCCGTGTTGTATAATATTTGTTTTTGACATTTTGTCTTTGCTTTTGCTTGGATATTTGCTTTCATGGCTCTACCAGAATTGTATATATTATCTTCTCCAGGTCCTGGAACTGTGCCTTATTTTGATCTCAGAGCACCAGCTGCAAAGATTCATATACAGCAGGCACATAAGGTGTTCTGAATACACCTGAGAAAAATGCATGGTACTTAGGAAAACATCTTGGAGAAGGAAATGGCAACCCACTCCAGTACTCTTACCTAGAGAATCTCGTGGACAGAGGATCCTGATGGGCTGCTGTCCATGGGGTTGCACAGAGTTGGACAAGACTAAAGCGACTTAGTGTGCATGCATGCGTTGGAGAGGGAAATAGCAACTCCCTCCAGGATTCTTGCCTGGAGAATCCCAGGGACAGAGGAGCTGGTGGGCTGCCATCTATAGGTCGCACAGGGTCAGACACGACTGAAGCGACTTAGCAGCAGCAGCAGGAAAAAATCTAAAGTTAACAACAAAAATACCTTCCCTTATTTCTAATTACCACTCAGGAAAGAGTCAGATAGTAAAAACAAGTTTTGTGGGTCAGATGGTCTCTGATGCAACCACTCAACTCTGCCATTATGATGTAAAGCACCTATAGACAACATGTAAATGAATGAATGTGCTAGATTCTAATAAAAATTTACATATGAACACTAAAATCTGAATTATTTAATTTTCACATCACATTCTTCTCTTGACTTTTTCCCCCTAACAATTGAAAAAAAAAAAAAAAAAACCTTAGCTTGTAGGTCATAGAGAAAAAGGGTGTAGGCTGGATTTGGCTAACGGGACCATATGTACTGACCCTTGGCCTAAATCTGTGGTTTTCAAAATGAGAATTTCAGGTGGTCGGCAAGATCCTTTCAGCAAGTCCAGCTACCTATGTGTGAAGCTTGACTTTCTTTGGTTCAACCAAAACACTTAAAAAAAGTCAATTATCAATCAAAACAATGCACAACAGATTAAATGCATAAGCAAATATGAAGACCCAGCTGCATTCTATTAAGCCAGAAATTGAAAAGATTTGCAAAAATGTAAAAGAATGCCACTCTTCCCACTAATTTTTCTTTGTTTGGAAAACAACTAGTTATATGTCATAATGTTCTTTATATTAACATTTAATGGACTTCGATTGATTTTTTAAGTGCATTAATATTTTTTAAGTTCCTCAGTTTTGATTTCTATTTAGATGCCAACAGCTACAACCCATGAAAAGTAAAAAAGCTGTCTGGGGGCTCTAAATAAAAAAGTTTAAAAAAAAATATGCTGTTTATACACACACACACACACACACACACACACGCACGTAAACTGGCCACATCCCATGGCACACGGGATCTTAGTTCCCTAATCAACCAGGGATCAAACCTGCATCCTCAGCACTGGAAGCACAGAGTCTTAACCACTGGACCACCAAGGAAGCCTTGGCCCTCAGTAAATTTAAGAATGTAAGGGGTTCTTGAGACTGGTCACTTTGAGAACCAGCCACTGAGCTGCAGCAGGATTAACTGCTGTAGGCAGAGCTGTCTTGAGAAATGAGGGCACCTCCTCAGGTCAGGGCACCAGATAGACCTCCTGATTTCGGTCTCCTTGATTTCCCCCTGCTGAAAAGCTTCCTGGTATTTCTTTCATTAAATCCTTATTTGGTAAAATGTAATCCCATGCAATTTATGTTCTTAAATAGTAAAGTTGGTGAAAATGTGGAGTGATTTTCATTGAAAGAACTCTTCTACTATGTGCAGACCATAAAAATGCTTTAGCCTTTGTCAAAATAGGCAACTAGATTCAAGTATCTCTTCCTGGCTTGTCTTTTCCAATTAAAAAAAAAAAAAAACCCACAAAATTACTATTGTAATTCCTTGCCTTCAGAACATCTCTCAAAATAAACAGATCCACCAACATCTTTATAAATCATAGTCTCTTTGACTTGGCTCCACAAAACTGTACAAGCCTAAAGAAATGAAATCCAGGAGGCATGGCACCAGTTTAACTGATAGGGCTAACAATGATGCACTAAAAATCACATTTTTGCAAGTAAAGTATATACATCTTACAGAGTACCTTAAAAGAGTATTAATATTTTGCTTGTTTTACCATTTGATATTTTAAAAATTTTTTAAAGATTACTTTAGGAGACATAAAAGGAAAGTTCTCTTAATTCTAGTGTTACCATATGTAAGGAAACCCTATATAAGGAAGTTTTCTTAAATATAAATTTACTCTGTAGTAAGGTTTAACTGTCCAGACAAACTGCCGGCCTGGGAAAACCTCTCCCTCATTTCTCATTTTAAAGAGAATTAAAGAAATGATACTATAATTCCAATAATTATAATTCTGTTGAATATACACTGTTAATTAGAAGGCATTTCACATGAGTATATGATTCAAAAGATCTTTATAGTTTTCTCTTATGGAATAATAACTTTGTAAACAATAACAAAGTGGAAGAAATTTGTTTTTTGAATATTTGTCCTTTAATCTGTATTATAAAATATCTTAAAAAAAAATCAAGAATTATGATCAGATGCTAAATCTGCCATAATTTGTGATTATTGTCTCCAAGAAGAAAAATAAAATAATTTGGTTATTTTGACCAAAGCAAAAACTTCAATTCACTAGCATCTAGACCAGAAAGGCACTAGCAAATTATTACCTATTTGGAGAATTGTTATCCATCTGGGTAAACAGTACAGATTAATTTAGAGAGATTTGGTAGCTATGCTGTTCAATGAAGAACAACAACAACCAAAAAAACACATAGATTTGAAATGTGGGGAAAAATGCTTACTATTTAAATTTACAGTAAAAGCAAAAGTCTCATCATGATTGCAAAACATTCCAAATTGTGAAACTTAAGTTATTTGTAAAATAGACAAAAGTAAAGCTGCTTCCTCAGTTATTTTCTGAGATCTCAGCATCAATTTAAAGAAAATGCTTATATTTAAAAGAAGGCCTATTTAAAAATAGGAATCCTTCTCCTAAATACAAATATGAACATGAAGTAAATTTATCTTATATCATGCATTCCTGTCCCATGCATATGCAAATGAAGGTGATCTGAAACCAAAGTTTAAAAAAAAAAAATTACTTGCTTCAATTCTCTATGGAATAAAAGAGCCTCAAACCTAAAGAACAGCAACTGATGCTAGTGTAAAAACAATAAAATTACATAAAATTGGTATGTGGATTATATGAGAAAAAAGGGAGGAAAAAAATGGACATGTACTTCACTGTATAAAAAACATGTATTTCTGTCAATACTGTCTTCAAGATTTTTGGGGCACAAGTAATAATTTTTCTACTCTCAGTTTTAAATTAAAATTATGTGCATTAAAAACTTGAGTATAATAAAGTTTCCTAGGAAGGCAAAAAAAAAAAAAAAGAAAATCACGTGGAATTTATACTACCACCAAGACAGAAGAGATAGAGAGGATTTTGGTCTCATATTTGAGAACACCTTGCTCCTCTGCTGTAAAACAGCAAAACTAGAATCAAGGTACAGTTATTTTAAAGCTTGGCACAGCAGTTTAAAATCTGAAAACTACCTTTGCTATTTTAATAAAATAGCTTTTAGTTTTATTTTCCCAATTTCTTTCCCAGCACTTTGTGGAAACCGTTGGCTTTCAGAAATGGACAGGCTGATGTGAACCAAAAGTTAGACAAAATACAGAATTGCAGCAACAATAAAAAGCGATTTAGAAAGAAGATCAAGCCAAGCAGATAAGCAAACTCTATAAAAATCAGTTTTCTGGGACTGTTCATCCAGTCACTTCCCTAATTTAAAAAAGCCAAACCAAAGCAAAGCATGCTGACTTACATTGCTTCTTTAGTTCTTTCAGCTGTTGTTTAAATTGGACAAACTTTTCATTATTTTGAAAGTCTGCATCGGAATTCTTATTCTGTAAAGCCAAAAACTTCTTCTCCACTAATAATTTTAGATCAGGTATTTTCTCTGAACGTTCTTCTTTTACCTGAGGAGGACAATAAAATTACTGTAGTTAAATGTTAACAACGATACAGTCTTGTAACAGTATTTTTCTTGCATTTTATTCAAATAAAAATATAGAGGTAGAAAACAGAATTTCCTTCAACAGAGAACCAGGGAGGCAGGGCCCTGTTTCAGAAACAGACTGCTAGTGAACAGCAGAGAAACTCATTTACCCCATCTACCCTTTGGTTTCTTACACTATCCCTTCGTTGCCCTGCTGACTTGCGGTGTCCAGACAGCTACCGCGCAACTGTGTCCTCCACCTTCACCCGAACCTGAGCATGAGGGTGCTTCTTTTCTTTTAGGTTTATGCGGTCCCCTCTCCTTCCCCTCAAGTCTGTCCTGCATTCTCTCCAGCACTCCTCTTCTCTGGTCCTGGGCCCCAGCAGGTGAGGCTGGCTCCTCCTTTACAAAATGAGTTGAGACTTTTAACCTTGAAATTCCACCATCTGTGGTCACCAGGAGTAAGTGCCCCTAGTCTGTTCAAGGCTAACCTCTCATCTTTATTCTCCCCTCCCCCAATATTTTATTATAAAATTTTCAAACATGCAAAAATGTTGAAAGCATCATATTTTACCATTCAAAGTCAAAAGATTATCTGTAAATCCTCTGCTTTGATTATCTTCTGTCATAGAGGAAATAATTAGATAATCTTCTTTTGTTTAATTGCTATGCATGCTATGCATTAGCCAAAACAAAAATGAAAATTAAGCATGAAATCAAAATACCTAAATCTATATGTAAAGTAAAGAGTATAGGAACTGACTATCTTCTCATTGCACTGATGAAGCTCAACCAGTGCTGGATCCATCATCAAAGAGAGGTGTGAAAAACATGGTGAGGCTTTAGTGACAAGTTACATGTAATTAAAAATTTAAAGTAAGTCCTATAAGGCTAAAGAAACAATAAAGCTCAGTTTGGAAATAAGACAGTACAAAGACAATCAATCGAATAATGCCTAATATTACAAAAATAACAGTACTTCTACCTAGTGCATAGTTATTCTCTGTCTCTGCACTGGAGAGAACAAGATGAGACAAGCTCAAGGCTCTTGCAAGAAGAGGACACAGAGCAGACACAGAAAATAAATGATGAGTTCTCAGAAGGGAATAAGGGGCTCCCTTTCTGGATTTGTAAAATAAAAGCACACATGTGAAGCTTTTCAAGGTCTCTGATTAGTATGCAATTATTATTTAATCTTCCATGATCAGAAAAGAGCTAATCTGAGCAGATATCAGTAAATGCAGATGTCCTTTTCCAACAAAGTCTCTAACCCACTCAACACACTTAATCTCCCTAGATCAATACAACCACTGCTGAGGAGTTGGGTAGAAAAGTGTGGGGGGGGGGCAGGGGGTGGAGGCATTTTGGAGTTGACAATGTAGCAATTTGAAGTATGACTAGGAAAACCTGAATACATCAAATTTAGTGATTCAGAGTACTTTCTTCCCCCACGGCTAGAACCTCCAGAGAACTGCTGTAAAGCACACAATTTCACTGCAGCAAATACCTTCTCTGGAAATTGATGCTGTAGTTGGCATAGCTATCCACTGCAAAGAGAACTTACTGTACTCCAGCTCTCAAAATGAGAGCCTGGAAAATATTAAACTCATTATCTGTTTAAATCAATGCAATAAATAGGAATTAATTCTATTTTTTAATGGTTTCTTGCATTGTTTGTATTCTCAAGATAAAGAGATACAGATTCCCAAACGAGGAAAAGAAAAAAGCCATTCTTTGAGTTGTTAGTTGACCATAAGTGTTACCTAGTCTGAAAAAAGTAAGGATGGCCCTCTTTTCCTAAGACAAACATAAAAATACCTCCAAGAAGTCTGAGGGGGAGGGAGGAGAGGATCAATTAAGAGTTTTAGTCCATCCTTTTCCTAAGGATAAACTGCCTGGGTACAAGACTTAAAACCTGAGTTTTAAGTCACTGGGTGTACTTGTCTGGTAAGACTGTCATAGCAAAGTAACACAAACTAGATGGCTTAAACCATAGAAATGTATTTTCTCATAGTTCTGGAGGCTAGGAATCTGAGACCAAGGTGACAGCAGGGTTGGTTTATAGAAGGCCATCTTCTCCCTGTGACACAGTCTTCTCTCTGTATGTGTCTATGTCCAAATATTCTTCTCTTGAAAGGATACCAGTCACCACATTAAAAGGAAGCACCCCAATGACCTCATTTTACCTTTGATTTCTCTTTAAAGACTTTATGTCCAAACACATTCTAAGATACTAGAGGTTAGGCCTTCAACATATGAATGTTGGGAGAACACAATTCAGTTCATACACTGGGTTAAAGAAATTTTAAGAGAGAATTTTTAAAATAGCCTACAGATTTAATTTTCATGCCATTATAATTTTTAAATGATAGAAACTAACTGAGAAGTAAACTTAGCAGACACTGTAGTTAACAGAATGGGAATTTAATATTGTCCTGGAAAGAAAAGGTCATGTTTTTAAGTAGCACCCACTTATCGAGTGAGTGCCTTCTCTGTGTAGCTAAACAGGAGAGAAGACTAGAAAAGCTGATCGGGAGTAGGGGTGAACAGCTTTGGGAGCCAGGCTATGAAAGTAAGGCTTGATCTGATAGGCAGCAGGGAAAGACATTAAAATACTCTAATGAATAAAGTGATAATACCATGGAAATTTTCTTTCTTTAAAAAAAAAAAATTGCTGTAGTTAAAGCATTGAGGATGCATTAAGACAAGAATGGAAAAAGAAGTTACTGAACTATGCTAACTAATGGCAGAGGGGCTGGCAACTTGATCAAATTCTATTGCTATTTTTGAAGCAGAATTACTGAGTCATTTTGTGAGAGGAAGACATGAAACTGATGATGTCTTCAAGATTTTTAATATGAACAACTAATTAAATAAAATTTTTTTTGAGGAAAGAGAGGGCAATCCTGAATGTCTGGACAACATCTAAGTGGAAAGATCTAGTAAGCAGCTGGAGAGACATTTAAAATGAGAGCATGTGAAGGAAAAGAAGAGAAATGCAAAAGGAATTCTTTGAAAAAAAAAAAAAAGTGAAGAAGAGAACCAGGAGTTAAGGCAAGTCCAAGAAGAAAAGAAAAGAGAGAATTTCCTTAAGAGATGCTTGTCCTTTGGAAAAAATGATGCAGGAGAGCTCGAGTAAGATAAGGGCTAAAAAGAAACCACTGGATTTAATTAAAAGGCACTGGTACACTGCACTGGAACTACTTATCTGTTTCAACCTACTAGCCTGCAAAGCTTCTCTCAGACAAGGATCATTTCATGGTGCCCAGTATACTATCTATGTTACAGCAGCTGCTCAAATGACGCTGATGAACTAGTGAATTACAGAGACGGCAAATTCTACTCTAGTGATGTGAGAAGAGGGACTAAGGGGGTACTGTATGAGCAAGTGAATCAAGTTTGGCAGCAAGGAAAGGAGAAAGAGATGGGAAGCAGATCATGGGAAAGAGAGAGCAAAGGACACTTGTTTATTCATAGACTGGTCAACAGTAGCTTGAAGTGAAGTTGACATGATGGCTGAGAAAGAACATGGACCCCAAGATCAGACAGGTCTGGGTCCTAAGTGTGGATTTGGGGACAATCCTTCTAGGCCTTGGGTCTCTCTCACCTCTTAATCAGAAATTGGGAACGTCATCAATGCCATGAAGACTTAAATATGCCATGTTTGTGTTTAACTTTGGAGCACAGAACATATTAATTTTTTTTTTCATTCTTTCCTTCCAGCTTTAGCATAGAGTCTTCAACATGTTTGAGGACTGAGAAGGAACTAGTGAGGGAACATAAATCAGAAACACTGAGAGAAAGCAAGTAACGGACTTCATTTGAGGAAATCTTTCAAGTACTAGGGGCTTCCCTGGTGACTCAACTGGTAAAGAACCCACCCACAATGCAGAAGACCTGGGTTCAACCCTTGGATTGGGGAAATCCCCTAGAGAAGGGGACTGCTACCTACTCCAGTATTCTGGCCCGGAGAATTCCATGGACTGTATGTATAGTCCATGGGGTCGTAAAGAGTCAGACACGACTGAGCAACTTTCACTTCACTTCAAGTACTAGGGCAAAAACTAGAGAGGAAAGACGACCACCTGCAGAAGCACAGGAGTCTTTACCAGGGGTCCTAACTGCCCACAGCGCTGCACACGGACGGACCTGAGGAAACCCCCAAGAAGCTCAGGACAACAGGGAGTGGTGAGCACCGTGCAGAAGCAGCCAGCAGCAGCCCTAGGGCAGAAGAAGCCACCCCACAGCTCTGGGGGACCACTGCCAAGTGACAGTAAGTCCAGGTTTCTAAGGAAAAGGCAAAATCTAGACTTCTGTGAGATCTTTGTTTCTTCTGGTCTTTAAAACAACATATAGACCAAACAATGCATTATCAGCCTGAGGCCAGGAATTTGAAACCTAACCTAATCTTATTAATGCAAACAATACGTCAATATTTTGGACACAAAAAAGCAAAGTACTACCACCATCTTTGGGGGTCAAGTGCAATCCCCAGACATCTACTTTAGGGATGAAATATGGTCCTTTCAAACAGGACAGAGAATAACGGAATGGAAAGTGTGGGGAAGAGAGGGGAATTCCATTCGACATGCTAATCCCAAGTATTAATGAAAACCTTGGGCTCTAGACTTGAGATTAAAAATGAGGCTCTTCTGCTAACTGAATGACATTAGAAAAGTTACTAAATGCATCTAACCTTAGTTTCCTCACTTGTAGACAGAAAATAATAATAGGATTTCCCTCCCGATGTTGAGGACAGGAATAGCTGAGATGAAGCAATACAGCTCTGGTGAGCTATTTGTCATAGAGAACAGTCAGTGAGGAGTAGGTGTTATTGCTGTGATTATCATTATATGTATCTCCAGGGTAGCTGGATACCCAGGCCTGCAACTCCACAGACTGACATGAACACCCACGTAGAGAAATCAGGGCATGGATTTTAATGGAAACCTGGAAATGAATGGGATTACCAAGGAGAGGAAATAAACAGAAACCAAAAAAAAAAAAGAGTAAGGCAAGAACTCTGGAGAATACTGAATTCATGGGGTAGTTTGAAGGATCAAGAAATAAAAAGTGCAAGAATTAACAGGACAACCAAAAGACAATGTCCCAAAAGTCTAGGATGTTTCAGATCTGTCAAATGCTGCACAGAAGTCAAGTTAAAGAAGGACTGAGACGTGTCGGCTGGGTTCAGTGACTGGGTCACTGGGGACTTTAGCAAGAGCCAGATATGCACAAAGTGCTGACTTCAAAATACACAGATTTTTGTTGAATGAATTGTTTCAAAATGATGGAGCAGTGAAGACAATGAAGACAAAACACACGTTGCCAAATCTTTCAGAGACTCTCCAACTAACTGCTCAGTTTGAGATCAAAAGCACTTGAGAACGTCTAGCTACATTTAATTGGAACCCAACATTCCTGTGACTTTAGTATTTGTCTTATGTCAGCCAGGGAAGGCAACTAAGGAGCTGACTGTAACAATGAAGTCAGATCTCTGGTGGCTTGTCCCTATGAACAGAGGCTCGTTGTTTCAGAAAAAGAAATACAGGTAGCAACAAAAGGCAAGCTCGTGTTCTTTACCCATACTGAAACTACATGTTACTTCAGCATGCTTTACACTAAAATTTATAATACTTATATGATGATCACACACTTCATTTCTTTTAAACAATATTGTACACATATGCAATTACTCAGTGTGTCATTTTATTGCCACAGGACAAAGTCAAGGTCTCCTCCTCCAATTATCATTATTGCCTTATAGCTATTATTTCACTGGGAGAGAAGATCACAGGAGTGTAGGATATTAATGGATTGAGTCATTCACACACTTTCAAATCATGGGAGAATCTAGTATAAAATTAGTCATTCTTGTAACTGAACCAAGACTCAAGATGGATTTACTCTCTCCAAAACAGCCACTGTTAGATGTTTGGCTCCCAAAAGAACATATACCTAATGATTTATATTTTGGATATCACACAGCCTTGAGAAGTTTATTATGGGTACACAGTGGTGATAAGTAATATGCTTTGTGTTCTGCTCAGTATGCTAAGTATCCCAAGTTCCAATTCATGATCTAAGGCTGTGGGACCTACTTTCATGCTGGGAATCCAGAAAGAACTGTCTCAACTGGTCCTAGAACATTCATTCAACAATATTTATAGAGTCCCAACTGGATACCAAGCAGCATAATGCACTTAGCATAATTGCTGAGACATTTATGGAGGCTGGCCCAAACTTACAACACACCACCAACCCAACTGGTCAGGCACTGGGTAAATTTATATAGGCCAACACTGTCTCCACCTATATATAGCAAAAAACCTTGCAGAAGTTTTCACTGAAAGGCATGTCCAGGCTACAAATCACTATGCTTTCACTGACTACAACCTAATAGCAATGGAGACACATTATATTTTCTAGAGACTTTACTATACTGTCCATGACCTTAAAAAAAAAAAAAGGACAAAAACACATATGCCATACACACTAATGATGACCAGCATGAATTATACCCTTCATCTCAGGCCAGTTTCTGTTGTCAATTGCACATTCTGCACTGAACTCTGTTGGACTCAATTATTTGCAGTTGAGTGAGTTTCCTAGTGCCATTAGTTTGACTCTGACAGAAACACTTAAGAGGGAAGGAACACTTCCTTGTTCAACATTATGACACACTGAACGTGCGTCTCAGTTTGCCCAGGTGTTGTAATACACCATTATTGGACATGGAAACATCTTTCCCTCTTCAAGCCTTTCAGAAAAATTTTGAAAACGAATAAATTTAAAACTGTGGGAAAGTGCCATTGGTCTAATTCTAATGGACATGTCCTATTGGAATGGACAGTTGTCCTACAGATGGCAGCGGAATGAGGCAACCTCATCTATGTACATCTGTTACTAAACATTTCTGCTGTTGAAAATTACTCTGATCATTTTTAATGGCACCAATCCCACTATAAGACTATGACCAACAGGAATGACATATTTGTTACAGGATTCCAATATGGTGTGGGGGGTGGGGGGGAGATGGGTAAAGGAACCAAACTGCTGATTTGCCTTCCAGGCTTTGTTGTTGTTTGCTTTATTTTCTTCTCTATTTTCCTTTTCTTTGTTTCTTAGGCAGAACTTATAGAAATAACCATTATTTACCTATTCTATTTATTCACTCATTCAATAAATATTTACCAAATGCGTACTGCATGCAGGCACTGTGCTAGGCATTGGAGATTCCTTAGTAAACAGACTAACCTGGTCCCTGTTGGTCTCTTGGGATCTGGGGTATAGTGGAGGGAAACAGTACTATTCAAAGAGTCAAATACACTATCATCAGCTGTGAGAAGTGCTGTGAAGGAAATGTATTAGATGCTAGGAGGGCATGCAACATAAACGCCGAGAACATCATTTCACAGGCAATCTTTTTATGTACTGCTCAATTTAAACACAGATCAGGCTGAGGGGGGAGTAAGATGAGGATTTTTACTGTTGTTATTAACAGACACATTGCAATTGCACAAAACCTTTCATCTGAGTGGTTCAAAGCCTTCTATGCACAAGTATCATTATCCCAATTTGACAGATGTGAGAAATGGGCAGTTTACAGTGATTAAGCGTCTTGCCCAAGGTCATACTGAGTCAGTGACAATGACTGCAACTCATTCAAACCTCCTTTCAACTTAATTTTGCTTTGCATGTGCCTCCAAGTGCCAACTGAAAATGAATTTTCATAACTCATCCTAACTTTATGAAAACATACTTGATTTCAGGCAGATATCCTTCACCTTCAGTGGCCATTTGTTAGTTCTCATATGAAAAGACATTTATTCTGAATTTAATAAAATTGCATTCCTCTCCACTAAGCCTCTGTCAAAATCTACAGAATTATTCAATGCCTTATTTATCACTACAGTATCTCACTCAAGATATTAGAATAAAAAAAGGATAGCAATGGGTTGACGCTAATGGGATATACTGGGTTTCCCAAGTACCTCATTATCCAGAAAGATGATCTCTTAAAAATGCTAGATCATCTGCTAAAGATCCAGTTCCAGTGCTGCTGGGGAAACAATACCCCATGAGGTTAATGTCCCCCAGCATGCGGGTAACCAGTGAATAATATATGAGAGTGTTTCTCCAATAGCCAGAACACCAACTAAGGGACAAAAGTTGAATTAGCTGTGAATCTTCCCCTCCCTCACTTAGACCTACCAACCAACTTGCATTTTTTTTTTTTTTTCCTCCCATGATTGCAACTCGAGTTCTGCAGGTCTAACAGTCTTAGTATCGAAGAGAAGACTGATTTCACCCAGGGACTCAACAATGCCTTCAGTGATTTTGGGAGCTTAAATAGCAACCTAGCAATTTTGAGCTTCTCATGACACTGACCAGACAGACAAAAATTGAGGTTACAGAACTGGTGGGGCAACAAACCTTAATTACCAAGGGTAAACAGGATTACTGCTACAGAGTGCGGAAAAGGAGGTGTGTGTCTGGAACCTGGACTACCTCCTAGGTTTGCCACATCATTATCTAAAGATAATGAGAGTCAAAAGCAACTCCATACAGACAGGATCACCAAGAACACATATACCCCAGTAACTGCTGTTGTAGTCAGGTAAAAACCTACATCATTTGAGAGTCTATTGAGGGCAAAGAGAATACACAAGAGTACTAGAGAAGGGAGTTAAAATACCAACTATGGGTTCAGGATCAACAGCAAAAGCTCCAATAGCAAAAGATCCAATATTTCTTCCTTGGTCTGACATGTACAAATTTATGTTTCTAACTAATTTCTTCCTTTCTTTTCCTGCTCCTATTTTACAAAAAGTAAGCTGGTGGCTCCAGAAAAAGCAATGGCACCCCACTCCAGTACTCTTGCCTGGAAAATCCCATGGACAGAGGAGCCTGGTAGGCTGCAGTCCATGGGGTCGCAAAGAGTTGGACACAACTGAAGCGACTTAGTAGCTTATCAAGCTGGTGGCTCACTAGTTACAAAGGACCATAATGGAACAGAAGGCACGTAAAGGACTAAGTATGTCCCAAATATCCTAGATTTGGAAACAGACACTTAAGATGTTGTATGGGGGAAAGACAGAGCATATTTTTCACTTTTATCAGAGAGCTGCAACATGTTAGAATGGAGCAATTTCCTATTGTTGCACTGTTCGCAAGTTTAAGTCTGGAAGGGAAGTGCATAGAGAGGCTGAGTAGCCAAGCTCACTGGTTGAGAATATAGGAACCTTTCCTTTGGGGAATTTTCTACTTTATGAGTGATACCTCACTAGAGCAGGAATCAGAAATTCATTTTCTCAGCTTCCATGCAAGAAGAACACAGACATGTCAGCTTGACTCCTGACCTGTGGGACTTCCGTTATTGAGACTGACACAAAGGAGGTGCCAGTAGAGCCCCTGCAACCAGAGTACCCAAGGATTTAACGTTTAAATCCCAGCTCTGCTTCAGACAAGCTGTGAAGCCTTAGGCAACCTCTGAGAAACCTGATCTCCTCATCTCTAACTCTACAAAAGTCTCTGCATTGTCATGAATACTAAATGAATTAATGCATTTAAAGACTATAGGGCTTTGGAATTCAAATACAGTAGCCACTAGCTACATGTGGTTATTCAAATCTAAATTATTTAAAATTAAATACAATTAAAAATTTATGAGGTTGGTGCAAAAATAATTACAGTTTGGACTATGAATTTTAAATCATTGTAACTAGGCTCAAATACATCTTTATTAATCAAAATAGGAACCATTATTGTCAACACATTTTTGCCAATGAGAAATAAGTTTGTCTATTCCTGTAGAATAAAAATCTCTGCTTCAGGATTTGACAAACTCTTGGAAAGCATTTTTCTGCATCCTGCTGGTTGCAGAAGTGTTTTCCCTGCAAAAAGTTGTTGAGATGCTTATAGAAGTAGTAGCCAGTTGGTGAGCAGTCAGTGAATATGGCGGATGAGGCAAAACTTCATAGCATGATTCATTCAATTTTTGAAGAAATGGTTGTGCAACATGCAGTCGGGCATTGTTGTAGAGAATAGGGCTCTTTCTGTTGACCAATGCCAGCTGCAGGCACTGCAGTTTTCAGTACATGTCATCGATTTGCTAAGCATGCTTCTCAGATGTACTGGTTTCACTAGGGTTCAGACCAGCCACATACCACCAAACAGTGACCATGACCTTTTTTGGTGCAAGTTTAGCTTTGGGAAGTGCTTTGGAGCTCCTTCTTGGTTCAACCACTGAGCTGGTCATCACTGGTTCACTTTCACCATACATCACAATCTGATCGAGAAATGGTTCATTGTTGTTTCATAGAATAAGAGAAGACACTACAAAACGAGATTTTTAAAGAAAATTTCCAGTCAGTTCATGAGGTACCACTTACTGAGCTTTTTCACCTTTCCAATTTGCTTCAAAGGCCAGAAGACTGTAGAATGGTCAACACTGAGTTCTTTGGCAAATTCCATGTAGTTGTAAGAGGATCAGCTTTGATGACAGCTCAGAATGGTTGTTTTTACCTTCTGATGGCTGGCCACTATGCTCCTCATCTTCAAGGCTCCATCTCCTTTGCAAAACTTCTTGAACTACCACTGCACTGTATGTTCGTTAGCTGTTTCTGGGCCAAATGTGTTGTTGATGTTGCGAGTTGTCTCCGCTGCTTTCCCACCCATTTTGAACTAAATAAGAAAACTGTTCCAATATGCTTTTGTCTAACATCATTTCGTAGTCTAAAATAAATATAAAATAAGCAGCAAGTAATAAGTCATTCACAAAAAAAACCCCAAAACATAAAAATGAGAAATGTGTGTTAAAATGATATATAACATAACTACATTTATTCAAATATATTCCAATATCAAATGGCAAATTTCAACAGTGCAAAAACTGCAATTACTTCTATACCAACCTAATAGTTCTTCAGTCACGCTGTCACATTTCAAGAGCTCAAAAGCCACAGGTAGCTAGTGGCCACCTTTCTACAGTACTTACACAGAACACTTCCTTTACTGCAGAAAGTTCTACTAAAAAGCACTCACTCACAGAATTATTCCTGGCACTCAGTAAACACTATTATTATTAACTAGTATTGTCACTGTTGTTATTATTTTACATTACATCCCCAGAACTTCTTTGTCTCACATCTAGAAGTTTGTAGTTTTTGAGTACTTTTACCCGATCCTCCTCCTTCATCCCTTCCCCTCAAATCTGGCAACCACGTTATCATTACTGTCACAAGAGCAAGTTTAAGATACAGCTGAATTTAAAACCTGGTGGACATGCAATTAAATGAGGTCTTCTGACAAGAATCAGCAGAGTATCAGCTGCAACAATTTCTCTCAATTTATAGCTTATTATGGGCAAAGTATTGAGCTAAGCACTTCACAGAGCTATTTTATTTAATCTTCCTAAACAAATAAACAACCTGAGAAGTAAGAACATCCCTATATTACAGATTGGGAAGTTGAGGCCAAGGAGTGGTATAACTACGAGCACTCAAAATGCTCATCAGTATGGGATGTGCGATTGCTAGGTCTGCAAAATGACTAAATCCATGACAACTTCAGTTTCATTTCCCTACAGATTTACTGAGTGTCCACTACGGGCCATGCACTGCATAAACGCAGGGAATACAGTGGAAACAAAAGAGACCAAGACTCTCCCCTCATGGACTCCAAGTTCCAGTTAAGAAGAACAGTCAGAAAAGATATAATTAGCCAGATGGTTGTAAGGCTGTGGAGAACAATTAAACAGAGTGGGTGAGCTCCTCTATGACAGATGGTTACTGAAGGCCTCACTGAAAAGATGACATCTGAACAGAGACCTGATAAAAATTTAAAAGGGCAGGGAGGAGTAGGAGGAGATAGAATCAGAAGTGAAGATGGAGTTGTGGGGTCGGGGCAGACCAGGGAGGCCAATGTGTGGCCTTTAGCCCCTGCTCTGAGAGAGATGGGAAGGACTGAGCAGAGGACTGAGAAGATCCGGCTTCCTTTTTTAGAGGATCACTCTGGGGCTTCCCTGGTGGCTCAGACAGTAAAGCATCTGCCTGCAGTGTGGGAGACCCGGGTTCGATCCCTGGGTTGGGAAGATCCTCTGGAGAAGGAAATGGCAACCCATCCAGTATTCTTGCCTGGAAAACCTCATGGATGGAGCCTGGTAGGCTACAGTCACAAAGAGCTGGACACGACTGAGCGACTCCACTTCACTTCACTTCCGGCTACTGTGATGAGATCAGGTTTGAGGGGAGGAAGGGCTGCAGCAGGAGACCACTTAGAAGCAGACCAGTCAGTAGGCAGCCCCTGGCCCAGGAGACAGTGGCCCAGACGAGGGTGGCAGCAGAAGCAGCAACAGGTGGTCAGATTCTAACCATATTCTGAAGGCAGAGAAACAGGGTTTATTGATGAAGTCTGCGGATGCGGGCTGTGAAACATTAACGAACTGAGGACAACTCTGGGTTTGGCCTGACTAGATGAAATGGTACAGATGCCATTTCCTGAGAAGGGGAAGTTGGGAAGAATAGCTGGTTTTGGAGAAAAAAACAAACAAAAAAACCAAGAGTTTAGTTTTAGAAAGTTAAATGTGAAATGCCTATGGGAATGAAATGAAGTGAGAATGAAGAGGAGACAGTTGTACACCTGAGACACGGTTTTGGAGAAAAGATAGGGTTATAGCTATAAACACTATGAAAGATGACTAAGTGTGTGGTGTTATGAGAACACTAGATACATCTGGTGGACAAAGGCTGGGTGATGTCGGGAGGGCTGTGAAGGAGCCAGAGTAAGTTTATGAAGGGCAGGAAGGCGACAGTGATCTGAAAGGGAGAGAAGAGCACCTCTACCAGAAAGAATAATGTGTACTCAGTCCAGAAGCAAGAGAACATTCTTAGAACTAGCATAAAAGAATGGTAAAAAAAAAAAAAAAAGAGGCTACCAAGTTAAGCCTCATTTTTTTTTTTAACTTAACTTGAGGCTACCAAGTTAAGCGACTTCCCTGGTAGCTCAGAGGTTAAAGCGTCTGCCTCCAATGCAGGAGACCCGGGTTCGATCCCTGGGTTGGGAAGATCCCCTGGAGAAGGAAATGGCAACCCACTCCAGTATTCTTGCCTGGAAAATCTCATGGACTGAGGAGCCTGGTGGGCTGCAGTCCGTGGGATCACAAAGAGTCGGACACGACTGAGTGACTTTACTTACTTACTTACTAAGTTAAGCAGGGGTATATGAATTTAATCCTGAGAGTAGTCAGGAATAACTGAAAAAGGCAGGTAAAATAATCAAATCTGCAATTTAGACAATTTAGAGTTCTTGAGCTACTAGATAGGAAGCAATATTTGTTGTGTTGTTTAGTCACCAAGTTGCGTCTGCCTCTTTGTGACCCCATGGGCTGTAGCCTGCCAGGCCCCTCTATCTGTGAGATTTCCCAGGCAAGAATACTGGAGTGGGTTGCCATTTCCTTCTCCAGGGGATCTTCCCAACAAAGGGACCAAACCCATGTCTCCTTCATTGGCAGGCGGTTCTTTACCACTGAGCCACCTGGCAAGCCCAGAAAGCACGTTAGAAGAGAACAAAACTCTCCGCAGAAAACTCTCCATGGGAAACTAGAGATTATGAATGAAAATGGCGATGAAAATCATTTGAGAGTCAGTAAATGCTGGTGATGGAATGAGCGCTATGAGGAAGTAGGAGTGAGGATGATAATCAGGTTTCTAATGTGGGCCACTGGGTGTAGGATGTTGCCATTTCCTAAGTTACAGAATCTCTGAAGAAAATCAAGGGGAAACTCTATGGGCCATGCCAAATTTAAGGGGTACACTGAAGCAGAAAGACCAAACAGATGACGTGTGTGCTTCTCAGACATGTGATCTGGAATGGAAATAAGGATCTGGAAGTTGGCAGCACAAAGATGGGCTTCCCAGGTGGCGCAGCGGTAAAGGACCTGCTTGCCAAAGCAGGAGATGAGAGAGCCATGGGTTCCATCCCCAGGTTGGGAAGATCCCCTGGAGGAGGAAATGCCAACCCACTCTACTATTCTTGCCTGGAAAAACTCAGGAACAGAGGAGTTTGGCGGGCTGCAGTCCATGGGGTCACGAAGAATCGGACCCAAATGAGTGCATACACACAGCACAAAGACAGTAATTCAAGTTGAAAGCTCAGGAAGAGAGTGCAAAGGAGAGAATCTAAGAACAGGTAGGAACACCAAGATTTCATGGCTGGAGAGGTAAAGCTGGGTCTACCAGGAGACTATGGAGGCATGGCTGAAAGCAGGAAGAAACGTCAGACGTGTTGTCATGAAATTTAATGGCACGTAACAATTCAGGGAGGAGGGAGTCCTCCACAGTAGCAAAGTCAAAGTCAAAGAAGAGAACGACTGAACAATGTCCTCTGAATTTTTCACCAGGTGTGGAATCTTGGGCCATTTCTGCAATTCTTTTGGCCTCAGCATCCTCATCTATGCAAGAATGTTAAAGTTCCCACTGTACCCAGTTTTTTTGAGGATACATGGTGATGCAGCCCAAGTACTTAGTACACTGTCAGACATACGAGGCACTTAAAAAGATGCTCTATTCTCAGTGCCTCACATCTCATGGGATGTCAGACAGGTCAGGGTAACAAGGAGAAAGGGGGCTGAAAGCACAAAACCACACGGAACCAATGGCCTGGGAGCACACTATGCATTTTGAAAATTAGCAATGGAGAGGTAAAACAAACAAACTACAGATTTTGTCCTTTTCTTCCTCCCCTCCTCCAATGTTCCCTTTCTCCCCACTTAAATGCAGTTTATAATGCAGAAATTCCCCAGGGCTGTCAAAGGAACCTTTTAAGCGCATCTTGGGCTTCCCAGATGGCTCAGTGGGTAAAGAACCTGTCTGCAATGCAGGAGATGCAGGAGTCACAAGTTTGAGTCCCAGGTTAGGAGATCCCCTGGAGGAAGGCATGGCAACCCACTCCAATATTCTTGCCTGAGAATCCCATGGACAAAGGAGCCTGGTGGGCTCTAGTCCACAGGGTCACAGAGAGTCAGACACAAATGAAGCGACTGAGCATGCACGAACAAGCATATCTTAGTAATTACACAAAAAACTGTGTCAGTAAGATATTTACCACAGTCGTCATAAGTTGGGATACAGATGTTACGTTAAGAAGGGCAGCTTAAATTCAGGAGCAGTTCCCAAATAAATAAATGTTCTGTAGAAACCAAATCTATCGACCAGTTATTTCAAGATTTTTTCCAACAGTTTCTAACACGATAACCCAGGTAATGTTTATCAAATGAAACATTCTAACTACATGATTAAGGAGACCTTTGGACAACCAAACTTACTTTCAGGTTAGTTTTGACACTGACGAAATGATAGTCATCAAGAAGTTTCCCAGATGGCACAGACTTTCCTGTCAAGGATTAATGCTCTCACCTCCTCAAGGACAAAGGGGCAGGTAGAACTGGGAAAACTATAACTTGCTTGCCTTTCTAATAGAAAAAAATACAATGCTTTACAAAAACAAATACCACTGATTTTTTTTTTCTTCATATCTAAACTATTCCCATCCTTCTAGCATAATTTCTTTCAAAGTCTCTTTGCTTTAGGAATTCTCTCAATGAAGTTCTCAATGCACAAAACCTATATTATAGTCCTTTCCCTATCTGCTTATTTTTGTGTTGTTGTTGTTAAGTCTCAGATTTATCGCAGAGTTTTTGCAACTCCATAAATTGTAACCTGCTAGGCTCCTCTGTCCATGGGATTTCCCAAGCAAGATTACTGGAGCGGGTTGCCATTTCCTCCTCCAGGGGATCTACCCAACCCAAAGATCAAACCTTTGTCTTCGCATTGGCAGGCGAATTCTTTACTGCTGAGCCACCTGGGAAGCCTCATTATTTTCTGTTATATCCAACAAAATCAAGGCTCCAAAGAAAGTCCTAACTAATGGGGAACCTGATTTTCTTACACTCATTTAGATGAACTTTTCCATTCAACTCAGCAGTGGTTGGTGATACAGAAGCTTATCTTGCTTTAGAACCTGAACAATGAAAGAAGTTATTTCTTGCTCCAGTCTGTATGTGTGAGTGCACGTGAAGGGGAGATGCTAGGGGGAGGGACATACACATGTGGTGCTCTCTCTCCTAATGAAAGGAAAAGACCCGGGAGGACACAGGAACAATGTTCAGTGTCATGGACCATTCGAGACCAGAAAGACCAGCCTTCACCACCTAGGCCATTGGAGAGTGCCCCCAGTCACTACATGGTTGCTGATGTAAGGATGGTGAGGACTTCCTGCTCGTGTTCCATGTCTTTCCTGGGTCCTCCAGTCACTCTCCATGAACTAGAAGATCTGAATAACTAAAGGAACAAATTTACCATTTCTGTTTTAACCATACAGAAAGAGACACGCTCATTGTTCTTCCCTCTGTTCTTGCCAAGCATCCATCAGAAAGAAAACCTAGTTTATGTAACTATAGGGACTGAAAAAGAAGCAAAACATCTATTTTGTGAATACTACATTAAAAAAAAAATCCATAAGTTATCTTCTAACATTCTGATAGACAGTAAGTCTGATTTCAGGTCCCTTGTCTTTATATCATACCAAGTGTTTATAGCACAGAATAAGGGTAATTCAAGGATATCAGGCTGGCTATTTCTCTCATTTATAGCTTACCCAACACAATAAAGACCATGGGATTATGAATAATCCACTGGTTCATTAAGCTCCTTCTCCTTAGGTTGGTCCATTCAATCTCATCTAGAAGCCTATCAAATTCTCTGTTCTTGCTTTCTCTATAATTCATACAGCTTCCTGTTATTTGAAATGACTTCCTATTACTAAAGCTATCAAACTGACTTTCACCTTAATTTTGTCACTTATGAGAAAAATTTTCGGAGCACATGACAATGACTTCTAATTTAATCTAATGGAAAGCCACTGTACCACTAGCAAAAATAATAAACAAAAATCAGTTAAGTGATTCACAGCATACAGAGCACTTTTTAGAATAATTTTTATAATTTGATTCTCACTGCCCAGAGAGATTAAATAATTTCCTTGAACCAAATACCAAACAGGGGATAAAGCTAAAACTACTAGGTGGCTACCAAGTCTGAAAGCATACAATTTCATACAACTTACAATTTCATATTGTAAAGCATACAATACAATTTCATAACAGAGGATACCATTAAGCCATTTATTGTGTATTCACCTATTCACCTATGGCCACCCTGTAAAATCCAGATTCTCCAGCCACAGTCTGTTTTCCTTGATTCCCTGCACGTTTACTCTGAAGCACCCAAGAGGGCAGCAGTCAATGGAAAATACCATCTTTAAATTGTATGATATTTTAAACAAAATTATAAACTAGGTTTCATAGTCCATTCTTCAATTTAATTTCTCAGCCACCTTGTGCGTGGAGATTAAAAGAAGCAATTGGGACTTCCTTGGTGTGCCAGTGGTTGAGACTCTACACTTCCACTTCGGGGACAGAGGTTCTTATTTCCCCAAATCAGAGGCAGGGAGGTGGGGGAGGAACTAAGATCCTGGATGCTGTGTGATGTGGCCAAAAAAATTTTTTTTAATTAAAAAAAAAAAGAAGCAATTAACATTCTCTCATGAAGCCTCACTTCCTGTGAGGGCATGAAATTAAGTGCTTTATTGCACTTAATCTGTGCAAAAGCCCCATGAAGTATCATTATCCTTTTTCTTACAAATAAGAAAACTGAAGATTTTAGAGGATAAGTCAGAGGACCAATGTCACAGTTAGGTAGTGGAAGAGCAAGGATGAACCTGAATCTCCTGATTCCAACTGTGGTATTCTTTCTACTACCCCAGAGAGATATCCTTTACATGTTCCCTGAAATGCCACTTATTGACCATTTCCTGCCTTCTTCCACGCAGAGACTTCCCCCTCACTGCTTCTTAAAACTGATCATGAGTAAATCTGTAGTCTAAGCTGACAAGAAGGAAAATGTTTCTCAACCTGAATTAACCAATACCACTTAAGAGTACTGCCTGGCACATAGCAAGCACTACAGAAATGTTAACTAGGCTTACTGTTACTACGGAAAGACTGAGTATCCCATCTTTTTAGTGTAAGAGTTCCATATAACAATATTCCTCAAGTAGTTCTTTAATACTAACAGAATCCTTCCCTGTGCATGTCAAGGCAGTGTGAAGAGTCACTACTCATTTAGAATAAATTTTATGTTTGGGAAATTTACAATAAGATGTGTGTAAGACATAAGCATATTTTATAACCAAGACTAGATAAAAACACTCCTACTCCCAAATGAAACTGAATTCAATGAAATACATCTGTCCTGAGGCACGGAGACGTCATGAAAAGAGCCCTGAATGACACATCAGAAAACCAAGGTTCAAGTCTCAGCTCCTGAGACTGAGCATGCGACCTAAGCATGTCCCTTAATCTTGCGGAGGCTCAGAGTCCATCACATGCACCTCAACTAACTTGGAAGGTTTCTGTGATCATTAGAGAGGGCAGGGATTCCAGAGGGCTCCTCACCCATTACCTGGGGCAAAATAAGCTGGCTTCAGACTCTTTTAGTCAAAGTGCCAGGGGACTGAAGAAAAGAAACTGATTATTTCTAAACCTGGTTTAAGTAAACCATCAACAGCCTGTAGACAAACATCAAATAACTGGGGAAGTCAGAAGAGAAGTTAATTTGTTTTCATCAACTAGGCTAAATCCTCCGGAACATCTGAAACATCAAACTGACACCAAGAGCACAAATGGGTTTTGTTACAGTTTTATGGAAATTGGATTACAAAGAACTGTTTATGATTAAATCATTAAAAAAAATTTGGCTAGCCTGGAAACCTAGCCACTGAATGTTCTATGGGAAACTGTATTCCATGAGTCGATTCAGAAATCCAAACACTGGAATGTGTCTTATCTCTTTCAAGCTCCAACAGCTAACAGAGACTCCCTTCTGATCCTCTGAGGCAGATTCAGGAAGTCTCTTTCACTCTTAGGGCCTGTGGCCATTCAGATATGAGATATCAGATGGGGACAGTCAGGATATAATAACTATATACCACCTTTCATTTTTTGGGGGGAGGGAGGGCCAAAACACATTCCTATTTATAATAACACATCCCTATTTATAATCTCATTTTATCTACAATTGCCCAGTGAAGTATGTAGAGCAAATATTGTGATAACTCCCATTTTAGAAACGAGGAAGCTGAAGCACAGAAGTTTCCGTGACTTGTCCAAGGTCACAGCCTGGCAAAACAAGGACGAGAAGTCAGATCTTTACTTCCCAGCCCAACACTCTTATCAACGAAATGCCAACTGCTGAGAAAGCGGGAGAAAGTAGTAAAGGTGACTGATTTACTGAGACTTGACTTTTAGACTAATTTCATCTGGCTTTGTGAATTTCATTAGTTTCCTTCTTTGGTGTTGCCTGATGAGTTAGTCACTAAAACCATCAGATCAGAAAGTATAAATTGTCTCATATTATTTCCTCATTGTTACCAATCTATGATCAACTTTAAGTGTTTCATAATAAAGTGACTCAAGAGACTAAGCAAGCCCAATCTGCATTAGTCACTTGTTGAACTGTTACATGAGATTTCTGCAGAAATAAGCATTTACCAAAAAGATGACTAAATTAAGGACAAAAAGTGAATGCAAAACTTACGCATTTTTTCCTTCTAGTTTAAGCTGTGGCATGAGAAAATAAACGTGAGGAAACAAAGCACAAGCCACCTATAAATGGCAATACGTCTATTCTGAGTTTAAGGGGTTTAGAAGAGTGTACCAATTTAAACAGCATGTGGCAGACATTTTCATGATGAGAAAAGAAGTCAAAAGTTAACAGACCAGAGCGCTGACCCTCGCCTTTATACAGCACTTTTACCTCTCAAGCGCTTTCACACAGGTTATCTCATTTCTTAATCAGAAATTGCTCTGTGAGAGGTAGCGGCAGATACTACTGAGTTCATTTTGCAAACCTGCTTAAGGTCAACACAACTTTTCAGTAGATAGGTATACACAAAAACACAATAATTAACCTGAATAGTAACATCAAATAATTTACTACTGTAATGGGGATGCATTTCACAAAGGTAAAACATGTTAATTCCATATTTTGGCTGAGCAATACCATTTCTATTATGGACAATATCACATGACAGTCTAACTTCACCTATATTATTTATGGGTGCTTTAAGTAATATGGTAAGAACTTATTCCAAGAAAAAAATTGAGGCTCTTTCTGTTTTTGCTGAGGCTTTTTAAGACACAGTGTAACCACACCTCATGAGCCATATTTATTTTCTGATTTTGTAAGAGGGATGCTCTGAATACACCCAGGATTTAGTTCATTTAGGGCTTCGATTTAGTACTTCATGTGGCTTTACTGGCTTCTGTGTCATGGTGGAGGCTAAAATAATCCTCAGGGTGACAGAGAGTAACCTGATGGGTGGAGTGGGTTTGCTCCTTGGTACCAGTGACATTCCAAGAATCACAAATAGATGAGGCAACTAAAAGGCACTTGAAGCATGTGAGACCCTTGAGTGTCGGTCAAGGGGAAAGTTAAAAGCAAGCAAGTCAGGACGTCTGGAAATCAATTGTGTGATGCAATCATATTAAATTTATTCCTAGTTTTGCTTCCAATTTTAATTAACAATGACTTGGTCTTTCTGGGGGGTCAGGGGAGGTGGTGGAGCTGCTTTGCACAGCATGCAGGATCCTAGTTCCCAGACAAGGGATGGAATCCTCACCCCCTGCAGTGGATCTGCAGTGGGAATGCGGAGACAACAACTTGACCAACAGGAAAGTCTTTTTCTTTTTTTCCCCCAATTTATTTTGGCACCTGGACAGGGACTTGAACTCTGGGCTTTCATATTAAAAGTCTGATGCTCTGCCAGTTGAGCTATCTGGGCATGGTCTTTATAAAGATCATTTTCAATTAGAAGATATTAAATGATTTTTTTTAAGATCAAATAAAGAGGAGAACAAATAATTAAACTGGTGTATTACTCTAGCCTATGAGAAGTGTGCATAAGGATTTCCACTATTTTAAAAGAATCTTATAATATGTGACACTAAATTTCCTTAAAAAAAAAAAGCCTCAAGAGAAATAAAAATCAAAAACTCAAGTGATTAAAATAATCAAGCTGGTCATGATACAAAAGAATGAAAGTCACTATTGCTAGAAGCTTGATGCTTTAAGAGAGAAACAGTAAAAAGAAATTCTCGCCATTTTCTCAATGACAATTTACCGGTCACTGGCTTGCTGCAGGATCAAAGAGCTCTCCTTACCAGCACAACTGCTAACTCACATGCATTTACTTTCTCTCCACTTATGTACTTTCTTTCTTTCTTTCACCTGTCAACAATTTATATAGATTGCACATTTGAAATAGCGTTGATAACCCATACATAATGATACTTTGGAGGAATAAATCCAACACATTTTTCTCTCCTAATTATTTGTTCAAATGGGTGCTAATTAACAAACACTACTTAACGGTGGAAATGTAACTGAAGAAATATTTCTCTCTGTGCACATGGGTATATAATTATGCTGTTTATTGAATTATCTTGCTTACATCGTTAAGTAATTTTTGTTTACTTTAGGAAACATCAAACGTTAATCTTGAATTACCAAAGTTTTTACTTAGCTGGCTGGTCCTTGCTATAGCATCTTCATACTATGTTATATAGGGCTTCCCAGTGGGGCACAGTGGTAAAGAATCCGCCTGCCAAGCAGGAGACACAGGTTTGATCTCTGGGTTGGAAAGATCTCCTGGAGAAGGAAATGGCAACCCACTCTGGTATTCTTGTTTGGGAATTCCATGGACAGAGGAGCCTGGCAGCCTGCAGTTCATGGGGTCACAAAGAGGCATGACTGAGCACAGAACACACAGCTGGTCCTTATATCTAGTAGGGGCCCCCCTGCCATTAACTAGCATGTGAAGGGACACAATCTCTTCTTCATGCTGCAGACAAAAGTAGACTTACTGACCAAGGGACTTTGCATCCAACTGGCCAAATGCCATGCTTCTCACTGGCTTGGTCCCCCAGATTCCTCCCCATCCTTTCTGCTTACAACACTATGAGCACCAAGTAAGTTCCCCCAACATTCTCGCCACCCCCATTACCAGAAGACTCCTCCTAAGAAAAGAGGGCCTTCCTTCAACGTCTCAAGGACATAATCAACTCTGGCCTTTCCCAATGGTTTCCTGCTGCCTACTCTGCTCTCTAAATGTTAACTCAAATTTCTTCTTCAGATACTGTTTAAACTTGATCAAAAGAAATGACTACTCCTTTACAGAACTCTCTGAGCAACTTTATAAATGAGCCTTGACAGAACTGTTCTCGCTGCTTTCACGCTATCACTTTTCATTGTTTCCAGAACTCTCTGACCTGTATTTGATCAACCTCACTTAAAAAGAGATTGAGGCTTAAACGGTAGAAAAGCCAGAATTTAAGCAAAGGCTCTTTTCCCTTACTCTGAATTTCTTAAGCATGTTTGTTTTATCTGTGTGAAACTATTTCAGTTAATATTATTTTGTAGCCTACTTTATATACACATGTCAAGAGGCTTTTATATCTTCATTAAACTAAGCATACTATTGGCACTAACTGAACAACTTAATTATGAGATTAATAAACAAGCAGCTGTTTCAACTCCACACTTGGCAAATGCATTCATTTTATAGTGAGTCTTAGCATTTGGTGATCAATTCCGTGGCTCAGTCTATTCTTCCATCTCTCTTCTGCAGTGAGCCAGCCCATGCTCACAAGCACCAAATAGTAGGGAAAGGCCAACATCTCAAGATCTGTAATACTTACCAAGTATGGTGAAAAGTCTGATGTGGAAGAAGGCTCAAGTGATTATCTAAAATAAGGGTTTGATGCTAAATGTGGACTATGCCCAATGTCATAAATGAGCAAGAGCTTGCTGTATTAAAGAATATTCACATCATTTAAAGAAGTCAAGTGATTAGCTGTCAGCATGCCCAGTACCACCAAGAGCAAGGTGTTCAATAAGCACTGAGAGTTGTGCTGAACCAGGTTTTCAGAGTCTATGTGCTTTTCCTGTCCACACCACTGCTGTGTCCTTTCTGCCTATATTATCCCTTCCTCTCTTCCTTTCCTTCCGCACACTTTTCTGAATCAATACCCCACACATGGAATCTTGTTTGCTTCAAAGAGACTCTTGATGGCCAAGCAACCACTGCAGGTTTTTAAAAAGAGCTGTTTCTTCCTCTTTCCACTGCTGGAATAATGTAGAGTCTTTTCAGAGGTCTAGCCCATTCCTGATTTTCTGCACAGAAACATCCTGTAGGTCTACTTCAGGGAAGGAGTTTGAGGTACTTCCTAGATCCCTGGATGCCATGAAATCTGTACCACACACAGCTGGATCAATCAGCTCTCAGCCTCCTCCATAAGGAATGGGAATTGAGACAATAGAAGCATTTTCCAAAGTGGATTCTGTAAAGTATCAGTTCTTCCCCAAAGAGATTTTCATACAAGTTTAGGAAATAACTAAATACCCTCCTTTGGAGAATCACAATGCACAAAAGCATCTTAAAGGCTTGGGAGTCTTGAAGGAAATTCTTTTAATCAAGCATTCCCCAAACTAATTTGACCACAAAATCCTTTTTTTCCTATTATACTTATTCACATCCTGATTAATTAGCATTATGGAACGAACTTGAAAATGTGCATGAGAGGCATGTTAAGGCCCAGTAAAGTGTAAATGTTTTAGAACTCTGAATAAAATCCAATACTTGATACCTACAAAACACAAAGATTTCTATAAACCACCCATGATCATCAGTCTTAATACAACACAGACCAGAAATTTCACCAATTAGCAGCTACATTACTTGGGAATCTAAGAGTTTTATATCTCGACTCCTTTCTATAGAGGCAACTCAATTAGTGAAATACTATACCCAGATCTACTCTTTCTGTGTATTAGACACAATGCTACCAAAGACAACCTTAATTTAGGAAGACTGCAGAGGGAGTTCAGAGCAATGGAATAGAAATTAATTACCAGTAATCACAGAAAGAGACAAATTCTGGGGCCAAAAGAATGAACAGTGAATATCTACATCAACGTTTTTTTTTTTTTTTTTTTTTGGTGGCTGTGCTAGGTTTTCGTTGTTGCACAGGGGCTTTCTCTAATTGCAGTGAGCAGGGACAACTCTAGTTGCGGTGTGCAGTGAGTGACTTCTCTCGTTGCAGAGCATGGGCTCTACAGCACATGGTCATCAGTAGCTGAGGCTCCCAGGCTCTAGAGCAGAGGCTCAACCCGTGGTGCTTGGGCTTAGTTGCTCCGCGGCACGTGAGATCTTCCCAGACCAGAGGTTGAACCCGTGTCTCCTGCTATGGCAGGCGGATTCTTCAACACTGAGCCAAGAGGGAAGCCCTCTACATCAACTTTTCTCCCCTGGTTAATTACCACATCTGGGCAATATCCCTAGAGATGAAAGGAGCATTTGTTAACGTGGATGGAAAGGCACCACATGCTGTTCTGGAGGGCTAGTGGAGGGTTTCACAGTACTTTCCCACCTGGTTCTAGGAGCTCTTCACTAATTCCACTGTTATCCCTTACCTAACAAGAGTCATTTCTCCCATGCTCAGGAATCTTCTGCCCCAGTGTTACAACCCCTCCTTCTACCTTTGTCAGTGAGTCACAGTGTGAGGTGCATTCTTACATCCAGTCACCAAGTGGTCACAGCCAATAAATCACATCCTCTGCCCTGGAAGTTTCTTCAGATACTATAAATCATTAGCTTCCTCTGTGAGAAAGGCTCCCCAAATCTGGTGTAACCAAAAAAGTAACTCCCAACTTACAAGATACCCCCCCTAAGATGTCAAGTTAAAGGAGAAGATGTTAAAGTAACTTTAAAATAAGATCTATAAAAGGCAAAGTTTACCAGGTGATGAAGGGTGAAGGGTGAGGAGGCAGTGGGAAGTGATATGTCAAAAACATTCTAAACTAGTTGCACAATGTCATGGCTGAGGTAAGCTATACCTTTGACCCACCTGTTCTTTTATTATATCTAAGATTGTGTTGGTTTCAACAACTTACACGAGGTATATTTCCAGTCTTCTAACTCTCAACATACTAGCTTTCAAAGGCAGATAAAATGTTCGTGTTAGCTTATCAAGTAAAACAGCCATGGTGCACAGGGCATATCCATGAACAGACTTAGAAGGAACAACCCAGGTAAGCTGACCCAGCAACTAACTGCCGCTCTCGCTAGAAGAAAAGTAGCCGCCTCCTCTATATTTGGTAGGAACTGTTATGAAAAACTGATTTTAAAAACCGCAAGGAATATGTGGCAGCAATCTGACATAAATGCTTTCAAATCTTAGATAATCTTTAAGACGCATGTAGCACAAAAGAGAGCAGCTGAGGAAGGTGAAGAAAATACAAATGCTCTGGGTTTTCCGTAAGGTAAGATGTTCAAGCAGCACATACTGAAAGAACCATACACGGGCAAAATCTGACATTTCCTTTAAGATTTGAAGTTTGTTACAGTAAAACCACACAATTAAGTATCATGATAAAAAAAATGCAAAGTATAATGTGAATCTTAAGCTTTAGTTATTTTTACTAAACTCTAGGGTTAGACTGCTCATCAAGAAAGCACAGAAAATGAATATTTCACCACTGACTGTTAATAATATCAGTAACTAATAGGAACCTCTTAGGCCATTTGTTATTTAGCTTGGCAGGGGTGGGAGGGCATCCTTTTTCAATATGAGAATTAAGGTTATAAAAAAGTTACAAAGGCCACCCCCACAATAGCAGTTGGACTCTTTATCAACTCTTATTTGAAAAAAACTTATCTGAGAATCAATTTGAGGACTCTTTGGATCAAGCTGTTACCCACCTTCTGGACTCTGAAGCCCACAAGATGGACTCCAGGTTTCATTAAAACCATCACACAAATCCAGACCCAGAAGTACACAGTATACAGTATTATCACTGCTTATTCGACAGATGGAATAAGGCCTCCTGATCATGGAATCAGCTTCCCTGATAGCTCAGTTGGTAAAGAACCACCTGCAATGCAGGAGACCCTGGTTCGATTCCTGGGTCAGGAAGATTCCCCTGGAGAAGGGTTGGCTACCCACTCCAGTACTCTTGGGCTTCCCCTGTCACTCAGCTGGTAAAAAATCCGCCTACAATGTGGCAGACCTGGGATCAATTCCTGGGTTGGGAAGAGCCCCTGGAGAAGGAAAAAGCTACACACTCCAGTATTCTGGCCTGAAGAATTCCATGGACTGTATAGTCCATGAGATCGCAAAGAGTCAGACAGGACTGAGCAACTTTCACTTTCACTTTTCAATACATGATAAGAGAGTCTCACTTCAAGAGGGATAATCCATGTGACCAGTAAAATGGCTTGAGAAGCAGAATATCAGTAATGAAATTATTCTTATTAATAAATCAACTACTGCCATAACTTGCTTTACTAATAAGCACAGTTCCTGGCTCATGGCAGGCACTCACATCTGCAGACAAATGAACCCTTGACCAACCTTAGGTAGGTTACTCAGCTACTCTATAGACTTTAACCTTTCTATGTATAAAAGCAGGCTTTCTCTGACAATTTTCTCAAATTAAAGTCTTCGGACTGATCAAGGCACTTTGAAACTCTGACATCAAGGAAAAGGAAAAAAAAAGATGCTTCTATTTCGTGCAAAGTCACACACACAAGGGGGAGTTATATGTCATGATCCCCGTGTGGAAGCTCATCAGACTTTCATCTTAGATTAAATATCATTTTATCAGGAAGGAGTCCCCTAACCACCAAACTACTGCCCAGAGGATATTATGCCCCCTGAGTTAGTAACTCTCCTTAAAAATTTTATTTTCCCTTTGCAGTACACAGCACAAGAATCATTAAAAAATGACTGTACTGCTCTTTGTTAAACGTTTGTCTCCCTCTCTAAACTTCAGACATTCTGAAGGTGAGGTCGTGTGGGCTTTGCTGATTGACCTCCAGATTGTAGCACCGAGAAGTATCTGGCATATAGGTGTTTAGAAAACGTGTTCAGTGAACATTTGAGAACAAAAACCAGCCAATTGGTGCCCTTCAAGATACTCAAATAATAAAAGCTTAGAAATCAAGAAAGGGAACATTAGGTCATCAAAAGCTAATGTTCAGAACATCACTCTGTTCTCAATATGAAACTGAGAAAAGTTTTTCCTTAGCAGTCACATCGATAAAAGAAGTAAATGGATCATGGCATATCTATGTGCCATTTTATAGCTTTCAAAACACTTTCATCACATGTGTGGTCTCATGACTGAAAATCTCCGTGGAGTTCCTACTGAATTGTTTGTGGTTTAACATGTTTTAAAGAGTTGTGACAGGTATATAACCCATTTACCCTGAAGGCTTTTATAAATGACTTACAGACTGTCTGGGAATTTTGGTTTTTTTAGTGTTCACTGCATAATATTCCGTCTACAAAACTGCTGGGACAAAGTCTTTACTTCTTTTCTTTTTTTAAGTTTCAGAGCACTGAAATAAATCCTGATTCCAAATAAAAACTTCAAGCATTGTAGAAAATAGCAGCTCTATTTTCTCAAAGAACAAAGAAAGGTGATCTGAGTGCTTGTTAAAAGCCAAAGGGACTTCCCAGTGATGGCTGGTAAATTGAGCCACACCTTTAAGGTTCCAAAGTAAACTTCAAAAACATTTTCAGAGGTTTATAACCTTCAGAATTCTGTGAAGATGAGAGCAGATGAGAGATCTTCATTTAAATAAGAAACTCCAATGCTCTTTGACGATTAAAAAAAAATTTTTTTAACAGAAAGACCAGAGAGTAGACCAGAATCTTGGCAAAGGATATAGGAATGGCAGTACTGCAATTCCTAAAAGTCTATGACAGAGCAGAAGTGGAACAGGACTCATAAGGGTTCCTATTATCTGTATTCTTTCTTAATTGTTGTTGTTGCTTAGTCGCTAAGTTATATCCAACTCTTTTGTGACCCCATATCCCACCAGGCTTCTCTGTCCATTGGATTCTCCAGACAAGAATACTGCAGTAAGCTGCCATTTCCTTCTCCAGGGGAGCTTCCCAACCCAGGGACGAACTTGCATCTCCTAAATTGGCAGGTGGATTCTTTACCGCTGAGCTACCAGGGAAGTCCATTCTTTCTTGATAATTTGATTTAAAACAATTTCTTTGTTTTAGAGATCATAAACACCTCATATTGTAACTCAATCAGCTAAAATCTAATCCTATTTGATTCTTGGATTCCAAAGGAGGACAGGTTAAAGCCAATAAAAGTTTTAATTCAAAGCCCTGAAATAAAGTGAGCAAAGGACTTGTTTTTAAGAAAGATCCTGTTCAACCTTTCTCAGGAGTGTGTTTGGAAATCCGGGTTTGTACTAACACAGTATCTTTACCTCTATCAAATTTTATGAATGTCAAAGTATTTGATACACAGTATCTAATCTGATTAACAAAACAGTCTTATGAAACAGGCAGGCTAAGACTTTTATAGATGAAGACCATGAGGTTCCAAGAGGTTAAGTTTTTTGACCCATGATCATAACTTGGAAAATGGGATGTAAGGGTCAATGCTGGACCAGTCCATATCACAGGTCTAACTCTGATCTTTGGTAGTATATACTTTATTCTTGGGCTTCCCTGGTGACTCAGTTGGTAAAGAATCTGCCTGTGATGCGGGAGACCGAGGTTCGATCCCTGGGTTGGGAAGTTCCCCTGGAGAAGGGAACAGCTGCCCACTCTAGTATTCTGGCCTGGAGAATTCCATGGACAGAGGAGCCTGGCGGGCTACAGTAGGTGGGGTCACAAACAGTCAGACATGACTGAGCGACTTTCATTTCACTTCTCACTTTATTCTATAAAAACAGCTTTGTTCTTTTAAGGCAGTGATTGTCAACCTTGGATACATAATAGAATGGGTTCTAAAAAATACAGGTGCCCCAATCCTGCTCCAGACAGACTGGTGAAAGCAGAATCTCTTTAGTGCAGGGCAGGGACTGGCTGGTTCTAGGGGTCAGCTGGAATTGAAAATCATTGCTATCAGTTTCAAAGACCAGACATGATACCATTTTCATATCTTCCTATGGAAGAAATATTCACGGCCAAAGACAGTCATGATGGTTAGAAACACCAGAACTGAATGAGTATATTACTTGGACAAAAGCAGACATTCTTAAGATAGTCACAAATGCTACACTTTAGTAAATATTAACCATTGAAAGAAAAAAAGGAGAAAACAAAATTTTAAAGAGGAAAAACTCAGAAAACGGCATATAACCAGAAGCATAACTATGTAATACTCAAATATGGCTTAAGCATTAAATCATATTCAAAAATTTCTCTTCCACTGAACAGCAGCTAATCTTGTAAAATATTTGAGTTTTAGAATTTTCCCATAGATATAAGTAAGAAAAAGCAAATAAAGAAACCAGAAGTACAAGACATCCTATTACACAGGTATATGAAATCAGTTCAAAGGGGAGTTTCCACTGCTCAGAGGACAAAGCACTTCTCAGAAACATTACTGCAATCATATTGCTCATTTCTTACTCAACACAGTACTGCTGAAAAGGATGTTGCTGTGTTCCCACCTTAACTGCTTTATGTGTTGTTCCTGTGATAGCCAGAGCCAACAAAGTTAAGTTTGGCTTCTGGAAAAAACAAAATGCCAAGCTGCTTTATTTTTAAACTTGCTCTAAAACTCTTCCTTATTATCTGATTCTATGAATTTTGCAATAGCTACATATTAGTTACAGCTGGAGAATGAGTAACCAAACCAGGTCTAAATTGTATGCTTAAACAAATGTAACGATAAAAACAAGTTCTATGCAGTTTCTAGTTTTTTATAAAAAAAAAAACTACTCACATTCAAAGAGGGCTTAGACTAATAAAATCTGAGACCAAAGAATGCAAGGAAATCTAAACTGTAATATCCTAATTAAATCTAGGTGACCTATTTAGGAAAATAGTTAAGATTCCTATTCTATGAACTTCCTGATTAAGAAGAGATTAATAGCTACCACAGAAAGGATAAGAAAATATTAAAGGTTAGAGAAGATTTTTGATTTTGTGTTTCTATTTCTAAGTCAGTCACTTGTAACCAAATATAACCAGGTGAGTGGGTAAACTTACATGGTTTATTGTAGATTGCACAGCCTTTAAATAATGGTTTAGTTCCCGATCCATCATTGCAAATTCAACCATTGCTTTATCCATACTGTATTCACTACTCACTTCAGCTGAAAAATAAAAGGGAAATAAATTATTGTTTTTCACTTAAAATGCCATATCTGGGAAAAGCTGTACTAACATAATTATTAGTCAATGGTCTATGTAAATGATTTTGCAAAAGTATTACATCTTTTAAAATGTCTTCAATATACACCTGGTTCATTCAAAATGTGAAGATGGCCAACAGAAAAAGGCTCAAAGGTGGAAATGTAGACTCAGACACACGAGTCTCAGGCTATACCACCTACCTGGATGGTCTGAAATCAACCACTACACTCTTCTCAGCCTCAGTTCCATCATCCATTAAAGCAGTCCAGTTATATATCTGCACATGAACCCCACAGTATCATTAAAGATCAAATAAGGAAGATTTTTCACTTCTAGTAATGGTAGACTGGGTTATACGGACCAATCCTCCTACTGAAGACAACTAAAATCATAGGGTAAAACAGGAAAAAAAGAGATCTCCTTAAAAACAAAAGTCAAAAGATAGTATGAAAAACCAGGGCCAAATCAGAAGCAGAACACAGGATCCAAAGTTGCATACATTCCCCTAGTAACTTGAGGGTTCCCACTCCTCAGAATACAGATGAACTAGAGTAATAAGCCCACCCTGCTCCTCCAGGCTGTAGGGAGGTTGGCCCTGGCTACTGAGCAGAACAGAGGGCAGAGAGAGAGAAAGAAAAAATGTGTTTCTGAAAAACTGTAACAACAAGCCACAGCAGAAATAGATCCCCAAATGTTTCAGGTATTGGTCAGAGCATGAAACAACCATCCTTACTGTATTTAAAAATTAAAAAACCCTCAGGGAACAAGAGGGTTACAAAAAGTGACTAGTAGACTAGAAAAGTGAGATAATATTAAAAGTGCTTAAAAGAAACATTTTCCCCAAGCTCTAGACACACAATTTAACGATCAAGAAAAGATAGAGAACACAGGATAATAAAAAAGTTAGCATTTAAAAACCTGAAGAAATGCAAATAAAACTGATGTCCTTAAATCACATTTGGGTATGCACACACTCAAAGACTCTTCATTCAAATACCCTAACTCAGACCAATGTCAGCATTCCTTGTCTTCCCTGAAGAACAATACAACTGTCTAGCTCAAAGTTATAAAATAATGTAAAACCCACTTACATTTGGCTTTTAAGAAATTATTTCCTAGACTTCTAAATTATGCTTTAGTTTTACAATAGTCAATAATAAACACATTCCTTAAAATATCTCCTGGGTTAACATGCTTTTAGTAGAGTATCTCTTGGCTTGTAACACCTAGACTTCACAGAATATATGTATACCTCTACATAAGTTTTTTGCTTTTCTGTTTGAGGAGTGGGAAGGAGCAGGGTTTATATAAGAAAAAAAATTGTATTTACATTCACAAAATTAAATACAAATTTTAAACAAAATGGTATAATAGAAAGGTCTCAAGTCATATACCAAATAAAATAGTAAGACTATTCAAAAATGTCCACTATTCAAAAACATCAATGAAAGAGATATATTGCTTAGCTGTTGCTGGTACCAAACGTGTCTCTATTGCCATAATATAGCAACTGTTTGTTAAAAATCATATTAACTGCTTGATCAGAAAGAGAATTTTAAACAATCTGTATCCTAATGATGATTGGTTGTGACTTACTAAGTATTTTACTGTATATTTTACATTTCAGCAAATTGGTTGGGAGTTTGGAATTGATCTATAATTTAGGTTTTTTAGTTTTAAAATGTTTTTTAGTTTTTTCTCATTTAAAATAATGAAAAATATAAAAAAAGAAAATCTTTTTAAAAAGAGAGAAGTAGGCCCCTGGTTTCACACAAGCTTTATCTAATTAAAGGAAATAATGGTGCAGGTTTTTTGGTTTGTTTTCTTAAAGAAATCAGTGTATTTTATGTGTAATGGATTCTTATTTTGGGACCACTGAAAAAAGTGGTAAAGCTGGTAACCTAAGCAAAGACTAACAGCATAAACTGCTTTCTAAAAAAATTCAATAATTAATGGAAACTTCAACCTAAACAGAAACTTTGTAAAGGATATATTAGGGGCAAATATAAGACATAAAAATCTGTCAGGGGCTTAAAGCAGCAGGAATTGACATAACGTTGGCAACCTTACTCTGGAATTGAGTTAATTTTTGAAAGCACTTAGAAATGTGCTTTTGACATTCAAGTTTGCAAAGTAAGCAGGATGGTGCTCTTATTATCAAGGGCCCATGGATAATAGTAAGACTTGAATAAGATAACAATTTAAAATATAAGGCAAAGGAGACCTTCCCTGCAAAGGAGAACCTAAGCAATGATGGCTAGGCCCGGATCTGATGGCATGAAGCCTAAGGGAAGCATCTAAGGAGGCCATGTGGGCACACACAGCCTCCACTAAGGCGCAAGAATGTTGGGACAAGCTAAAGAACCTAAGTGATGAATAGTGCAGCCCAAGGCAACAGAGAAAACACGGGAAGACAGCAGGAAGCTACTCCTGAAAAGAACTGAGAGCCACGCCACAGCTGGAAGTGATGCTGTCAGATAACCTCAGCTCCAAGTCAATGTTTTGACCTGCAGGAGAAAAGGGCTTGGAGAGACCAGAGACAGTAGATAAGAACTAGAAGAGACTCCCACACCAGCATCTGGAAGGGAGGCCATGAGGAACATCCACATCGGGCAGCTGTTAACCCCCGTTCCCCTTATTAGTACAATAATAACCTCTTTTTCATTTATGTTCATGCTTCAGAAATACCAGGCAAAGAAAGGTATACGGAATGTGTCTTGTTCTACTAAGGAACTAGGGTGGGGAAAGAGCACAGTGTTGTATGAAAAGGCTAAATAAAGCCCCGAAGAACTGAGGAGGAAAAGAGGGATAAACACATGACAGGGAGTGGGCTGTTGACCAAAAAGTGGCTAGGGATGGAGAAGGGCAGAGGGACTGAGCAGCTAGAAGTGGCTGGGGAATGGAGAAGGCAGAGGGACTGAGCAGCTGGAAGTGGCTGGGGATGGAGAAGGGCAGAGGGACTGAGCAGCTAGAAGTGGCTGGGGATGGAGAAGGGCAGAGGGACTGAGCAGCTAGAAGTGGCTGGGGGATGGAGAAGGGCAGAGGGACTGAGCAGCTAGAAGTGGCTGGGGGATGGAGAAGGGCAGAGGGACTGAGCAGCTAGAAGTGGCTGGGGATGGAGAAGGGCAGAGGGACTGAGCAGCTAGAAGTGGCTGGGGGATGGAGAAGGGCAGAGGGACTGAGTAGCTAGAGGTCCCTTGATCCTTTATTCTACGGTATATAATTCCGCTATCCAAATTCTCCCACTCTTATAGGGACAGCCCTTCCTAAAAGCCCACATCAACTAAATCCAACCCACCCTTCAAGGGCTGAGCTCAAGCCCTGCCTATTTTTAAACTCTACCAGCCTAGAAGGATCTCGTTTAATTTATCTTAACAACTGTACTTGATACTTGGCACTTTGAACCATAAGTAATCTTGTTTTCCTATATGAATTTGTCTCATTCTTTCAAACAGATTTTAATCCATTTGAGGGTATGAACAATGCCTTAGTGTTATTGGGATCCAGCAAAGAAATATAACAATATTCTTACACAATCATCATATAATAAATTTGAAAATTAAACTTTCACCAAACTAAAAATTGTCCTGCTCTGATATTCAATTGAATTCAAATGTAAAATAAATGTATTTGTCTATTCTATTTTCATTGTGATTTTTCCATAGGAAAAAGGCTGGCCCCAAAGCAGGGTGGGGAGCAGGGGCATTACAAAAATGATGTTAAAATTCACTGAATGACATAGCTTGGAGAGGAAAATATTACTGTACCACACCTTTGCAAGCCTGGAAAGTAACTGCAATGATAAAACTATATGTAATAATAATAGCTGTAGCTAATAATTAGTAAGCACTTATATTATGAGCCAAGATGCACTCAGCACACTGTGTTTATATTAAACCTCACAGCAACATTAAGAGAAAGGTAGTTTTATTCCACTTTATATGAGAAAACTGAAGCACCATGCAGTTCAAGTAATAACTCACTCAAGGTCACATGGTAGTGAGTGGCAGTCAGGCCTCGGCAAGCAGACCTTCCAGCTGCAAAGTATGTACACTTGCCTCCCTATGCTAAAAGATGCTTCAACACGAGAAGGACCAAGCACCTCTAACCTCTCCATGAATATCTAGGGAACAAATCCTGGGGGCGGGGGGACTGGGAGAAAGTCATGGCCTCCAGCTAGCTTCATCTCAGCTCCAGGTGGCCTGTTCCAAGTAGCACACTGGCCAAGGTCATTCAAATGTGACTGGGCCTACTCAGGGAAAAGCTTTCCCAAATTCCTTGGAAGAGGAAATCGGTAACAGAGAAAATGATCTTCCGCTTACGAAGTTTTAACACTGGTGAAGAGAGTGATCTTTCCCATCAGCAAGGCTAATTGGAGATGCTTTATAAAAGCAACCAGGTCACCCATTGAATGCTCAGAGAGTAACTGAGTCAGCTCTTCTAGCAGCTGCTAAGTCCACCAGAACCAGGCCAAGAGTACCAGCAACAACAGAGCAGGAAGCGGCCGCCATGCCAGGGCAGCAGCAGAGAACTGTTTCAGGGGAGGGAAGAGCCTGGGAAGGCTTCACATGCAGACATACTTCTGAGTGGAGCCCAGGGTCAAAACTATTTCTACTCCAAGCCTTTGACGGGGATTCCCTCGTGGCTCAGACAGTAAAGCATCTGACTGCAATGCGGGAGACCTGGGTTCAATCCCTGGGTTGGGAAGATCCCCTGGAGAAGGAAATCACAACCTGTTCCAGCACTTTTGCCACCGTCCTCCCTAGCCAAGCGGGGGTCTGGGAGTCTAGGATTTCTTAGATGTGCCACTGAAAGAGCATTAATGTATTAAAATCAATTCTTGCTTGTGTTAATCAAGTGAACCTAAGCAATACACTTGAACATTCATTTACAAGCCAATAAATAGGTGGGGAGGTCTCCTGGAGATTTGGTGAGTCCCGTGTAACATGTCTGCACACCAATTAAGAAACTGCTCCAAGAAATTACTTCAAGAACTAGCTGAAATATGTCCCCCTAACCCTGCCCCTGCAAATTAAGTCCAGAGGACACAGATAATTACAACTGTTCCTGTAAGTACGCCAGTACAGTGGCTGGTCTCCTGCAAATCCGCCTGTTCATACCCAGTGATCCAGCTTAGCATCCCAAACACTATGGACTGCTAATAAGTACTATGGACTGCTAATAGAACTCGAAGAACTGACCAAGTGTTATGTAGACCAGGAAAGACCACAGAATGAAGCCCATTCTTTAAAGATAGCTTCTGTTTCATTTTCCTGTTCATTGGCAAACCCTAGAAAAATAGTGACAATTGCTGAAGGAGGGCTTCTTTTTAGGCTGAAGTGCTCTGGTATTTATCTAATGTTTATCTCAGTGGAGGCAGTTGCCCTGTATATGATTCCCCTAAAGTCACACAAACCTGTAATTATGCAATCTCGGCAGCCGCGCTAATCATTAGACACGTCACCTGTTACCCAATGTCAGAATGCACCAACAGCAACATTACAGCCGTACTATTGTCTCTTGAAGTGTTGGATAAGTCACTGAAGTTACGCTACATAAAGTACTTTAAGCAGAAATGGGTGATACAGTATTGCAAGCAAATTCAACTTAAAATTCATGAAATTTCAATGAGAAGAAGATGATGGCCGAGACAGGAACCAAGTATGAAAGCAAAATAATTGTATGAAAACTAGCAATCAATGAGGGTTGTCTCAAAAGTGCAAGACTGGGGCAAAATGAGGGAGAAGAGAGAGGTCTCAGGGAGGACAGGAAGGGAGGAGACCGACTGGCTAATTTTACAGATGTCAGCAGACTCCGGTGAGACAAATTCCAGGTCTTCTATGGCTAAACAATGTAGGTTGCAAGCCTTTAACAATATGGTAATTCTTGATGCGGCACAATACGGACTCATGAGTTATCCAGGGTGAGTTCCAAGACTGTCTGGTGTCTATTCCCACCTTATTCTCCCACATAATCCACTTTCTTGGATACTGGTGAAAAAACAGGGATAGAGAAGATTCTCTGTCTTGGCTTCCCCAAGTCCAGATGGGCATGGTCTACAGACCGGTCAAGCTTTCCTTCCACACCAGCGACCAGTTCAGCAAGAATGGAAGGTGAAGTGATGCCACGAAGAGATGCAGCTTCGTGATCAATTACTCTAAACAAGGCCCCTCCCAAGCCACAGCCGTCCTCAGCAGCAGCCTAAGGAACGCACTGGAGAGAAGTAACTTCTCTTTCCAGAGGCCTAGCCCCAAGGTTTGGGAAGCACAGGTGAAAAAAGTCTGATGGCACACAGCACCCAGAGTCAAATGAGTTCCCTCATTGTCCTCGTCTTCAGTAGAACTGCCTTCAGTGAAACAGATACGAAAAAGCGACTCCTGCCCTCCTTCCTCCCCTAGCACATCCACCCCAGCTCATCTCTAGGCCACCTCCCCACACCACCAGATATCTCTTCTATGATTCCAGCCCCAGGGTCCCCTTTCAGAGTCCTCTCTAGTCTCCAGAACAGGACCAAATGCTTCACGCCTTCTTGGTCCATAAGACCCCTTTACCTTTACAACAAGGACATATATGTGTGTGTAGAGGGGTGTGTTTGGGAGGCACACCCTCAAGACAAATTTCACCTACTTATCCCTTCCAACGTTCTGCCCATGATTCAACAGCACTTTTGCGCATGCTCAAGTTGTTTCCTGAAATTTTATCCTAAACAAACAAATACTGCAGAATCAGGTGGTTTTTTATTCTACCAAGTCATGTATAGGCATGTCTGAACAGGAACAAGACCAATTATACAGAGTTGAATAAAATTCAACGCCATGCATTTTATTAGTAAAATACCAAGACAAAGCAGCCATTCAGTGTTTTACAGCGGTTGCTGACTCCAGTTCAACATGAAGGACACACTCAGAAGGATCTGATCAACGTTCAGTGCCATAAAGTACATGTGTCCATTTGGCGAGGAGGAAGGCAGGAAGGGTGGCCAAGAAGGGTTTCTGTTTAAATTTCCTAGAACAGGTGGCACATACAGAAGGGAGATTTTACTTTCTGAAACAGGAAATAAGGAATAAATATTTCCTAATCTCTTCAAATTAAAATTGATTCTTCCATTATTTTATAAGCAAGAAATATCTTCTTTTTGGATAAACTCAAATAAATGACAGTATAAACCAGACTGCCTCTTCCTCCCTCTGTGAGAAAAAAAAAAAGCCCCTTCCTCTTTTAAAATACAGCTCCAACTAACTCCAGCAACATATTAATATATGACACACACACCTACCTCTATGAGTGGGTGTGTGTGTGTGTTTTTCCTGGCAGCCTAGTATTAAGCAATCATTATATATTCATCAAAAGTTGAATTTAATGACTTACTCATTGCTTGAGCAATATTTAATAGAAACTTGGTTACTTCTCACTGCACTGTACTTTAGTCACTATTATTCCTCCTCACAGATATTCCTGTGGTAAAATTAAAACGGAATCCACATTACATAACTGCTTCCCACCAGAAATTATAGTGAAGAGTGTAACAGTTTATGACACCAACTGGTAAGCAACTGCTTCTTTCACAAGCTTAGGGAATACTGGGGAAATCTTTGTGAAATATTGACCTCTACAATCATCTATACCCATCTATACAATTTTCTTATCATAGTACAGAAGAGGGAAGTTGTATAATACAGTAACTCAAAGAGACAGTTCTGGAGTCACTTTGCATTCAAATCCAGGTTATGTTGCTTGCTAGCTGTGTAGTCTTTGGCACGCAACTCTGAGTCTCAGTTTCCTCTTCTGTCTAATGGGTGCAATAACAGTACCTAACCCATAAAGCTAATGTGAGGACTACGTGGGAAAATGTAGCTAAACGATTAGCACAGGGCCTGGCCCGCAGTATGCACTCACAAAATATTATCTATCATTATAATAATTACAGAATGGGTAACTACACTACAAATGTAGTTAGTCTAAATGCTGAAAACACTTTGCTTTTAGAACTAAAGAGTATCCAGTGAAGTTCATCGCTTCACTCTCTCAGCTGTTTTGGATAACATGAGACCAAAGCACTAATACAAACCCACAAGACTACAACGTGCTATGAGAAGCTTTATCAACAATCCCCCATCCCCACACACCCACTCACCCACTCACACACTACTGTCCAGAAAACTCACTCACCTAGCAAATGCTTATTAAGCACTTACTACAAGCCAGGCAGAGTGGCTTGCTTCTGAAGCAAGGAGGAGTGGCTAAGAGTGCCCATGTGAGGGAGGAAAGGCTTAGCAGGCAAGGGGGTAAATGTGGCGTGTCTGGAAGCGTTAGTGAGCATCAGGTGCTCACCGGTTTGTATAGAAGCTAAACAAATGCCCTCGGTCCTCTCTACCTCTATAGTGTTTAAAAGCTAACACAAAACCCCTGAGAACGAACAGAGAAGACAGATTAACTCTTCACTGACCACTGACCACGTGCCAGGCACTTTGAACACACTCCTCATCCTCTGTCACAACAGAGTAAATGAGGTCTTGGTAAATATCATTTCAAGACAAGGAAACATGCTCACTCAGGCTAAGTCATTTGTCCCAAGTCACACAGTTAATAAATGGTAGAGTTAGAATCTGACCTCAGGTCTGACTAAGAGCATGGAAGGTATGTGCAATAGTGTCTGAACTACTACACAAAAATTAGTAAAACACACTTCATGCAAAAGTCAGGGAATAATGAAAAATCGGTTCTCTGGTCTAAGAAATTCTCCTAAACATTACCTTCTTCTAAGAGTGACAGAAAGTCAAAGAGAAACTGACTTAACCCCAAAGCAATGGCGACCATCTTTCATTATATAGATAAATATTCCTTAGGATGTGTAGTTAGTATCTATAAACCACCATGATAAAGGTATAACTCAAAATATTGCTTGAAGTAAATTCTATAAAGAATAAAATTTAGAACTCAATCTCTGGATACAATCTTAGTCTTTATCAGTCAACAAAAGCCCTATGAATCCCAGGCTATGGGCATCTATCATTTTAAAACATATCCATAGATCTCTTTCGAGAAGGCAATGGCACCCCACTCCAGTACTCTTGCCTGGAGAATCCCATGGACGAGGAGCCTGGTAGGCTGCAGTCCATGGGGTCACTAAGAGTCAGACACTGACAGACTTCACCTTCATTTTTCACTTTCCTGCATTGGAGAAGGAAATGGCAACCCACTTCAGTGTTCTTGCCTGGAGAATCCCAGGGACGGCGGAGGCTGGTGGGCTGCAGTCTATGGGGTCGTGCAGAGTCGGACACGACTGAAGCGACTTAGCAGCAGTAGCAGCAGCAGCATAGACCTCTTTTGGCTAGCTATTATCATGTCCTTGAATCTTTAAGGTCAAGTCTGTCTTTTACATGATTGAGATCCCTTCCCTATACCCTTCCTGTCCATTTGTTCCTATCTAATCCCCAGCAGACTGGAAAGAAACAGTGAACTCAAGGCAGTATGTAATATTTACAGCAGCATCCCAGCCAACATAGTTTCAGTGACTGCCATTTCTCACTGGTTTTCAAGTCTTTGGCTGTGCCCAAGTTTTAGATGATAGTGTGGGGGATGAAGAAGGCTCAAGAGGTTTAAAGAACAAAGCCTGGCTTTGATTTCTGGTTCAACATCAAAGCTCTTACATGAATTTATGGCAACAAAGACAAAAAAGGGAGCAGGGCTTAAACCTCATGTGAACACTGAAAAAATGTAAAGCACCCACAGGATGTCTTAAACATAGTGGACTCTAAATAAACGAAGGTTACTTTACAGTTAACTTTTGTGTACTTTACAATATTCTTGAAGTGAAATCTTCTATTTCACTTAAACCAGTATCTATTTGAAAAAAAATTGTTTTTAAATACAATGTGGCAAGAAAAAGACAAACTGTCCCATGAAAAACTCAGCAAACAGATATATAAGCAGAAATTTTCTGAAAAGCTTATTCAAATGGCTTAGAATGTACTGAATTATGCATTACTGGGTTATCTCCTGGCTTCCCTGGTGGCTCAGACGGTAAAGTGTCTGCCTGCAATGAGGGAGACCTGGGTTTGATCCTGGGTCAGGAAGATCCCCTGGAAAAGGAAATGGCAACCCACTCCAATACTCTTGCCCGAACGGCCCCATGGATGGAGGAGCCTGGTAGGCTACAGTCCATGGGGTCGCAAAGAGTCAGACATGACTGAGCAACTCTCTCTCTCTCTGGGTCATCCCCCTTTTTCAAAGTAATAGGTATATAGTTAAGAAATTAACTAAACATATGGTTGAAAAATTCAACCAGTACAGTAACGTGGTGTCTCCAGATCTCCAAATTCCCTCCTCAGAGGCAACCAGTTTTATGAGGCTCTTGGGAATTTAATCCCATGGAAATATTTTATGTATAAGGTTGTGGATTCTTAAGAGGATGTATAAGGCATCCTCTCTTAAAAGTGTCTATATATACTTAAAGAAGCAGATACTTACGGAAAACACTTACAGAAGTAGAGAAACAAGAAATTTTATTAAATAGCCAAACTTGTAGAAAAACAGCTCTCACAATGCCTCACACTGACAATTACATCAGTATTTTCTCTCTGCCCTAGTCTTTAGTAAATGTGCCTGAACAGAAAGAACTGTGAGTGGCTGCTTCAGTTTACTGTCAAAATATCCATTTTAAAATATGTAAAGGTAAACAAGAACATCTGGGAGAAGAACATGAACATTAAATACAAGGGAAGAGTGATGGTAAACAAAGAACACAATGTGAGGGTCAGGGGGAAACTTCCATTCACTCAGTGAACAATCACCTACCAAATACAGACCATGTGCCTGGCACGGTGCTGGGTGCCCTGGAGAGAGCAATAAACAAGGCAAACACCCTATATCTGCTCAAAGGATTCTTACAAACTTCCATTCTACACAGAAGTTTCTCAAAAGCCCTCATATGACGATGTGGCCTTGGCATTAGGTGAAAGCTCGTTTCTCCATCAAATGGCTCTAATTATTAGAATCATACCAAAGAGAGAGCTGATTCAGCGCCTTCTAGAACAATTCAAGGCAACGAGAACCATAAATCTGAATTGCTCTTTCACACACATTACTCATTGACACCTCATAACCTCCATATGGAGTGATTTTACTCTCTGTTTTATATGGTTGAGGAAATTGAGGTTCAGAGAGGTTAAGTGATGCCACTGAAGTCATGCCTCAGTGTCAGATGTAGAACTTGAACCCTGGTCCTCAACTCCAGAGCTGCAGAAGAGCCACCTGCTGGGGTCACACAGAGTCAACTCTCCCAGATTACAGTCCTTCAAAGACAGGAAGGACTATTGAAGGTGGCTACTCAGTATCTCCCACTCTGCAAGTCTTTGCTTCATCAGAATAAATAATTGAGCCTCAAGTTCCTGCCTTCATGTACCCATGTTTCTTTTTAAAGGAATGTGTATATCTGGCATGGATTCATGTTGATGTATGGCAAAACCAATACAATATTGTAAAGTAATTAACCTCCAATTAAGATAAATAAATTTATATTAAAAAAAAAGATGGACTCCAGAGTAAAAAAAAAAAAAAAACAGTAATTACAATGACACGTTAACCAATTAAGACCATAATACTATTATTCCATGTGCACCACTGTGATCCTGGGTTGATTTTTGTCAAAAAAAAAAAAAAACCAAAATCTCTACAGGAACTGCTATTAAAGTAGACCTCTCCCTTCCTACATTAGTACCACTGAATTTTTCAATCTAATATTCAAAGTTTAAGATTGTCAGATTTCATGTTTCTGAAATCTGGCATTCTATTTCTTTCAGGAGGTGGAGGTCTTTCTGAATTTTAAAATGTCATCTAAGTAACAGGTAGCCTCCCCTATCTTCTATGATCCATAAATTCAACCCCTCTTTCTTTCTTAGTATTTTTTCAAGAAGTTAAATGAAATAATAGCTAACATTTACTGAGCATTGTCTATGTCAGACATTATGCTAAGCAATTTACATGCATCATTTCATTCAACCCTTGCAATAACTGTGTAGAAGACACTGTCATTCCTCTTTTGATGGAAGGAAAAAACTTAAAAAAAAAAAAAAAAGAGCTCAAGAGAGGTAAAGAACCTTGAGCCACATCATACAAATAACAAACTGCAAAGAGAAGATTCAAATCAGGGTTAAGTAACAGAGTCCATTTTCCTAACTACCTCAATAATCATCAACCTTTGGGCATAACCTATTTCCATGTCATAAGACTTTGTCTACTGTCTTCCTAAGATCTATGTACATTAGATTAAAAACCATCTCTACCGTACCAGGGCAGTCACTCTAGTCCAAAAAAAAAAACACACACACACAAAAAAAAACCCACAGCGGAGGGAGGAGTGGAGAAAAACTAGAATGATCAAGATCAAAAACATCTAGTAAGTTCATAAAATGAGATGGCTACTAAAAATGAGGTTAATGAACAGCAACTACCTTAGACCAGCCTATCACCATACTCACTTCAAATAAATTTAAACCAAGGAAAAAAAAACAAAAACAAATGGGGTCAGCCTACTTTAAAACAGAAAGTTAATTAAAGAACACTTTAATTAAACAAAAATTTAGTCCACAAAAACTATAAATGTAAGTTTGAGGAGATAAGAAGTTATTAGATCATAAGACCTATGGAGACAGGGACTATATTTTCATTTACTTATCAAGTGTTGGTCTAAATGAGATGTATTTTCTTCTAAGAAACATTTCTTCAAGAGTGGAAGGGCCACCATTAGAGAAGGAGGGAACAACTATATTCCATAATCCTATCTGTTGGAGGATAAATTCTATGCTAATTACTTTCAGAAAATAAAATATATCTGATTTCATAAAAACAATGGCAAATCAATCTGTTAAACTTCAATCACTGACAGCTCCAAAAAATAAGTCTATCATAACTTACCATACACATTTTAAGAACTGTACCAGCTAATCAGCATTTTTCCTTATGTCTGTAACTCTGAATAATGCAAGATCCTGAAAAGACGTCGCCGAGATTTTATACCATGATTCCTATTTTTCTCACTACTTATCTCATCATTTCTAAGATTTCTTTTATTTCACTTCACTTTACCTGACTTAAATCAGCAGTGACTCCGAATACTGTCTCTGTCTTGCTTCTTTAAAGGCCTCTTTATCCAAGAAAGAATCATCTATAAACACTTAAACTGAATAGAAGTGTCTTAGAGAGCTCTTTGCTGGATGAAGTAGACTATTTCTATAATAGGAATTATCACCCACTAATGTATCAGCTTCTGGATGACAACAGTGAACTGCAAAGTAAGAGATAAAGAACTATTAATATTAAATGAGTAACTAACTGGTTCTAGAACACTGCAGTAGTATTTATAAAATGGGAGGGCCCAATCAATCACATCCCACACATAGGTACCCAGTCTCTGCACCACAACAGAAACAAACGTTATACAAGACCTAACCCCTGAAGTCATCTTGACTTCTCTTTTTAGCATCCCAATGGCACCCCACTCCAGTACTCTTGCCTGGAAAATCCCATGGACAGAGGAGCCTGGTAGGCTGCAGTCCATGAGGTCGCTATGAGTTGGACACAACTGAGAGACTTCACTTTCACTTTTCACTTTCTTGCATTGGAGAAGGAAATGGCAACCCATTCCAGTGTTCTTGCCTGGAGAATCCCAGGGACGGGGGAGCCTGGTGGACTGCCGTCTATGGGGTCGCACAGAGTCGGACATGACTGAAGCGACTCAGCAGCAGCAGCAGCACACTGAACTTCCACATTGGGCTTCCTTGGTGGCTCAGCTGGTAAAGAATCTGCCTGCAATGTGAGAGACCCCAGGTTGATCCCTGGGTCAAAAAGATCCCCTGGAGAAGGGAATGGCAACCCACTCCTGTATTCTTGCCTGGAGAATCCCATGGACAGAGGAGCCTGGTGGGCTCCAGTCTGTGGGGTCACAAAGAGTTGCACACAATTGAGCGACTAACACACACACATAGAACTAGTTACCGAGTTCTATCAGCTCTGCCTGCTTAACTCAACTATTATCTCCTTCCCAATTACAGCTGCCTTAATTTCAATCTTTCCTGTTTCTTTCTCATATTAGCAGTTCTTTTCTGCTCTAATCCTCCTTCTATGTTGTTATCAATTCTCCTTCTCAAGAGAGTTACTCTTATTTTCCAAAAGCCTACCATAGTACTTGTACTTCTGGCCAAGATAGAATCATGAGAACCACATTCATTATTCTGCCTAAGACACCCCAAAAATTCAAAGTGAAAATAAATGAAAAGCTGTTTGCAAGACAACAGACATATGCAGGAAGGAATGAAGGACAGTGACTGGAAACACATAAGGTCCGATAACGGCCCATCTTCCTATCATGAGGGAGTTTCTGGGCTGCAGGGCACACAATACCAATCAAAACAAACAAAAATTTTCAGCAGACTTTTTGTAGATGTTGTATAGTTCTGTGTATTCTTGCCACCTTTTCTTAATATCTTCTGATTCTGTTAGGTTCATATCATTTCTGTCCTTTACTAAGCGGCCCATCTTTGCATGAAATGTTCCCTTGGTATCTCTAATTTTCGTGAAGAGATCTCTGTCTTTATCCCATTCTACTGTTTTCTATTTCTTTACATTGATCACGGAGGAAGGCTTTCTTATCTCTCCTTGCTATTCTTTGGAATTCTGCATTCAGATGAGTATATCTTTCTTTTTCTCTTTCGCCTTCTTTTCTCAGCTATTTGTAAGGCCTCCTCAGACAACCATTTTGCCTTTTTGCATTTCTTTTTCTTGGGGATGGCCTCCTAAACAATGTCACAAACCTCTGTCCACAGCTCTTCAGGTACTCTGTCTATCAGATCTAACCCTTGAATCTATTTGTCACTTCCACTGTATAAACATAACGGATTTGATTTAAGTCATACCTGAATAGTCTAGTGGTTTTCCCTACTTTCTTCAAGTCTGAACTTGGCAATAAGGAGGTTCATGAGCTGAGCAACAGTCAGCTCCCAGTCTTGTTTTCCCTGACTGTATAGAGCTTCTCCATCTTTGGCTGCAAAGAATATAATCAATCTGATTTCAGTGTTGACCACCTGGTGATGTCCATGTGCAGAGTCTTCTCTTACGTCATTGGAAGAGGGCGTTTGCTATGACCAGTGCAATCGCTTGGCAAAACTCTGTTAGCCTTGCCTTGCTCATTTTGTATATAAAAGTATAGAACTATACAAAAAAGAGCTTAATGAACCAGATAACCACAATGGTGTGATCACTCACCTAGAACCAGACATCCTGGAGTCCAAAGTCAAGAGGGCCTTAGGAAACATCGTTATGAACAAAGCTACTGGAGGTGACGGAATTCCAGTTGAGCTATTTCAAGTCCTAAAAGATGATGCTGTGAAAGTGCTGCACTCAGAATGCCAGCAAATTTGGAAAACTCAGCAGTGGCCAAGGACTAGAAAAGGTCAGTTTTCATTCCAATCCGAAAGAAAGGCAATACCAAAGAATGTTCAAACTACCTCACGATTGCACTCATCTCACACACTAGCAAAGTAATGCTCAAAATTCTCCAAGCCAAGGCTTCAACATATGTGAAGTGAGAACTTCCAGATGTTCAAACTGGATTTAGAAAAGGCAGAGGAATCAGAGATCAAATGGTCAACATCCGATGATCATAGAAAAAGCAGGAAGAGTCCCCAGAAAACATCTATATCTGCTTTACTGACTATACCAAAGCCTTTGACTGTGTGGATCACGACAAACTGTGGAAAATTCTGAAAGAGATGGGAATACCAGACCACCTGACCTGCCTCCTAAGAAATTTGTATGGAGGTCAAGAAGCAACATTTAGAACCAAACATGGAACAATGGACTGTTTCCAAACCAGGAAAGGAGTACATCAAAGCTATATATATTGTCACCCTGCTTATTTAACTTATATGCAGAGTACATCATGCGAAATGCTGCACTGGATGAAGCACAAGCTGGAATCAAGATTGCTGGGAGAAACATCAATAACCTCAGATATACAGATTACACCACCCTTATGGCAGAAAGCGAAGAGGAACTGAAGAGCCTCTTGATGAAAGTTAAAGAAGAGAGTGAAAAAGCTGGTTTAAAACTCAACATTCAAAAAACTAAGATCCTGGCATCCGGTCCCATCATTTCATGGCAAACAGATGGGGAAACAATGGAAACAGTGACAGACTTTTTTTCTTGGGCTCCAAAATCACTGCAGATGGTGACTGCAGCCATGAAATTAAAAGACACTTGCTCATTGGAAGAAAAGCTATGACCAACCTAGATAGCATATTAAAAAGCAGAGATATTACTTTCCCGACAAACGTCCATCTAGTCAAAGTTACGGTTTTTCAAGTAGCCAGGTACAGATGTGAGAGTTAGACTGTAAAGAAAGCTGAGTGCCAAAGAATTGATGCTTTGAACTATGGTGTTGGAAAAGACTCTTGAGAGTCCCTTGGACTGCAAGGAGATCCAACCAGTTCATCCTAAAGGAAATCAGTCCTGAATATTCACTGGAAGGACTGATGATGAAGCTGAAACTCCAATCATTTCACCACCTGATGCGAAGAACTGACTCACTGGAAAAGACCCTGATGCTGGGAAAGACTGAAGGCAGGAGGAGAAGGAGACAACAGGGGATGAGATGGTTGGATGATATCACCGACTTGATGGACATGAGTTCGAGCATGCTCTGGGAGTTGGTGATGGACAGGGAGGCCTGGCATGCTGCAGTCCATGGGGTCGCATGACATGAGTCGGACACGACTGAGTGACTGCACTGAACTGACCTTTTGTAGAAACTGACAAACTGATTCTAAAATTCATGTGGAAATACAAAGGACCTAGAACAGCGGAAAGAACTGTGAAAATGACAAAGATGGAGGACTGACACTAGCCAATTTCAAGACTTGTGATAAAGCCTTAGTAATCCGGGTAGCATTGGGATAAAGACAGGCCAAAAGAATAAAACAGAGTCAAGAAGTAACAACACACAACATATATGCACAATTGATCTGACAAACAAGCAAAGAGAAATGGAGAAAGGATAATCATTTCAAGAAGTGATGCTGGGACAACTGTCTATCATGTGCAAAAAGAAAAAAAACAATAATCTTTGTTTTTGATCTATACCTCCTACCTTGTACCATACACAAAAATTTAATCAGAATGGATTGCAGACTTAAATGTAAAACATAAAACCATAAACCTTCTGAAAAAATTGGAAAATTTTTTGCAAACTTGGGTTAGACAAAGATTTCTTGGATACAAAACCAAAAGCACAATCCATAAAGGAGCAAATGGATAAGTTGGAGTCATCAAAATGTACAACTTCTGCCCTTGAAATACTGTTAGGAGTGAGATGGAGAGAAGATATTCACAAATCATATATCTGATAAAGAACTATACTCAGAATGTAAAAAGAACTCTCAAAACAAACAAACAAAAACAGCCCCAAACAACTGGAAACAATACTTGAATAGAATACTTCAGGAGAGGCAGGACTTCCCTAATAGCTTAGTTAGTAAAGAATCTGCCTGCAATGCAGGAGACACTGGTTCGATTCCTGGGTCAGGAAGATCTGCTGGTGAAGCTATAGGCTACCCACTCCAGTATTCCTGGGCTTCCCTTGTGGCTCAGCTGGTCAAGAATCCACTTGGAATGCAGAAGACCTAGGTTCGATCCCTGGGTTAAGATCCCCTGGAGAAGGGAAAGGCTACCCACTCCAGTATTGTGGTCAGGAGAATTCCATGGACTGTATAGTCCATGGGGTTGCAAAGAGTTGGACATGACTAAGCAACTTTCACTTTCATGAGAGATGCATGCCAAAAAAAGCACATGAAAAGGTACCTGACAGTATTGGTCATCCAGGAAATGCAAATTAAAACACTGTTGATGGCACAGTGGATAAGAATACAACTGCCAATGCAGAGGACATGGGTTTGATCTCTGGTCCTGGAAGATCCCGCATGGCTCAGAGCAAGCCCATGCGCCACAACTATTGAGTCCTCTTGCTGAAAGGGCCTAAGAGTAACAGCTACTGAGAGTCCATGTGCCTAGAGCTCGTGCTCCACAACGAGAGAGGCCACCACAATGAGAAGCCCTCACTCTCTGCAACTAGAGAAGGCCTGAGCAAAGCAACAAAGACCCAGTGTACCCCAAAATAAATAAATGTAAATATTCCCTTAATGTACTCCACACACGAATTCCTAATTTTCAGACAACTACATTACCAAAATGTACATTTAACCATATAATTTAAACCACATTGAATATAATTTAATTTTACCATAGTGACTCAGATGGGACTTCACAACATTTTAATGTCTCTCACTGCCATCATTACGGTTTTACTAGTAAAGTATGGAAACATGAATCAACAGAAATCTTTTATGTAACAGATACCAAAGAAACCAGCTTTTAGTCTATAATTACCTCACCAGAGTATGATTGCTTTTCATTATAAATCGTTTTCTCGAATTCAGTGTTCTCAAAGTGCGGTTGTCTGACAAGCAGCATCAGCAATTCCCCAGAAAACTTGCTAGAAACAAACTCTCAGGTCTGACACCAGATAACTAGCTGAATTGGAAATGCTGAGGTGGGGACCATTAATCTGTATTTTAACAAGTCCTCAGGCTTCCCTGGTGGCTCAGCGATGAAGGAGCCTTTACTGGGTCATGAAGATCCCCTGGAGAAGGGCATGGTAACCCACTCCAGTATTCTTGCCTGCAGAATTCCATGGACAGAGCAGCCTGGCAGGTTACAGTCCATGGAGTCACAAAGTGTTGGACACAACTGAGTGACTAACACTATACACAAAGGGGATTCTGAAATCCAGTAAACTCTGAGGGGCACTGTTCTTAGAAATCTTTTTTTGGCTGCGCAGAGCAGCGTGTAGGATCTTAGGTCCCTGACCAGGGATTTAACCCACACCTCTGGCAGTGGAAGCGCAGAGTCTTAACCACTGGACCACCAGGGAGTCCCAGAGATGCACTGTTCTAATGTATGTTTTATAGTTAAAATGGTAAGTTGCTTTTCTCTGAGCTACTTTCTGAATTCAAAGAATTTTAAGACAAAAAAGGAACTGTTACTTCAAATCTATGTTTTCAACAAATCTAGAACTCAGCCAGCTGTTTTCCTATTTTTATACTCCTGAATTATTTTAGGCCTCTTTATTAGGCTAGAAAACCAGAACTGAATATAAGATCGCATAAATAATACCTTCCACAAAAGCTTTTGTTTTAAAACAAACTTTCCACTTAAGTATCCTAGTCATTTACTAAAACATCTATTTTTGCAAATGTATTCAATGTTCCTTCCAAATTTACTAGATTTGCTTCTGATTTCAGCCATAAATTGTCATCCCCCAGTGAACATCTATGTAACTTTTAATCAGGTTCAACTAAGTGGAATGGATTTTAAAAACAATTCCAGTTACAATTTTTTTACTTGTTTCATAAAGATACTTAAGAAACAACGGAAGTAGAAATGGTCTTGAACTCAATCAGGACAACTGGGGCTCTTGGTAACTCGCTCAGAGACTTGGAGTTAATAACTTAATCTTCTGGGTCTCAGGTCCCTTGTTTTAAGAGGGAATTGACGACCTTAAAGTTCATTTCAGGTCTAAAAGTCTATACATCTGTGATCTTACTCTTATGCTCCATGTACTGTACTTTTACATTAATGGGACACTGTCATATTATTTTAAGGATCATTTAACAGTTTTTAAATTGTTTTAGGATACATGCCTCTTGTTAGGGTTCAGAAATATCACTATAACACCACTTCCTTGAGAGCTGAATATGAACAATAAAATACCAACACATGTAAACTTTTAGTTGTTGAAGCACCAAAATAGCAGTGTGACTTTAACAGTCTCTTCTTTCTTATATGGGCTAATTTATCTCCAAAACTATAAAGATGCATGGCATGAACCCCCAAAAGCAAAGATTTCAAACATAATTAACAACATGGGCTCTGTGGGTAGAATGCCTGGGTTTGCATTGAACCTACCAGTAAAGAATTATTTGTCAAAGTTATTCAAACTTTCTAAATCTTAATTTTATTAACCTTCTGTTAAGAGGATAATAATAGTATCTTCTCCACAGAAACTAAACGAGCTACTCTACTAAAAGCACTCAGTATGGAATGGACACTCAATAAGCATTAGGTATTTTTCTAATGTTATTTGCAAAATCAGCTTTCTGATCAGAAGGCATATGTGGAATTCACTTAGTAAACACAAGCATACAGCTACTTCCTTCAAGGTATCCCACTCTCCTACAAGGGGCAGAGGTTTTCAAACTTCAGGAGGAATCAGAACTACTTGGGCTGCTTTTTTTAAAACACAGATTCCTGGGCTTGGCTTCTAGAACTCCAATTCTGCAATTTTAAATAAACACCCCAGTTTTTTCTATGACAGGCTGTTGAGGACGGCAGTTTGAAAAACATCTCTGTAGGGGTTTCGAAGAGATAGAACCTTTCCCTTCAAGCACTTACAATCCCCAAGCATTTTTTCCATTTCAGAACTTACTGCAGCTACTGCCATGCTGCTCCTGTCGGCTGTGTACCGCATACACCTATGTTCTTTTTGTAGATTTCATTTGCCGTCACTTTTAAGTTCCAATATCCATGTCCTGATCGAGTGATATAATATAACTCTTTACTTTGTATTTGAGATATGCCTAATCCTCTAAACCCCAACACCTCTAAACATGTGATGACTGAAGACTCCTGATACATGGACTATTTCCTGACCTCTGAACACAGAAGATTCATTAACCGTGACTGCCGACCTACAAAACTGACCATGGTCTCATTCACAGTCTTGCTCTCAGAATAACACTTTAAACACTGCTGCTAGTAAACATGTCTTCAGTATAGTATACATTTTCAGACAGAGATTGGAATGTCAAAACCCATACAGATTTAACTCACAAAACCTTCATGTATACAAAACAATATGAACCACAACACAGCAACAATCAGGGACCTGATGGATCCTGGGATGGAATGTAGATTATGACAGAGGAATTTACCTGCATTACAGATATCTGACAAGCTCACTGAAGGAAGCTGGAGGGAGCTGACTTAAGCAAGCCTGGATGGTGTTTTGACTGAAAATTGTTAATACTAAAGACAAAAAGAACTGTACATAAACACTGTATGCTAGCTTATAATGTTGTCCATCATGGAGGTATGGGCTAACAATTCTGAAACTGCTTTACAAAATAAAGTATCTGGATGGTGGACAGTGGGAACCAAGTCTCTTAATGTTGAAGAGGGAAGTTACAGATAAGCAAGGAAGAAGACTACAATTTTAGCATGTGATACTAGATAAGAGTTCAAGACATCAGCATGAACACATGGATACCTTAATGCAGATACAGATGGACAGATATAGAAACAATGACAGCTATGTGTTCATATCTGTTAGTATACATGCATACACTTCCCATTTCCGACTGCTGAAAGGGCCTAGAAGCAGTGACATTCTGGTGCATGCTAAGTCGCTTCAGTTGTGTCCAACTCTTTTGCGACCCCAGGGACTGTAGCCTACCAGGATCCTCTGTCCACCGGATTCTCCAGGCAAGGATACTGGAGTGGGTTGCCATGCCTCATCCAGGGGATCTTCCCAACCTAGGGATCAAACCCGAGTCTCCTGCACTGGCAGGCAGACTCTTTACCACTAGTGCCATCAACAAGCATACCTAGAGCCCAGATCTTAGTTTCTAAATATCAATTTCTGATAAATGGAACCAGAACGCTTTGGAGAAACAGATGAATTAGGAATTGGGACAGGGGAAATACAATTCTTTACAAAAGAATTCCCAATAGTGTATGTTGATATTTGTCCCTCTAAGAGGCGGAGCTTAACTCTCCTCACTTGTATGGGTAGATTTAATGACTTATTTCCAAAGAACAGTATGTAGAGGGAGAAAAAAGTAACTTCACAGTATACAAACCTGATAAACACTCCTGGGCCCAGGTGCCAAAAATCTGTATCAGAGCAAATCATGTTGATGGCGTGTACACCCTAGTTTCATGTGATGAGAAGGGCTCTTGACTTTCATGGTCTTCTTGTCAAAACCACATCATCTCACTCTAACTATGACAAACCCAAATTCTGGGACATTCTACAAAATATCTAACCAGGATTCCTTAAAGTTGTCAAGTTTATAAAAACCAAGAAAAAAGAATGGGGGAAAAAAGAAACAGATTAAGATGCGACAAGAGATGGTGACTAAATGCAATGTGACAGCCAGGACTGGATCTTGGACAATGTCTTGAAAAAAGACATTAGTGAAATCTGAGAAGTCTAGAGGTATCATTTGGTTTCAGTTCAGTTCAGTCGCTCAGTCATGTCTGACTCTCTGCAACCCCGTGAATCACAGCACGCCAGGCCTCCCTGTCCATCGCCAACTCCCGGAGTTCACCCAGACCCACGCCCATGGAGTCAGTGACGCCATCCAGCCATCTCATCCTCTGTTGTCCCCTTCTCCTCCTGCCCCCAATCCCTCCCAGCATCAGGGTCTTTTTGAGTCAACTCTTCGCATGAGGTGGCCAGAGTACTGGAGCTTCAGCTTTAGCATCATTCCTTCCAAAGAAATCCCAGGGTTGATCTCCTTCAGAATGGACTGGTTGGATCTCCTTGCAGTCCAAGGGACTCTCAAGAGTCCTCTCCAACACCACAGTTCAAAAGCATTAATTCTTCGGCACTCAGCCTTATTCACAGTCCAACTCTCACATCCATACATGACTACTGGAAAAATCATAGCCTTGACTAGACGGACCTTAGTCGGCAAAGTAATGTCTCTGCTTTTGAATATGCTATCTAGGTTGCTCATAAGTTTTCTTCCAAGGAGTAAGCGTCTTTTAATTTCATGGCTGCAATCACCATCTGCAGTAATTTGGGAGCCCAAAAAAATAAAGTCTGACACTGTTTCCCCATTTGGTTTAGTCAATAGTAAAGTACCAATGTTGTTTTTTAGTTCTGACAAACATACCATGGGAATGCAAGATCTCAACAGATCTGTGCGAGCGTATATGGAAACTCTTTTGAGCTCTCTACAACTTTCTGTAAAACTAATATTATTCCAAAATAAAAAGTTTATTTAAAAGAGAGAGACAGAGAGCACAGAACAACCAAATGAGGAGAAAAAAAGAGACTGCAAAAAGGGATGAAGCTGCATTTAGAAAAGTCTACATGATTAAAAAAAATAATTCTTAACTGCTATTTTACTTGCATGACTCGATGGACGTGAGTCTGAGTGAACTCCAGGAGATGGTGATGGACAGGGAGGCCTGGCGTGCTGCGATTCATGGGGTCGCAAAGAGTCGGACACGCTGAGAGACTGAACTAACTGAACTAAAATGAAGTAAGGCACTAACCAGATAACATTATTACTACAACTTACTTTCTTGGTATTCAGAACACCTACAAAACACACACGCACATGAAATCTTTTCTCAACACCATCTTCAAATTGAAAAGATTAAATGGACTTCAATGCAGTGTGGCAGACAAACTGAAGCAGGAAATCAAGAAGTACATCTGTTAACTAGTTCAACTATCTTAGACAAGTTATTTCGTCTTTCTGGGCCTCAGTTTCCTGATTTGTAATAGAAGGAGGTTCAAAAAGATGCTTAGGTTCCTTTCTGGGTGAAGACAGAACCACCTCCCTGAAACCAAATCCTGCTAGATGTGCTCCTATCCCCCGGCAGACCCTCCTCTATCCCATCTGTCTGTAGCTTCACCCAGAGCCCAGGATGCTGGCCCAGACCCTCTGCTCATTTCACATATTCTAAGTAACAAATACACATTGCATGGCTTCAATTCCCTTGGGTAGGCTATTCTCAAATATTTGCCTTTTTGACCCCAAACTCAAAGACCAACTGCTTAGTGGTCATCTCCACTTGGAGACATGTCTAAGTTGAATTCATTTCCCCCAAAACACTAGTCCTTGAGTTCCCATTTGTGGTAGGCAGAATAAAGGCCCCCCAAAGGTTCCATTTCCTAATCCACAGAACCTGTGAATATGTACATTACATGGAGAGAGAGAATTAAGGTTGCTAATCAACTGACCTTGATAAGGGGAGATAAATTATCCTGGTTTACTTTGGGTATACCTATTAACAATATAATCATGAGGGCCTCTATTAATGAAGGAGAGCACGAGGGTCAATGTCACCGTGATGCAGGATGAGAAAGACTGGACTGGCCACCACTACGCTAGAAGATGGAAGGAATGTGAGCAGCCTCCAGAAGCTGAGAAAGGCAAGAGAACAACTCTCCCCGGAGCCTCCACCAAGGAACCCAGCCCTTCTGACATGGAGATTTTAGTCCAGGGAGAACCACTTTAGACCTCGACCTCCAGCTCTGTCAGAGAATAAGATTGTGTTGTTTCAAGCCACTAAGTCTCTGGTAAGCTGTTCCACAGAAATAGCAAAATAATACACCAGGCTCTTAACGAGGAATGCTTCAGTCAGAAATGAGTATCAGCGCTGACTTCTTCCTTTTCTCTCAATTTCCATATTCAGCAGATCACTGAGTGGCATCAAGTATCCCCCTTTGTCTCTCATGAATCTGTCTACTTCTCACCAACCTCACACCATCTTTGCTTATGTTTTGCAAAGTTCCGCCACTGGTGAGAACAGTAAGGATGACAAGCAAAAACAAGATCACTGGAGTGAAAATGCAAATATTAATATCATTAAATAACTGGATGAATGGGAAATTATGGTAACATGCCATCAGTTAATCAAAAGGGAAAAGAATAAAGAAGAGAAACTGTTTCACAGTCAATCATGTGAAACAATCTGAGTTCATCTGGATCTATGAGAAGGCTTCTGGGTATTATTAGGGATTTGATATATGAATTTAGTAGGGTTCATTACTAAACTATTATTGGTATATTCCTTCCCAATTATTAAGTATCTAAACACAGGTGCATAGTGCACCTTGGAAAAATAAGGCAGACACAGGGAAATTCTTTGAAATTCAACAACCTCCAAAATAACCCAAGGACCCCGGAAGGCTCCATCCTAAGAGAGTTGAGAGCATTAACAAAAAGTGCATCTTTTGTGTAACAGACCACATCATCTTTTTTTGCAACCAGTTTAAATATCTATTTCAGTCTGTCCCAAAGGTGCTCTGATCCTCTGTGCTTGAAATTATATCCCATACTAATTTTTCTGAAACTAGAACACGCTTCTGCTTCAGAAACCATCATAGACATCGTTTTATTCCTACTGAGAAGATAATGCCCACCCCCAATCCCTTTCCCCCACATACACTTGGCCATCACAGCACATTTTCCCAGAGTCATTCTCCATTCCAATGGGAAGGTATACACTTTACAGTTATTTATCCGCTAATTCCCTTTATTATAAGGTAAGTGTTTCCAGGCTGACAAGCCAAGGTGAATAGTACATCCGGCATGACAAAGTGCATAAACTGTCTCAAACTAGGAACAAGTGTGAAAAGGAGATATTGGCTATATTTCACCCACAAAGAAAAAGCAGCTCAAAGAACTGAAGTAACTGGTTTAAAGTTAACAGGTAGTAGATAACAGACCTTGCATTTTAACTCAGGGCTATTTGTACAATATTAAATTTGTACAGTATTTACTTTATATAATACTAATTCTCAACCAAGAGCTCCAAAAGAACATCTCCCTCTGCAAAGGGCCCAAATAACTATTAACATTTTTTTTTCCACCTGCAGTGGTCAAAAAATAATTGACCTGAAACTAACAATGAGTTTTCAATTAAAAAAAAAAAATCTAATGAAAACAGCTCTGTGTACTCTTTGGAGATTGAATAAAAACTCTAACTGACAGTAAAACAAGCAAACAAATGAGAGGATGTGTTCAAAAATTTGGAAAAAAAGGTAACTGACCAATAAAATGTGAGTGCTTTGTGCCAAGTATTGTGGAGGGCCTTTTATACATGTTATTCAATTCTCACATCAACCTAAAATAAGGTGGGAATAAAGGAGCTGTTTGTGGGCCCATAATCAAATACTCATTAGATATTAGGACAATATTATCCCCTATTTTACAGATGAAGGAGCTAAAACCTCAAGTCTCCATGCTATTAACTTTCAGACCTGGTTCTTAAAAGTCCTAAATTATTCTACCTAGCCAACCAAAGTATTCTGCTGCCCTATCGAGCAAAAAGGAAAAGAAGGAAGGAAAGTGGCGGTAACTGAGGCCTTACCACTGCAGGATGAAACGTACTACGTCATCTTGATTTGATGGTACCAAAGCTCTAACACATGGTGCTAAAAAGTCTGAGAAGGGCCAAACTGCAGCTAGTCTTCAAGGTGATCTACTTGCACCTCCCTCGATCTGTCAGGTATTGGGAAGCAGTTCTTCACGTGCCTCACACATCTCTGCACAATGTGCGGAACATGACCTGCCCTTTTGTCCCAGACTATCTTTCAAGGATGTTTGCATAATGAACAAAGCTTTGGAAGACTAAGACAGAGCAAGAGTCTCACTCCAGAGCAAAAGTCAGGCAGGCTTACTGCCTATTAAAAACATCTGAGTTCCCCAAGCTTAACGTTCCTCAACTCCAACACAAGCCCACTGCAGTATCACCCTGGAGCTCTTTCCTATCAACCCTGAAAGGACTCAGATTGGGAATGAACCTACAGGAGGCAGGTAGAATCACAGGCTTGATGTACCACAGAAAAGGCCTTTGTCTCAGTCTCAGGGGTCTCCTGCCCTCTGTCAGCATCCATCCAACCATGGCAGGCGAACTTGATGGCATCCACTTAGGGTAAAACCCCAGACCCTCCACAGATCTTGACAGCAAACTCTTTGGACCACCTCTCACCTTTGCTTTCCTCGGAGATACCCTCTCCCACTCTACAGAAGCCACTATTCATCTTCTGGTCATCATCTTCTACATGAAATTCCTCCTAAAGGTCCTCAGCTAGAATTTACTAACCCCATAGTGCCCCCATTGTTTACTATACATACTGTACTCTCACAGCGCTTTTAAAGTTTTATTCTACTTACTTATTTGTGTGCTGTGCCAGTTAATCAATTTATTGCCTCTCCCAGCTCAAAGCTTATCTTTTTATACATGCTCTGTGGTAACGAATGAAATTGCTTTAAGCATTTCTCCTTACAGTGAGCAGCATGTTAAACTTTCTCAATGGGGGTAGTGCTGGAGGACACTGCAGGAGGAAAGGAGCTCTGCAGAGAACATCACACTCAATGATGAAAGACTGAATGTTTCTGTCCTAAGATAAGGAACACAATAAGATGCCTGTTGCGCTTCCCAAATGGCTCAGTCGTAAAGCATCCACATGCCAGTGCAGGAGATGCGGGTTCAAGCCCGGGGTCAGGAAGATCCCCTGGAGAAGGAAATGGCAACCCACTCCAGTATTCTTGCCTGGAAAATTCCAGGGACAGAGGAGCCTGCGAGCTAGAGTCCCCGAGGTTGCCTAAACAACAAGAATGCCTGTTCCTGCCACTTCTATTAAACACTGCATTTACCGCAGGTTCCAGCATCAGGCAAGAATAAATAAAAAGACTGGAAAGGAAGACATAAAACTATCTCTATTCACAGAAGACATGATCTTGCATAAAGAAAATCCTACCACATCCATTAAAAATACACACATATACACACAATATACATATATATATATAAACTAATAAGTGAGTTCAGCAAGATTGCGGGATACAAGATCAACAAATAAAAATTGATTGTATTTTCATAATTTGCAATGAACAATTTGAAAATGAAATTAAGAAAATAATTCCATTTACAATAGCACCAAAAAGAATAAGATGCTTTAGAATAAATTAACAAAAGAAATGTAAAACTAATGCTCTGAGAACACTGTTGACAGAAATTAAATAAGATCTAAATAAATGCAATCCCATCAGAAACCCAGCTGTCTTCTTTGTAGAAACTGATAGGCTGATCCTTAAATTCATATAGAATTACAAGAGACCCCAAAGACCCAAAACAATTTTGAAAAAGAAGAGCAAAGTTGGAAGACTATACTTCCCAACTTCAACTCTTACTACAAACCTACAAGACGCTGCAGTACAGGCATAAGGACAGGACTACAGAATTCTATCAATGGAACAGAATTAATTGAGAGACCAAAAATTATCATGTATCATGAATTTCAACAAAGAGGAACGAAGACTATTCACTGAAGAAGGAATGGTGCTGGGACAACTGGGCAGTTACATGCGAAAGAATGAAACTGGACCACCAATTCAAACCATATACAAAATTCATTCAAAATTTAATATAACAGCTAGAGCTATAAAACTCCTGGGAAAAAACTAGGTATAAATTTGCAAGATCTTCGATTTGGCAATGAATTCTTAGGTATGACATCAAAACCACAGGCAACAAAAGAAAAAACAGATAATTGCACTTCATCAAATAAACTTCTATGCTTCAAAGACTACTATCAAGAAAGAAAAAGACAACGTGCAGAACGGGAAAAAATTACAAATCATTTATTTGATAATGGACTGATACCTAGAAAACATAAAGAATTCTTATAATTGAGAAACAAATAGCTCAATACAAAAATGGGCAATGGATGTGAGTAGACATTTCTCCAAAGAAGATGCACAAATGTCCAGAAAGAACATGAAAAGAAGTTTCATATCACTGCTCATCAGGGAAATGCAAATCAAATGTGCAGAACAGCATTTCTTAATAACATACAAATAACAATTTATTAATAACCACAATGTGATGTCTATCAGTGCACATAGAAAATGTATACCCAAAGAGTGGAATACTATTTAGCCATAAAAATAGGGCAATTAACTGGGAGGGGGTTAAAAGAAAGCTAGGTTAGTTATCCTAAGTAAAATTCCATCAAGAGCAATAATGAAACAGCAGTGAGATCATTTTTAATCAACCTCATTATGGCCCAGATGCTGCTAGAATCAGGGGAAGAGCATATTCAAATGGTAATGAAGCCTCCTCTCAACTTCAGCCTAGGCTTAAGTGCCAACTCAAAAATGCCTTTAAAGAAATTCATGCAAGGAATGCCTCTTGCGAGCTGGTCACATGCAAAAGTGAAGCAAGAGGCACATCTGTTTGGAACTTGCCCCAAGGGCCTCTAGTTCTTCTCCAAATTGGGTTCATAACTCCCACCCACAGAGAGAAAGCCAGTGCCTGGAGCAGCACCCAGGGAGAAGCAAATTAGCATTTCCAAGGTCAATTGCTGACAGGCCTAATGGTTTACAGCAACCAGAATATTCTGGCTGCTGAAGTTAAGAGGCTTCGCTTGCTCAACACCAGCAAGAAACTAATTTAACACATCAACTACAAAATATGAAAATATTGTAGGTGTGGAGTCAAATCAGCATGTGACATTTCAAACAGAAACAAATATTAATAGGATCTGCAGAAGTAAGTAATTTTAAGCTAGTTAAACAATTTTGGGAAAAACCTAAAATACCAATCTCACCAGTGGTAGAGGACGATATGAATTTAAAAAAAAGAGAGAGAGAGAGAAATCAACAGATAATATATTATCCTATTTTAACAACTGGTTTAACGTGAACACTCACCAAAACCACTTTAAAAAATCTGTAAAACTAACTGATTTAACTACCATTAAAATTTTCTGCCCTCCTCTGAGAGTCAATGGAAACTAAAATGCCCTCTGTACTTGTTGCTATTACAACTGCCATTTCGAACATGGAAATATTAAGCATCTGAAACATTGCTAGTCCAGACTAAGAAAAGAATGTGGGTACAAAAATAACTCAATTGTCATATTGATTATATGTTGAGATAATATTTTAGACAACATTAGATTAAATGAAATATTACTAAATTATTGCCTCCTCTTCTTACTTTTTGTAATGAGGATACTAGAAAAATTTTAATTAAACATGTGGCTCACATATTTTTACTGGACAGTGCTGCGACATATAAATAATACTTTACATTTATGAGGCACACACATACGTAATTTCAGGTGTAAAGTAGAGAAACAGGGAGAAATGGATCTGGATAATAAATATCTTCTGTAGAATAATCAAATTGGTTACATCTTTTAATCACCAATCTAATAAAACCTCCTTTCTGCTTACTGAAAGACAAACTTTTATGTCTTTTAAAAAGGACCTGATGTTTCAAAAATGATTCTAAAGTATGTTCTACTTCTGCTATGAACTGTCTCCTTTTCCTAAAATTAAAAGTTTTAATTTTTTTCAGTGATCAAAGATACATGATAAAGTGCCAATCTAATTTTAAAATCTGATCAAGTGACTCCATTTCGGTTTTTTCTGTGGTAGTCATTTTCATACCTGTTAGGTCTTTGAAACCAAACCCCTGCTTTTGCTTCAAAGATTTTTTAAAAAGTAGAATCAACACAAAGATTGTTCTCCAGCATCTAGAAAAACACAGGCAGTATTCAGGTACTATACAAACTCTGTTTTAAAAACTAAAATATGACTCATTTACTATTTCAAAAAGTAACATCCCAGTGTGGATGGAGAGCTTAGCAAACAGGAGAGTACAGCAAGCAATTATTTCCACACATTCCATCATGTGTAGAAACCATGCCAACTCTCAGGTTGTTCGAGTCAGGGGAAGAAAGAGAATCTGGAGGTGTTGGAATGGCTGGAAATTTATGGAGTGAGAGCGCAGAGTAACACGAGGTGAGGTGAAGCCAGCGACAGCCCAGACTTTCCTCTCTGTGGGTCTTAAAAAGGAAACAGCCAGGCTTTCTGACTAAGGAAGGCAACAGGAAAGGAAAACACACTTCACACTTTCTAACGTCCCCAAACTGTCCCCACTACAGCTGGCCCACCGATAGAGTTATACCTACTGTTCATATTTGTGTGAACAATACACATAAATCTTTTTAAAGTGGTTTTTAAATGTTATCGACAACAACAAGATTCACTAAGGTAGAATGGTAAGTAATAAATATGAGATGTATTTTTCTATTTTGTGACAGGGCCAGCATCTACCTCCGGTAAATGAACTGAGTAACCTGGATAAATAGAAATAAAGCCAGTGGAAAGGAGAGGTACAGTCCTCGTTCCTTCCTGGAAGAGGTGACCTTAACCTTAATAGCCCTACCTTTCTGTTGTTCTGATAGAATCAACACATTTTTTATATCCTTAGATATACAGAATAACTCAGGTTCCAAGTTATGAAATTTCAGTAACTTAGTGATTATACCTTTTAAACAATCTTGAACCTGCAATTATCAAACCCACTATGGGCCCAATGGCACCGGATTGACAAGTGTTCTGGTGCCACCTAGTGGTGTACGCTTCCCCTCAAAGGGGAAATAATGATCAGACCAGGGTTCTTGGCCCATGGAGGAGCAACATCAGCTTGTCCTAGACCTATTGAAACTTTAGTACTGGGTCCCAAGAATCTGTTTTAACAAGCCCGCTAAGTTAATTCCTCCCACGTTTGAGCACTACTGGATTAATCAGTACCGACACAAAAATTAAGTGCAAAGTCTTAAAAAATTAGGTTCAACAATGAACAAAAGTGCTCATTTCTAATTTTAGAAAGCAATTTAGTTTTCTGAATTTTGAATGCAAATATCTGTACTTAAGGAACTGCGTTAAAAGCCATTTACTAACACATTAACATACATCCAACATTTGAGAGTCTCAGTCTCTGAAAATATCCTAAGTGCACCCTGAGGTCTATGCCCCGAGGAAATCCAGTTCAAAGGAAAGGCCAAACACAAAACAAAAATACAATGAAAGTGAAAGTTGCTCAGTCGTGTCCGACTCTTTGGGACCCTATGGACTATATAGTACACGGAATTCTCCAGGCCAGAATACTGGAGTGGAGAGATGAAAGTGACAAGATCCCTTTTCAAGGGGATCTTCCCAACCCAGAGATTGAACCTATACCTCTTGCACTGCGGGTAGATTCTTCACCGGCTGAGCCACCAGGGAAGCCCAAGAACACTGGAGGCGGTAACCTATTCCTTCTCCGTCATATCTTCCCGACCCATGAATCAAATCGGGGTCTCCTGCATTTCAGGTGGCTTCTTTACCAGATGAGCTACCAAGGAAGCCAAGCCCAAGAAAGTGAAAGTGTTAGGCGCTCAGGCTCTTTGCAATCTCATGGACTGTAGCCCACCAGGCTCCTCAGTCCATGCAGTTCTCCAGGAGAGAACACTGGAGTCAGCTGCAATTCCCTCCTCCAGGGGACCTTCCCAATCCAGGGATCAAACCCAGATCTCCCGTATTGCAGGCAGATTCTTCACCGCATGAGCCACCTTAAGAAAAAGCATTAACTGTTATCAGGATATCAGGTTATGGCCTCTTAAGGGGGCCCACTTGAAAAAGGGGAACACATGAAAAGCTGAGGTGGTAGAACACTGGTGATCTTTAAATAGAGTCACCAAAGAGCTTCCCAAGTGGCACAGTGGTGAAGAACCCACCTGCCAGGGCAGGAGACGCAAGGGACACAGATTCCACCCCTGGGTTGGCAAGATCCCTTGAGGAAGGGAATGGCAACCTGCTCCAGTATTACTGCCCGGAAAATTCCACGGAGAGAGGACCTGGCGTGCTACAGTCTGTGGGGTTATAAAGAGTCGGACACGACTGAGTGACGGAGAGCACACTGATGGTAACACCCCCTAATAATATGACACTGCAAAGGTCCACTGTTTATATCTGCTCCTATGCAACTATGTTATAAAGAAAAGCAGGTCTGACGAAGGCTTGCTGAAGTGTTTATTTTCTATGTAGGTCTTACAGGAGAACTTGGTTACTTTAAATAACTTAAAACAACTGGGATTCATTAAGAGAAGTTCCACAATGCATCTAGTTGTTTGCATTCCCTTAAATTCAGCTTGATATTATGCTCTTCTTGGGGGGGGGGACTAATTTTTAATAAGTATCTGTTTATAATTTCAAAGTTATATGCTTGAATTTAAAAAACTGGATCAAGAGATATGCCCAATATGACTACTGGTTGACAGAGTCACAATTAAGTATATATACCATCCTTTACTCCATGGCTTAAATGACAAACCTGTCACTTAAAAGAAAAAAATCAACTCTTTGAAACCAAGCCTCAAATATGACAGGTAACATCACAGACATTAATATCAACTGCATAAAATATAAGGGAACTGCAATAAGAGATAGAGAAAATATACCCCCAAAATGCCTCTGACATCACTAACAGCTGGTAAGGATTACTGCCATCCACTGAGGATCATCAGAAAGAGAAAGTGAAAAAAATCTGGTGCCAAGGGGCTGAAATCAGGCCAAACTGGTTTTAAATTCAAATCCCCTAACTGTCAATTAGGTGTGTGCCCTGTGGTAAGTTATTGTGAGCCTCACTTCCCCATCTATAGAGTGAGGATAAGACTACCCCGTTCAGTGATTTTCACCACCTTGCCTGTCTGCCTGCCTTCTCAGTCGTGTCCAACTCTTTACAACACTATGGACTGTAGCCCGCCAGGCTCCTCTGTCTATGGGATTTCCCAGGCAAAAACACTAGAGAGAGTTGTCATTTCCTTCTCCAGGAGATCTTCCAGACCCAGGGACTGAACCAGCGTCTCCTGCATTGGCGGCCAGGTCCTTTACCACTGAGCTATGTGGGATTTTCACTGCATGCACCTTTATTTAATAGTATCGGCCCACAGTCAGCACTCCCAGCTCGCTTTTCTTCACCCACTTCAACTCTTACTTCAGGAGGTGAGGCATGTTCCCAGATCAAGACTAAGCAGTACCATAATGGTGGTGATACATTTAATAGTATCTCGTATGTATCTCCAGGACACAAGCCAACAGTACATGGAATTTTATCAGCTGAGGAAAAGGCTTACATACAGGACAGATAACAAATAAAGTGACTGCACCGGTGATAAAAGTGATAGAAGTGCGCTTCCCCCAGAGTTTGCTCAGAGTCATGTCCACTGAGTCAGTGATACTATCTAACCATCTCATCCTCTGCTGCACTCTTTTTCTTTAGCCTTCAATCTTTCCCAGCATCAGGATCTTTTTGAATGAGTCGGTTCTTTGCATCTGGTGACCAAAGTATTGGTGCTTCAGCTTCACCATCAGTCCTTCCAATGAATTTTCGGGGTTGATTTCCTTTAGGATGGGCTGGTTTGATCTCCTCGCAGTCCAAGGGACTCTCAAGAGTCTTCTCCAGCAACACAGTTCAAAAGCATCAGTTCTTCAGTGCTCAGCCTTCTTTATGGTCCAACTCTCACATCTGTACATGAAAAACACTACTGGAAAAACCATAGCATTTGACTCTACAGGCCTTTGTTGGGTATGTAATGAAGCCTCCATAAAAACCCAAAAGGGTGGGGTTCAGAGAGCTTCTGGGTTGGTAAACACACAGAGGTGCTGGGAGGGTAGCAGTCTTGGGGAGGGCACAGGAGGTCTGTGCCTTCTCCCACTCACCTTGCCCTTGGCATCTCTTCCACCTGGCTGTTCCTGAGATGTATCCTTTTATATTAAATCAGCAATCGAGGACGTAAACTGCTTTCCTGAGTTCTGTGAGCTGCTCCAGCTAATTCTATCAATAGAACCCAAAGGGCAGACTTACAGGACTGAGTCCATAGCTTGTGAGATCTGACACTACTCCAGGTATAGTGTCAGAACCGAACTGAACTGTAGGACACCCAGCTGGTGGCTGCAGAGATTTGGAGAACTGCTTAGAGTGGGGGAAACATCCAGACATTTGATAGCTGGAAGTGTCAGAAGCACTGTGAGTAGCAGAGTAGAAACAGTGCAGTTTTCCCTACCCCTGGGAACTATGAAGACACAGGCAAAATGACTGAGCTCTTCTAGAGACCTGGATTTTTAATATTCTGTAGGCCACACCTTTATACTTTTAACACTACAGATACCGTAATTTTCAATAGTCTTCATTTATTTAAGTTATAATAATCTCTTGCTTTTATAATTGGCTCCAGTTACAAAAGTGATATAAGACATACAAACATTGGCTTCTTATAGTTACTGTTACTTTTATTGTCTTTTGGCTACCACCCCACTTTGCTGCTGCTGCCGCCAAGTCGCTTCAGTCATGTCTGACTCTGTGCGACCCCACAGACGGCAGCCCACCAGGCTCCCCCATCCCTGGGATTCTCCAGGCAAGAGCACTGGAATGGGTTGCCATTTCCTTCTCCAATGCGTGAAAGTGAAAAGTGAAAGTGAAATCGCTCGGTCGTGTCTGACTCTTAGAAACCCCATGGATTACTTTCTTCTAATTACTGCCTCTAGTCAATAACATAATTATGGAATAAAGTATAAGAGTGAGGCCCAAAAGAAACCTTCCCCGTAACTAGAGTCCTGGCTGTAAGAAGCAATTCTTTAGACAAAGAAATTTATTACAATATAATGAAAATCCAGATCTTCCTAAGAAAATAAGTCTTGAGAATGTGATGTCAGTATGTGCTGGCTTCTCAAACCATTAATTCTGAAAATAAATTTAACATAAAGGATTTAAGTAAAATAATTATTCCTTTTTCACAAAATTAGATGATGAGTGAGAGGGTTGTGGGTGGTCATAATTTTCTTTTTCTTTCTCTTCATCAAATTTTTAGATTTAGGAATGCCTTATTTCAAGAGTGAAACTAGAATACTACCCCCAAAAGCATCAAACTGAGAAGTATGCACTCAACTAAATGCTTAATGTTTGCAAAACTTCAGTTATTCATGAAGAGCACAAATTTCCAAGACCACGCAATTTTTTAACTCTGACCGCTGTTCTTTATGGAGAAGGCAATGGCAACCCACTCCAGTACTCCTGCCTAGAGAATCCCATGGACAGAGGAGCCTGGTGGGCTGCAGTCCATGGGATCGCTAGGAGTTGGACACAACTGAGCAGCTTCACTTTCACTTTTCACTTTCATGCACTGGAGAAGGAAATGGCAACCCACTCCAGTGTTCTTGCCTGGAGAATCTCAGGGGTGGCGGAGCCTGGTGGGTTGCCATCTATGCAGTCACACAGAGTCAGACACGACTGAAGCAACTTAGCAGCAGCAGCAGCAACTGTCACAAAGTGAAAACTCTGTTTCTTGCCTGGATGGAGTAAGGTGTGAAAAAGAAAAGGAATCAGGAAAAAGGTGATGATTCTTAGCTGGAATACAAATTTTGGATACAAGAAAGAAAGTTTATCATCATTCAGTCAATTCACCTTATCACTTCTATCAGTCAAGATGCACTGGCTGCAAGGGGAGGAAACCTGTCCACCATCGTTTAACCAAAAAGGAACTGATTTTCCTGCCATTATGAGTCTAGAAATAGTCCAGGGTCAGCACAATGACCCCAAAAGATCCCAGCTTCTTCCTTCCGCAACAAGACTCAACTCTGCCTTTGTAAACAGAAGACGCTAAAGCCCAGCAAACGCACAAATGTCCAAGGAAAGTTGTTGAAAACTCCACTTGCAGAAAAGGACAAAAGCTGATGGGCTGTTTCAGAAAAAGCCTTGTAACCTCACTTTGGAATTTCAAAGGGAGAAGGAAAAGAAAAGGAAACGGGAGAGGGAGAAGAAAGGAAAATCAGATACTGTCAACCTCAACAAAATAACCAAAACTTTCTGAGCTAAATATCACTAAATGTTACTTCAATATTATCCAACTGCTGCAAATGCCACTTGAAGGACAAAATCAATTTTCATAAAGTGCAATGGTTAAGGGCAGAAACCCTGCAGTCAAATCCCTTATGCTCAAATCTCAACTCCCACTGCTGAGCAACTGTGTGACCTTAGGAAGGTACTCAGCTTCACTAAGCCTCAGTGGCTCACAGCGGGGATAACAATAGTCCTTACTTTGCAGGACCACAGGTCGGACCAAGTGAGACAGCACCAGTAGAAACAGCACAGTGCCTGCACACGTCTGATGCGTGTACCAAACCCAGCTCTGGCCTTCAGAGCAGGATGGCCATCACCATCACCACTGTACCCTGGCATAGTTCAACAGACATCCAGTCCCCGCCTGACCTCAATAACGGAAGTCTTTCTGCTCTGCTTCTTTGAGCAAGGCACAGAAATAAAGCAGTATAGAGCAGTGAAATTCGAAAGCTCTCCATCAGAATTTTCTCATCTACTGAACCCTTAGGCAATTTAAATATGCATCTTTTTACTCTTTTCTTCCAAATGTTCCTGACATATTCAGCAAGAATCAGATATTTCACAGATAAAAAATTATTAAGTTCAAAATTCAAAGAAAATTACCTATCTTTGAGCAAGTTACAGAACTAAGGCTATAACTGGGACTAAAGCCCATATCAGGATAATTTTAAGTCCTTCGTTTAAGTGGCAATTTTGGCTCTGTCTCTTAAAAGTCTTTCATCTACTGTTGGAGACTGAGATAGCATCAAATTTACTTAAATGCCGGGTGTTTTTCTACTCTCTGGGTCCTTGGACAGCACCTCAGTCTGCTGCCAAGAGAAGACTGCTCTCCTAACAAGCGTCTGCTCAATTACTCCAGTGGGGGGTCATTCTAGGCCTCTTCTCTGTATGCAGTTTCTCCTGTCAGCTAAATCTTGCTCACAGGCACTTCAGTTCAGGTTCATAACCAGCTGTTGTCAGGGTGTGGTCCCTGAGACCCTTCCACAAGGTCCACAGGATAAGTACTCTTTTCATAATAACTGTCAGACCTGCAATGGAGTAGCTACAGCAGAGACCACATGGCCCACAGGTTTTAAGATATTTGTTATCTGACCCGTGATGGAAAAACTCTGCCAATCTCTGCTTTAGAGCATCAATCTTTCAAAAAGTGATGCTTATGTTTCCTCTTAAATGACACAGATGTTGCATTTTGCATCAAAATATACATCTTATTAAAAAAAAAAAAAATGAAGTTTGTATTAAAAACACTCAGAAATCTTCAAACCAAATCCTGAAAAGAAACTGATACAACTCTCCAGGAGGTTATGAAACAGCTCTTGTCTCATGGTTTAAGATTTTATTATGAGTTTCCCCAGGACTATCTACCAAAGCCAAATCTCCATCAGCATCAAAAGAGACTACAAATCAGGCTAGACAGGGGTAAGACCTTTAGAGAATGCCCACTAAAGATGCGTGACTTCTGCTGCCTTCTGTGAATGAATATCTAGTATGGAACTCATCTTCCTGCCATGAGTGACCGTAAGGCTGGGCAAAATATAGGAAACAACTGCTTTCAGGCATTGAGACACCAGGCAGAGCAGAATTGGGATTCCTGTGAAATCAAGTGAGGTAAGTCCTCTAATTGGGCTCCTCTCTGCAGAAAGGAGGAAGAATCTAAGTGGAGCACAGCAGTCTGAAAGGACCAAAGAGACAGAGACTGGAGTTCAAGTTGCTGAGCATTAGGGGTTTTGCAAGACAGGGCACAGTGAGGGAGGTATGCAGAGAAAGCCCTTTAGGAATCTATACAGAGATTCCTCCTAAAAGCTACATCGACCCTAAGTGAAGCTACACTGTGTGCGTGCTCAGTCGCTAAGTGATGTCCAGCTCTTTGAGAATCCATGAACTCTAGCCTGCCAGGCTCTTCTGTCCATGGGATTTCCCTGGCAAGAATACAGGAGCAGTTTGCCGTTTCCTTCTCCAGAGGATCTTCCCCACCTAAGGACTGAACCTGTGTCTCCTGCATTGTAGGCAGATTCTTTACCACTGAGCCACCCAAGAAGAGAAAACTACACTAGACCTGTCCTAATGAAGTTTAATAACAAGTCTGGAATGATCAACCTAATCCACAAATTACTTAGCTGCCAACCAAAACAAAGGTCAATACTCTTCAAAGGAAGATGACAAAATTCAGAAACTCCACAACATAACGTACTCAAGCAGCAATGGACAGGGCTGACAGAATCAGCAGACAAGGATATTAAAACAGACAAGGATATTATAAATACACTTCATGTGCTCAAGAATACAAAAGAAAACATGAGCATAATGAAGAGAAAAATAAGATTCCATTTAATTCTTTTTTATGTGTTCTAAAGCTCTAAACAGTCTCTGAAATTAAAAGTCCCCTGGATAGACTTAGCATATTAGACCCTTGAAAAGACAGGACTAATGAGCTTGAAGAGACAGCAAAAGAAACTATTCATACTGAAGCCAAGGAGAAAAAAAAGACTTGAAAAAAAATCACCCAAGCCTCAGTGACTTATGGGACATTAACAAGCAGTCTAACAATACATGTGATTGGAGCCCCAGAAGGAGAAGGGAGAGAAATAGTAGCAGAAATTTTTTTCCAAATTTGATCAAAACCGTAAGTCTACAAATCGATAAAGCTCAAAGAATACCAGAGAGAATAAACAAAGTAAATCACATCAAGGCATATCACAATCAAACTGCTAAAAAACAGTGACAGTAAAACGAAAGAAGAAACATTATGTTGCTTCCCTGCTTCTACATGTGATAGATATAAAATAAAAATAAATCTAAACCAAACAAAGCAAATAACATCTTCCTCGATCTTCTGATCAAAAAATCGTGGTCAAGTTCAGGAAAACTGAACTTTTCTCATTTTCTTGTAGAGGCCTTCCTTTACTAGTACCCCTAGCATCAGCCTAGGCTGTCTACTGAGTAATTAAGCATAAACAAAATATAGTTAAATTACTGAAAAATAACTATCACAATGCTATATACCATACAGTTCACAAATGTCACATACTTTTGATAATATGCTCCTGCAGATCAGAAACCTTCATGTTTCAGCACATAAATTTCTAGTGCAGTTTGTAGTGGTTTGAACATAAGATTTGAACACATACAAATGAGTCAATCTCATCTCATCCTCAGTACATTACTATGCGGTATACATACAAGATGAGAAAACAGATGCCCAGAGGGATAAATGAGTGTCCCAAGCTCACCCAAAAGGTGAGTGGTATCTCACATCCCTAGAGCAATGCCACTGTACAGGGTTACCTCAAAACAGACACAAAAAGAAAGAAGTTTTAATTATTACTTACTCTGAGTTTCCACGAGATCCAAAGCCACACTAGAAGCTGTGTCCATTCCGGAGCTGATACAGGATTGGAAGTTTTTCAAGGAGGAGAGTGCAGATTCTACACCACTGAAGGATATAAAACCAGTTGAACCTGAACCTGAACTTGAAGTGGAACGTCCCGGCATCTTGCAATTATTACCTAAGTTTTCAAACACAGGGAAATGAGATTCATGAATAAGAATAACAGCTGCATAGGAAAACGGAGCCACTAGAATGTCCATATGGCTGCACCCAGCATCTCTACAAATGCCACACTACTCTATATCCCTTGTGCCATTATCTGGGCCACCAAACACAGTATCTGACCTTTCACATACAGGGAGGGTAGGTGTTCTCATTTTCTAAAGGAGGGATAATACCCTCTTCCAAAAGATTCCCTGATTCTCTAAAGAATTCAACAAGAGCTCAGTTCCTGAAAACCTAAACAAAAATGGGTCAGAAAGAGTAGACTGCTCATATGATGCATTTTTCCAAAAAAAGAAAACAGTAGCAATAAAATAGTTTAATAAGGGAGAATCTTCAAAACCTGCAATTTTTAGCTTATCTGACATATAAGTATTGATTTTAAGGCAGTGAATTAGAAGCCACCTCCAGGCCCTGGCATAAAAACCGAACTCTCTCTCTACCCCATCCAATTTTACAGCTTGAAACAGACAAGCAATGACTTTAGAAGTCACATACTGAAGATGGAGAATCACCGAAAGGAAGGAGCCTAGGTTCCCACATCACTGCTTGGAGGAAAACTGCCCACCAGTCAGGTTCTATGTAGAAAGAAATCGAAAAGAACTTCAGTTTTGCAAAGCCATTTAGATTTGGGGGTACATTTATTATTATAACACCAACTGTTGTTCAAATAACACAACCCTGCAAGGACCAAATGATATGGTTCAAGTATTCAGTTATCTGGGGGGTCAATCTTGATTCTAGTGTAAGTCTAAATTGTCCAGAACAGCACTATCTAAAACAACTTCTTTCCTCCATGACAAAAATGTTCTTCCTATAGTCTGCATTGTCCAATATGGAAGCCACCATGCATGTGGGATTATTATTTAGCAGTGATTACTGATGGTCACAATAGCATCAGTAGCCTGACAGAAGAACTGAGTTTTAAATTTTATTTCATTATAATCAATTTAAATTTAAATAGCCATACTGTAAGTCAACTACACTTTAAAAAAAATAGTAACATACTGGCACTGAAACAGATTTCAGTTCAGTTCAGTCACTCAGTTGTGTCTGAATCGCAGCACTCCAGGCCTCCCTGTCCCATCACCAATTCCTGGAGTTCACTCAGACTCATGTCCATCGAGTCATGACGCCATCCAGCCATCTCATCCTCTGTCACCCTCTTCTCCTCCTGCCCCCAATCCCTCCCAGCATCAGAGCCTTTTCCAATGAGTCAACTCTTCGCATGAGGTGGCCAAAGTATTGGAGTTTCAGCTTCAGCATCAGTCCTTCCAATGAACACCAAGGACTGATCTCCTTTAGAATGGACTGGTTGGATCTCCTTGCAATCCAAGGGACTCTCAAGAGTCTTCTCCAACACCACAGTTCTAAACCATCAATTCTTCAGCGCTCAGCTTTCTTCACAGTCCAACTCTCACATCCATACATGACCACTGGAAAAACCATGGCCTTTACTAGACGGACCTTTGTTGGCAAAGTAATGTCTCTGCTTTTTAATATGCTATCTAGGTTGGTCATACGGAGAAGGCATTGGCACCCCACTCCAGTACTCTTGCCTGGAAAATCCCATGGACAGAGGAGCCTGGTAGGCTGCAGTCCATGGGTCACAAAGAGTCGGACATGACTGAGCGACTTCCCTTTCACTTTTTACTTTCATGCATTGGAGAAGGAAATGGCAACCCACTCCAATGTTCTTGCCTGGAGAATCCCAGGGACGGGGGAGCCTGGTGGGCTGCTGTCTATGGGGTCAGACAGAGTCGGACATGACTGTAGTGACTTAGCAGGCAGGCAGGTTGGTCATAACTTTCCTTCCAAGGAGTAAGCGTCTTTTAATTTCATGGCTGCAATCACTATCTGCAGTGATTTTGGAGCCACAAAAAATAAAGTCTGACACCGTTTCCACTGTTTCCCCACCTATTTCCCATGAAGTGATGGGACCAGATGTCATGATCTTCATTTTCTGAATGAAAATGAAGTCAATGAAATGAAATGAAATGAAATGAAATCTTCATTTTCTGAATGTTGAGCTTTAAGCCAACTTTTTCACTCTCCTCTTTTACTTTCATCAACAGGCTTTTTAGCTCCTCTTCACTTTCTGCCATAAGGGTGGTGTCACCTGCATATCTGAGGTTATTGATATTTCTCCCGGCAATCTTGATTCCAGCTTGTGCTTCTTCCAGCCCAGCGTTTCTCATGATGTACTCTGCGTACAAGTTAAATAAGCAGAGTGACAATATACAGCCTTGACGTAACTTTTCCTATTTGGAACCAGTCTGTTGTTCCATGTCCAGTTCTAACTGTCGCTTCCTGACCTGCACATAGGTTTCTCAAGAGGCAGGTCAGGTATTCCCTTCTCTTTCAGAATTTTCCACAGTTTATTGTGATCCACACAGTAAAAGGCTTTGGCATAGTCAATAAAGCAGAAATAGATGTTTTTCTGGAATTCTCTTGCTTTTTCCATGATCCAGTGGACGCTGGCAATTTGATCTCTGGTTCCTCTGCCTTTTGTAAAACCAACTTGAACACCTGGGAGTTCATGGTTCGCACATTGCTGAAGCCTGGCTTGGAGAATTTTGAGCATTACTTTACTAGCGTGTGAGATGAGTGCAATTATGTGGTAGTTTGACATTCTTTGGCATTGCCTTTCTCCTAAACAGATTTAGTAGTCTTTTTATATCAATACCAAAACTTAAAAAAATATATAATCATTATTCTTGGTACATAGTCACATTCTTTAATCAGTTTATTAGCTATATCTGTCTTTAATACTATGACATGGGTGTTTTTGAAGATGTATTATCTCAATGTGCTATTATTTTTTCTTCCTGAAATTCTCTTCAAAACTGCATGTCATGCTTATGAATGTGAAGCTGTCGACACCTTCAAATGAGTCTTTTCTGAAGACCTTTTTTTTAACTGTAAAATACTACAAGTAACCTACTGTGAAGCTCAGGAATAATACTTCTAAATGGAAAATGTTTTCTATTCTAGTCTCATATTTCCAATAGATATATGTATTGGATATATGTATAAATATTTCATCACTAATATTTTTACCTATTTCTGCCTCTATTTAAGGATTTCTGTTCAACAAGTATCTTTTATAAAACCAAACTTATCAAGTAAGTTACTTATTATTATTTTTGTCAATGCTTTGCTATGTAGAAACAATGCAAAAAATGTATATTACATAACTGCATGTGTCTAGTGGCTACTGCACTGGACAGCACCGTTCTAGAAATACAATTATCAAAGTATAATATATATATATAATCACACACATACATACACACTAGGGGTTAGGCTAGTCACAGTATGAACAGGACATGTCTTCTTAGAATATTAATTTTACTTAAAGAAAATACGAAACACATTTATATTAAAACAAACATTAGTTACGTTATAAAGTAAAACCTGGGGGCAATACTAGTAGAAATTAACCACTAAAAACTCCAGTAGGGGTTCAACATGTAGCCTCTGGAGCCAGAGTATGTGAGTTCAAAGCCTGATTTTGCCGTTAAAGTAGCTGAATAACTTGCGACCAATTATTTAACTGTCAAGGCCTGCCTTTCCCTTTCTGCAACATGAGGATGATCCAGTGCCAGTATCAAGGGTTACTGGGAGGACTAAATTAGTTCACTTGTTTAAAAAACACTCAGAATAATGCCTGGCAAATCATCTTTTAAAATGAGAACAAATATCACCACTGACTTAATCATCACTGTGAGCAGCAATACAGAATAGTGTGTAAGTGAAATGGACCCTGGACACCAATGCCTGGAAATTCCACCTGTCCACACCACTCAAAACTGCATCCCTCTGGTTGAACAGCTTAACTTCTCTATCTTCGGTTGCCACTCTCCCCTTGACCCCGTATAAAAAGGAGATAAGGCATTATTGTAAGGATAAATCAAATTTTATAGTTTTCTCAAACTTGTCTGATCTTAAGAATCAGTTGAAATACTTTCTAAAAATACAGATTAATGGATACTATCTCAGACCTACTGAATCAGTCTCTAGTGGACATTCTGAGGAAATGATATTTTTATGAAGCACCCCAAATAATTCAGGTATGGTGAACACTGAGATAGTTGTGCCCTCCAAAATTCATGTTTACCCTAACTTCCAATGGGATGACATATGGAGACGGAACCTTTGGGAGATGATTAGGTTTAAATGAGGGGGGAGCCCTCATGATGGGATTGGCATCATTAGCAGAGGAAGAGACACAGGGCTCACTCTCTCTGTCCTTCATGTAAAGATACAGGAAGGTGGCCATCTGCAAACAAGGAGGACAGCCCTCACCAGTACTCAACCACACCAGCAACTTTTAGTCTTCAAAACTGTGAGAAATAAATTTCTGTTGCTTAAACCACCAGTCTATGATAATTTTTAACAGGAGCCTGAAGTAAGACACAGTGTATATAAGGATTAAGGGCTTTCCTGATAGCTCAGTTGGTGAAGAATCCACAATGCAGGAGAGCCCGGTTTGATTCCTGGGCCTGGAAGATCCGGTGGAGAAGGGATAGGCTACCCACTCCAGTATTCTTGGGCTTCCCTTGTGGTTTAGCTGGTAAAGAATCCGCCTGCAATGCAGGAGCCCCAGGTCCGATTGCTCGGTTGGGAAGATCCCCTGAAGAAGGGAAAAGCTACCCACTCCAATATTCTGGCTGGAGAATTCCATGGGCTATATAATCCATGGGGTTGCAAAGAGTTGGACGTGACTAAGTGACTTTCACTTTCGCTTTTTCATCTTCATATAAGGATTAATATAATCCAGGACAAACAGAAAGCCATCCTTTTTATATGAATGCAAAATTCACATTACTCCAATGAAACTTTATACTTGCAGACAGGTGAGGAAAACATCTTTCTGTAACTCTGAACTACCAAGAGGAACAATTCAGATCCAAAAGCAAAGAGAAATGGCTTTCCCCTACCTCTGACAGAGGGGCCTGGTGGGCAATAGTTCATAGGGTCACAGAGTTGGACACAACCGAAGTGACTTAGCATGCAAGTACAGCTAAGTACATAAGTCACAGGGCAGCCTGCCACAACAAAGAACTATTTGGTCCCAAATGTCAGTGCAGTAGTTGAGAAGCCTTGGTTCAAACTAACCACTTCGTGAAGCCTTCCTCAGGGAACAGTGATTATTTTGTTCTCTATACCTACGGTCTCAAACAAAGCTTAAAACAGGGTTACCCACTTCCTGAGTTTTTCCCCTAGCATATTATGTTGCCTTCCCTAACAGGCCTTGTCTTCATCAGTTGGTGCTGCTGTAACAAAATACCAGAGACACAGTAACATATAAACAACAGGAACATTTCTACAGTTCTGGAGGTTATGAAGTCCAAGGTCAAGGCACCAGCACAGTCACATTCTGCTGAAGGCCCTCTTCCTGTGGTTCATGGCCAAGGCCTTCTAGTACTGTGTCTTTACATGGCAGAAGGGGTAAGAGACCTCTCAAGAGTCTCTTTTATAAAGGTATCAAGCCTACTTGGAGGGCTCCATCCTCATGATCTAAGTACTTCCCAAAGGCTCTAGGGCCTAATCACCATCATCTTGGCTTTGGGAATTCAACATATGAACTGGGGGTGGGATGGGAGAGAATATAAACATTCAGACTGCAGCAGGTCTTTAAAGATTCTCTGTAGATGGGGTGGCCAATAATTAGCTAATATAAAAATAAAAAACTCCTCTTTGGGTATAGCAAGTGGTAAACACACAAATAACCTAGATACTGTGCTGACCACCTTTAAATCCATAGGGCCCTACACAAGTTCAGCCACCCAAGCTGTACCTTTTTTTTCAATATGCAAGGTTACATCTTGCATATTGTTGAAGCGTTCTCTTATCCATACAAGCAACTGCTTTTCTTCTTCATGCTACTACTATCCCCTTCCCCCAACTATGCACATATATTCTACTTTGAAGTGAAAGTGAAGTTGCTCAGTCCTGTCTTGACTCTTTGCGACCCCATGGACTATTGCCTACCAGGCTCCTCTGTCTAAGGGATTTTCCAGACAATAGTACTGGAGTGGGTTGCTATTTCCTTCTCCAAGGGATCTTCCCAATCCAGGGATCGAACCGGGGTCTACTTGCTCACATGTCTGCCACTCTTTCACCTTGCCAGCAACTTAATAGAATTCTGACATATTCCACACTATATAAAACAGCCCCTCACACAAAATAGGCAACCAGTAACAATTTGGAAGAGTTACACCAACAACAGAAACCATTTCTATGTCCCCTATAGTATGCCATGAACTGGTATCCCTAAGCTTTGCTCTCGTTACAGTTAATCCTCACAACCATTTACAGGCGAGAAGAGAAAAGGAAACTGACGCCCGGAGAGTTTATTTCAACTATGTGCCCAAGGCCCTGCTTTGAAAGCCAGCTCAAACCAGATTTATTTAGATCAAGAATTCGGGACCTCACACTACTATATATTAACAGATAAACAATAGAGTCCTATTCTAGAGTCCCTAAGGCACAGGGAACTACATTCAATATCTCAATAATCTATAATGGAAAAGAATCTGAAATATATACATATACACATATATATCTGAATCACTTTGCTGTACACCTGAAACACAACTTACAAGTGAACAATATTTCAATAAAAAAATAATTCATGATCCACACATTTAGAGCCAAAGGATGGAGAGATGGCGTCTTGGAGAGTGAGGTCAACGGCCCCAGCCTCCCTGCGTGACCGTGAAAAGAACCACGACAACCTAGGTCCACAGATCGCAGCTCCGGGCACCAGCGGAGAGCCCGAGAAGGAGGCGACGCCCCTCGTCACCCTTCCCATCGCTATCCCTCGCTCCTGCCTTACCTGGCTGCCGGATATAGCTCTTGTCCGGCTGCGCCCGGATTCCCCGCGCCCGGACCCCAACTCCTTCCTCCACTCCCTTCCCCTGTGCTGAAACGGCGAGCGCGGGCTCGGACGTCATCAGTAGTCGTCGGCGAGCGGTCACATGATGCCCCGCCGCCGCTCCTCGCCCCTCTGTCATGTGACAGCCGAGGGCCCAGGGGCGGAAGCCGGGGTCTGGCCGGCTCAGGATAAGGGAAGGGCTGGGGGTGAAAGAGGAAGGACCCTTACGGAGACGGAGGGGTGGGGGCCGGCGTGCAGACTCCGCGCACGACCGCGGCCCTGCGCGTGCGCCCTGGCGCGGCCCGGGTGACAGGTGAGTCGGGCGGTGTGCACGCGCCGCCTCCTTCACGTCCCCCGTCCCCTCCCCCGTCCCGGGGCTGGGCCGCGCTGGCCCAGGCGCGGGGCTGGGGGGATTTTACTGCGTGGGGTGGGGTCTGGATGGGGGAGCCTGGCGTAAGAGGACTGGGGGTTTCCCTGGAACCGCGGCTGCAGTTCAGACTCCGCATCTCCCCTCAGGTGGAAACAGTTTTCCACGCTGCTTTGGCGCTTTGGGAAGTGATGATGTTCAGCTGCTTGGTCCGTATCTGATCCTTCCAGGTTTCCGGGAGTAAACCTTTGTGGACGTCGTGATTCCTCCATTTACTCTCGAGAAACCTGAGTGTTTGGTGGAAGCTTTTACAGTCTGACGGACCTCGGTTTGAATTCTAGTTTTGCCATAGGCTGAGTTTGGGCAAGTCATTGCCGCTGTCTGTACCTTAATTGCCTCACCTGTGACACGCCAAAGTCTTTTGCGTTAAAAAAAAAAATTCTGAGTGTCCTGATTTGTCTGTGGTAGTAAAGTAGTCAAGTGAAAGTCCTCACTCGTGTCCGACTCTTTGCGACCCCATGGACTATACAGTCCATGGAATTCTCCAGGCCAGAATACTGGAGTGAGTAGCCTTTCGGTTCTCCAGGGGGTCTTCTCAACCCAGGGATCGAAACCAGGTCTCCCGCACTGCAGGCGGATTCTTTACCACCTGACCCACAAAGGAAGCCCAAGAATACCAGAGTGGGTACAGTTAGAAAAACAGAAAACACAGAGCCAGTAAGGGAACTGGGTCTCCGGATAGATTCCAAGTGCGTGGAGCTTCCTCCAACCTAGATGGTTGCCGAGAGAAGGGAGATTCTTCACTGCCTTTGTCCGCTACAAGGAACAATTTCCGTTTTTTTTTAATTCTGTTTCAGGATCCATGAATCAAACTAAAGTGATTAGGCTCATTTTAGAACTTTCCTGTAAGAGATGCGCCCGTGGCTTTTATCTTGATCAACAACCGCTACAGTTTATTCCTGATAATGGATGGGTGGGGACTAGTACTCCATTCTTTATGTGACTGAGGTTTTTATAAAAGGATTAAACTAGATCAATCTTTTGTCCTCTGTGTAGGATAAAGAATGATTCTTCCCAGGCCACTTTAATTTTCATAATTCAGTTCTGTACTCCCTGGGCAGTTGGTATAATGCTGCCATGCTTCATTCTTGAAAGCATGTTGTCTTTTGTCTAGAATTACTTTGCAAACTAAAAGTCACAGTTCTATACCAGTTCTTTAAAATGAGGTTACAGCCACTTTTCTGAGTTCCTTGTAAAAAGAAACTTAGGAAATTGAGTGGAATTTCTGGTTTCATTTCATGGCAAATAATAAGACAACCTACAATGAGATAAGTGGTCATTATGAATTGTCTTCATTCCTAGCACCAGGGGAACCTCTAAAAGGAAGATTTAATAACTTAAGGTTTCTTCTACCAGGCTTATTCACACCTCATTCTAGAGTGATTTTTTTTTTTAAGTCTCAACTAAATCTTAGTAAGTAAGTAAGTAAGTAAAGTCACTCAGTCGTGTCCACTCTTTGTGACCCCATGGACTGCAGCCCACCAGGCTCCTCAGTCCATGAGATTCTCCAAGCAAGAATACTGGAGTGGGTTTCCATTTCCTTCTCCAGGGGATCTTCCCTACCCAGGGATCGAACCCGGGTCTCCCCCATTGGAGGCAGACACTTTAACCTCTGAGCCACCAGGGAAGCTGATTCAACTAAATTTTAGCATCTGTAAAGCCAGCTACCTCTGAGATCCCTGCAACATGATTAGGTGTATTTAATGATGCTTATTAAATACTTTTCTTAAGGACCAATTTTTCAGCCAACAATGGGGCTATTTACCAAAGACTGTTGTTGTTTAGTCGCAAAGTCAAATCTAACTCTTTGAGGCCCCATGGACTATAGCCCGCCCCGCTCCTCTGTCCATGGGATTTCCCAGGCAAGAATACGGAAGTGGGTTGCCATTTCCTTCTCCAGGGGATTTGTCCAACTCAAGGATTGAACTTAGGTCTCCTATCTTGGCAGATGGGTTCTTTACCACTGAAGTTGCCTACAGTGTGGCTCATTGGGTAAGAAGGATTTAAATAAGACACAGGCACACCAAAGTTTTGACTTATGTCATCATCCCGGGCCTCCTTGACCACACGCATGCATGTGCCCAGTGTGTCTCCTTGTTGGGAGAAGGCAGGTCATGTTGCTTTGCTTTAAGCTGTTTTGGCCACACTGTCCTGTCTTGGTATTCAAATGGTAGCAGTTAGACCTGTTCATCGTAGGCTTCCCCGATTCTGAATTGAGTCTAGAATTTCATCCTGCTGAAACCTGGGTTAGTTTGATGTTCTTCAGAGGACTTCAAGTGACTTTTGTTCCCATTTTCCTTTATTTTCTCCTTGTCTCATTTTCCAAGCCAGACCATTTCAGTAGGAGAAGTGGAATGAAATTATCTGAAATTCAGCCTACTAGGGATCAGTCTGACTCAACAAGCAAGCTTCACAGAGAAAACTGAAGGGACTTGTTAATAATTTATGCCTTAATGTATATTATAGACAACCTTGCACGCGAGAGTTCTGGATAACTGTAGTGGTTCCTCGGTAATCCCTGCCATAGGCCCCACCTCCACCTCCCCTATCTCTGCTTCTGTCCCCAGCTCACTCCCCACCAGCCACATCAACTACTTGTTCTTCCTTGCACATTCCTACCCCGGGGTCTTTCTTGTACTTCTTTGTAACTCCTTCCTGGAATGCCCTTCTCATAGATCATCATCTAAAATTACCTTCAAACCTGCTGGCTTTAAAACAGTATAAACATTTTTTTTAAATTTGTATTGGTGTATAATTGATTTCAGGTGTACAGCAAAATGAATCTGTTATACAAATACATATATCCACTCTTTTTTCTATTCTTTTCCCATATAAGCCATTACAGAGTTTAAAAAAAAAAGTAAGCATTTATTGTCTAATTAATGTTTGTGGTCAGGAGTCGGCTGTGTGACTTAGCTGGTGCCTTTGGCTCAGGGGCTCTTGGGAGGTTGCAGTCAAGCTGTGAACACAAACTGAGATCCGGGGCGGAGGGTAGGGGGATCCATTTCCCAGCTTACACAAGTGGTGAGTGGCAGACTTCTCCATCATCCTATGGTCTTCCTCCACAGGGCTCTCTTACACCCTGACAACTTGCTTCTCCCAGGACACATAAGCTGGAAAGGGTTCTTAAGCCAGAACTCACAGTCTTTGTTGCAGTCTGATCTCAGAAATGGCATCTTTCACATCCCCCATATTCTCTTCTTTAGAAGGGAATCAGTAAAATCAGGCTCAGGGAAAAGAGGCCTACACAGGGCATGAACAGGAAGGACCATCTTAGAGACCTCAGATACCCTTACAGCTTGCTCCCTCACTTGCTTCTGATCTCTGCTCAAATATCATCTTATCAAAGACACTTTTACAAACTGTGTAACATCACACACACTCTATCCCTTTACCATGCTTTGCTTTACCTGTTGTCACAGCCTGATACATACTTTACTTATTTCTATCTTTCCCACTCCAGTAGTATGTAGGCTTCAGGAACTTAGCTATGTTACCACAATAGCCGCAGGTCCTAAAACAGTGTTTCGCACATAGAAGGCACTGGATAAATATTTATTGAACAAGTGAATCTATATTATTAAGAATGCTTTCATCTACAAATAATACAAAACCCAGTTAACAGTAGGTAAACCACAAAAGCAGTCCATTTAACAAGGATTACAAGGTGAGGTCATGCCACAGTTGAATCAAGGAATCAGTAACATCAAAAAGAATTTAGATTCTTTCCTCCCACAGCACTTGGTCTACTTTGCACTCATTCTTGGTTTGTCCATTGCGTACAGTTACTACAGTTTCACTCTCAATTTTGTTGGGCATAAAACTTAACTTTCATAAGTTTTGATGATATCATTTCAAGATACATTGCTAATCAGAACCTCTCCACTGCTTAATGTGAAATATTTGTCCTTCCTTTAGAATCACCCTATCACAATTTTCAGGCATGTATTAGTCTCAATAGCGGGACCTCCCAAATTTGACGTATGGAAAAAAAGCCATTTTTAAAGATTGTTCCCTCACCTAATTCTAGTAAATTTTAGGGCATGGTTAACTTTTCCCTAAGACCCACACATGCCCTATGACACCTTCTCCCAAGCTCGGGGATCAGCCGCATCACATCTTTCCTCATGGAGAGAAGTGAATAAAGTGTTGAGAAAGAGACCAAGAGTAATAATTTAGCAAAGTCCCTCCACGAGAAAAACATGCAGAGTGGAAATAAATGCTCTCCCTCCATATCAGAAGTCATTATGTATTATAGTTTTTTTCAGTGAATTTGGAAGAAAAATATTGTATGTGTTTCACCTCCTTCCTTCAAAGGACTAGAGATTTTTCATACTTTTTTTTTTTTGGTTGCAGGTCCTTTAATGGAGTGGCCAATGTATCAACAGATCTGGTTTCATCTGATGACTTATAGATCCCAGTTCTGAAGCCAGTCACACATTCCCCGTGGCCAGGCCCAGAGTAGCTGATTTTCCTCAAGATGGTAGACTTTTTGGCTGAGAATAACCTGTGTGGCCAGCAATCCTAAGGATTGTTTCCTGTGGCAATGCCATCATTGCTGAACTTTTGAGGCTCTCTGAGTTTATTCCTGCTGTATTCAGGTTAAAAGACCGAGCTGATCAACAGAAATATGGAGATATCATATTTGATTTCAGCTATTTTAAGGTAATCTTCCTTGAAGCTTTTCTTACCAATCTTTTCTACAAAAGTGTGCTTTCTCTGGAGACAAGGAGACTCTGAGATGTTAAGTAATTATGGAGAAAGAGTTAAAAGCTTTTCAACAAAATTTAACATTAGTTAATTTGAAAAGTAATATAAATGTACTGTGCAGAAGCCCTAATATAACACAATATAATCAAATTTTTGAAAGATAACTTTGGTATGATATATTTCACATTGAAGTCTGCCACACTTAAAAGCATGCAAATTGTGGGTTCAGTTCAAGACCGTCTCCTTCAAGGGGATTTTATATCTAGGCTTCTGTTATCTTATTTACTTTCTATTCCTATGCTATCAATTTTTGATATCCCTTTAGAGACATAAATAAGAACACATTTTTCAAAGATACTTTAGAAATTGTTACCCGCGATTGTATTGTTTTTTGACTCTTTCTTTGATGTGTTTTTCTTCTTAGGGTCCAGAATTATGTGAAAGCAAACTGGAATCTAAGCCAGAGCTACAGGATTTAGATGAAGAATTTCGGGAAAACAACATAGAAATTGTGACCAGATTTTATTTAGCATTTCAAAGTGTGCATAAATATATTGTAGACTTAAACAGGTATTGACTAATTTAGTAATAGCTAATTTTGATAGTAAATAGTGGAGACGGAGAAGGGACATACTAGAACATGTATATCTTTCTGAGTTACTAAGAAATTTACTAACTTATACCCTAGGTAATTTTCTTTTCCTTCCTGTGGCAGTAGTCATCTTATGTATGGTAGAGTTTCATTATCATTTCCTGCTCTTGTGTAGCATTATAATCATCTTGCTTTATACCAAGTCTTTGGCTTTCAGTCTTGATCCTAATTTAGTTTCTGAATATGAGAAGTGGGGAAGAAAAAAAAAAACTTAATTTTTGTAGTATTGGTAGCCATAACCTTCCTTCGTATCTGTGACCATACAATATTGTCTTCCTTCTGGCCCTTCAGTGTTCAGTACTCATTAGCTTTTAAACTAACTACTCCATGTTCTTATGCCATTATTTCCAAGATTTCTGTAATTCATAAATCGGGACTAAGGAGTGTTCCTTTTACTTGGAGTGGCCATAAATAACCTGTGGCCCTAATCATGAGTTCCTGCTCACAAACCTATTCTTAAAGTATGTGAATGGAAATAAATGATTTGAAGGCCAGAATACCTGGTATATTGCCTAATCTTTTAAACATCTTTACTGTTCCTCTTCAACGATATTAACGTTTCATTTTCAATGGATAACTTGCTCTGGGGTTTCTTTTCTAGGTATCTAGATGATCTCAATGAAGGTGTTTATATTCAGCAAACCTTAGAAACAGTGCTTCTCAATGAAGATGGCAAACAACTTCTAGTAAGTAGTAGTGACCATTTAAAATAAAAAATTCAGGAATGTCAAACTTACTTTTTTCCCTGTAAGTCACAAATACATACAGTGTATCCTTCTTTAAAGAGAAGCTAAATAAACTGATAACTGTCATCTAACTGGTAGGTCTTTGTCTGAACTTAGAACATAGTAGACTTTGAACAGAATTACAAGTAAATGAAGATTATGTGGACGATATATACTTCCTCAGTGTAACAGTCCTATCTTCTTTATCTTTTGCATCCTAGACATCTAGGCTGGTACCTAGTACATGGTGATCACTTAGGAAATGTTTGTAAAATAAATGAATGGTCTAGAGGTACTCATAATCTTGGGATTCTATTTTGGTATCCCAAGCAAAATATGAAAAATAGACCAGCTGAAAGATAGTCATTGTAAATTAAACTTTGCATAAATGTTTGAAAGCCTATTCTGTACAGAAGATGAGACCCTTTGTGGGGAGGATCCTGCATTTTCCTTGCAATGAAATGGCAACCCACTCAGTATTCTTGCCTGGAGAATCCCATGGACGGAGAAGCCTAGTAGGTTACAGTCCACGGGGTCGCAAAGAGTCGGACACGACTGAGCGACTTCACCTCACCTCACCTCATAAAGCTTTTAGGAGAAATGAGAGCAAAGGGCTCCTTTTACCCATCATCAGCTGTACTGCATAAGCTTGTGTACTCCTGTGAACATGGCTCCTCTCTTTTTCTTTTATAGTGTGAAGCGCTGTACTTATACGGAGTTATGCTTCTGGTCATCGACCAAAAGATTGAAGGAGAAACTAGAGAGAGAATGCTGGTCTCTTACTATCGATACAGGTATCCCTGAGCTAAGACCACGCCCTCCAAAAGCACTGCTCTTGGTAAAGTGCGGTGTAGATTTCCTATCCTCCTTTTATTATGAACAACAGCAATATCATCTAGAATGTAGAAGATAGGATTCTTATCACTGCTGAACATAATACATAATGTGGAAATATAACAATCTGTTTTATATCATCATAATAGACTATACATCATATAATCTATGTATTATGTGTGGAATAAGTTATCTATTATAGATTTTTAGAGATATATGGATTATGAAGTTTGTGATGGTATCTCAGTTTTTTAAAAGAGGAATCTGAATTTCTGTTACCTTAAAGATAAAATTTGGGAAGTCTAATGAATTTTTTTTTTTTTAAGTTTTCAAACATTAGTCCTTGGCAGATATAAGGATACAAATGAGCCTTCATTTTCAGATTGTTACATTTTGAAAAGTTATCATTCAGGGCCAGGTTGAAAGTCAATTCTCACTCATAAATACTGTATTGGGTTGGCCAAAAAGTTCATTGGGTTTTTCAGTGAAATGTGACTTCAAGAAGTAAGGGCTTAAAAACAGGACCTACCTTAACTAATTGTGATTTCAGTCCCTAACACACATTTTTCAGTTTGTTGAAATAATGAGTCAAAATCTGCACACCAGGTCAATGTCAGAAATAGTTGAGATTCAGGAAAGAAATAGCCAAGAAGCAGGAATCATTAGGAACTTGGGCTACAGAAGCATGAGCTAGAATGAACATTTTCAGACTTACAAATTAGGACATAATAAACAGGGCAGAGAGTCAGATCCTCAACAGAGAGGGATTGTCTGGGCGGTGTTGTATTTGCAGCCACACTTGGTACTCTGCCTTCTCGGCAGTAAATCAGGCTACTCAGCTCGCCTGTTCCCTTTCAGCTCTATCAGGGTGTGAGGCTGCGTAATTCATTCACATCAGTTTGACCATGAGCTCCTTTACTATCCATATTTTTTTAAATGAGCTTCAAATGGTCTTGCTTCTGTTTCTGAAAGTACCTGAAAAAATGAAAACAGTAACATGAAGAAGAAGAAAGAGGTCTGATAGCCCAGCTTTGACAATCCAGCTTTGTCCCTTTGGGCAAAACAGCTAATTGATTAGAATGTGAGGATCCATTGTTGAAGAGATACCAGACAATTTCAAGTCAGAGCTGCAGTAAAGGAGATTCTCACATCAGATAGGAGGTCATCTTCAAGTCAAGACGGAGTCTCTTTGGAGATTTACTACTTCAAACCACCAGAAAAATCACAGATGTTTTGATTAAATCTCTGAAGAAGGTACACCTTGTTAAGAAAAACCAGTTGGTATATCCCGTTTGAAATTGACTTTATTTTTTAAAATTATTTTTAAATATATGAAATGTTGGTGCAGGTTCACATTCTTTATCTACAATTCTGAAATCCTAAGAGCTCCAACAGAAATATATGCATATATACACATGCACACAGAGTAACTGCTTTGGCAGCAAGACCTAAACCTAATCCGAAATTTGGAGTCAGAACCTGTTTGGCACATATATGAGGCTGTGGACTGCTTTTATCTCATTTGTGTGAATGTTCATAGATTTTACTGTAGAAACATTAATGTGTCTTGATCATGGAATGCCATCTGCCACCCTGCTGAAGTATTATATATGATGTATGTATCATGTTACTTCCTTATATTTGAGAAATGCTGTCTTCCAAAACAAATCCTGCCCTAAGGATTTGGGAAAGGGGTCATGGACCTTACCTAAAACTATACATACGTATAAGAACCCATCTTAAAAGTTTGCTATCTTATAGGCTTTTTGAAAATATAGTTTTGAATCTTAAGGATATAAATCGATTCACTCATATCTAAAACTATATAATCAATTTATACTGGAATTCTGCTTTGCTGGACTTCTTATTTGTAATATATGCGGTTTGTTTGGCCCTTTATTTCCCATTGTGAACATGGCTCAGTGCTGCCCGATCTTCTGCTGATTCGAATATGGATGATATTTGTAAGCTGCTTCGAAGTACAGGTTATTCCAGCCAACCAGGGGCCAAAAGACCACCCAACTATCCTGAAAGTTACTTCCAGAGGGTGCCTATCAACGAGACCTTCATCAGCATGGTCATTGGTCGGCTGAGATCTGATGATATTTACAACCAGGTGGGAATTTAACCTATTATTAAACCTATCTTTATAAAGTGTAGTTTAAAAATCTTTATAGATTTTACCTTCCTCCTCACTTATTTCTTTTCTTCTTGCTCAGAAGAGTAAAAATAGCAAGAAACCTTTTAACCTCTGGGCTGTGCTTTGGAATTGTACAGAAAAGAGGGATATTAATTTGGGATTAAGAGATTAATATTTCTTGAAATAGAGATTTCAAGGAGGAAATGAGATCTGAACTAAGATTGGAGAGAAGATGCACTGTTTTAGGCGTCAGTTCAGAAATGATTCCGAGTGTGCACTTTATGGCTGTGGTGCCTTCAGTAATGGGGATCCACTGCTGATGAAGGCAGGCCTGGTCCCTACGCATAATGAGCTTGTTGCTGAGGAAAGAAGGCAGACGAAGGAATTAGAATAAAGCAAGACAGGTATTATCTTAGGGGAAGCATGGAGTGCCACGAAGCATGTTAACAGGCAGCCAGATTGCAGCAGATGACTAAGGGGTGTTTGGGCCACCCAGGTAAAGGAAGGGGCATGAGCAGGGTTGAAAAGTCTCACTTTCCTCTCCAGTGTGTGTGTTATTCACTCTAAAGGAGCCACAGAAAGTTACCATTTGACTTCTTTTTCCTGAAGAAAACACAATTTTCTATATTATCTGTTTCTTTCTTTACTAGAGAGAGTGAAGAGTTGGACCTGTAATGACTGGATATCATCTATTACAGAGCATACCTGTTCTATACAGTTCTTAGGTAGACTGCTAGTTTTTTGTATGAATATGTTAAGTGTACATAAAGAGTTTTTAGTTTGTTTTTTTTTTTAAGACAGCTCAAATCAGGAGCTACCTGCAGATGCCAGGTCTCCATAATATTTGATGCCATCTATTGAGAATTTGGTATGAGCCAGAATCATAGCAGGTTTTTTCCATATATGATTTTCTCTGTTTTTCATAATAATCTTGCAAAAGAGCATTATCCTTATGTTGCTGTGGAGAAAAATAAGGCTTAGAGAGCTTAAATAATTTTCACAAGGTCACATAAGTAGGTAGCAGAACCATAATTTGAATTCAGGCCTGTATGATTTCAAGGCCCACACTGTTTCTTCAATTGTCTCTCATTAACCCTTCTGTTAACCCTTCTGCCTCTTGGGTGGTCCATTTTGTCAATGTCTCAAGGCAGTGTATTTCAATTTTCTCCCTGCCCTGTGACCTTTATTAACACAGGAATTGAGCTGTGGTTGTGCTGTGAATCCACCCCTCTCCCTGCCCTGCGCCTCCCCTGTGCCCAGCTGATTGGACCAGGGCAGGTCACTTGACCCAAGATAGATCAGATTCTCTGTCTCCAGGTAATATGGAATTGGGCCTGAAAAACGATTTGGGACGTGGATTTACACACAGCATGCAAAACTTGGCATTTGGGGCCACCTCAGTCTGCCATCTCTTGGACCACAGTCTGAAGAAACAGTTGAGCATCACATTCCAGGGAGAAATAATGAAGGCTTTCTGGTTCACAGCTCCAGGCCCTTCTTGAAACCTGACCACATTCCTGCTTCCAGATCCCATGCGACATTGCTGTATCTATCCTTAATAATTGCCTCCCTTTCTGCTCCTGGTCCTAAGGTGATATATACTGTGTGCAGCCAAAGATTCCTAATGCTTGAGCCAGTGAAGCCCTGGGACTCAGCAGCATTTCAAAGGCAGGGAGGAGAACACCCAGCAAAGCAGTCTGAGAGATTGGTGTCTGGGAAACCAATGGAGGAGAGAATTTCAATCCTCAGGAAATTTAAGTGAGAGTGCTAAAAAGAGGTCATTGAAATGGATGACTTGAGGTTATGTGTGACCTGAGGAAATTCCATTGAGGTGATAGGTGGTGGTGGTGTTCAGTCACTAAGTCATGTCCGACTGTTTGTGACCCCGTGGACTAGCTCACCAGGTTCCTCTGTCCTCTGCTGTCTCCTGCATTCACTCACATTCATGTCCATTGAGTCAGTGATGGCATCTAACCATCTCATCCTCTGCCACCCCCTTCTCCTTTCATCTTCAGTCTTTCCCACCATCAGGGTCTTTAACCCCACTGAGGTGATGGTGGAGGTCAAATGCGACTGAGCTGAAGAATAAACAGGAAGTAAAAGACAGCACCAGTGAGTGTGGAATCGGTCAATTCTATAAGAGCTTCTCTGTGATGGAAGAGACACAAAATTGGACAGTAAGAGATATAGGATTTTTTTTTTTTTTTAAAGGAAAAGAGTTAGAATTGCAGCAAAGTCAGGTGACCGTCAAGAGACCTTTGTGTGCCTAGAGATGGGAAGAAGGTCCTAGTGACTGGCGCCATAATCTGAGAATTGCTTTCAGTGCCCAAGATCCTCAAAGAGATGGACTTTTGAGAGGTTCATGTGTCTTAGAACTGGTCATTTACTTGGCACGTGTAAATTCAGCTGTCACTAACATCTGCCTCTCCTGGGTCTGGTCTCTGCCTTGCAGGTCTCAGCATACCCATTGCCAGAACATCGCAGCACAGCTCTGGCGAATCAGGCTGCCATGCTGTATGTGATTCTCTACTTTGAACCTTCCATTCTTCATACCCATCAAGCAAAAATGAGAGAGATAGTGGACAAATACTTTCCAGATAATTGGGCAAGATTGCTGTTAGTCTTTTATTCTCTGTAATAAACTTGTTGGAGAACTGATTTTTTTTCCATCCTTTTGCCTATAAACCTAATGTTGAAATAATGAGACATAAACTCCCTAAAGTAAAATTAGTTTAAGTATGCTGAGAATATTATAAATCATAGCATGAAGGAATGAATCAGTAAAATTTCCTGAAGCACCTATTTGTGTTTTTTTTTTTTTTCTTAAATGAAGACTTCCCTGGTGGCTCAGACGGTAAAGTGTCTGTCTACAATGTGGGAGACCTGGGTTCGAGCCCTGGGTTGGGAAGATCCCCTGGAGAAGGAAATGGCAATCCACTCCAGTACTGTTGCCTGGAAAATCCCGTGGATGGAAGAGCCTGGTAGGCTACAGTCTATGGGGTCACAAAGAGTCGGACACAACTGAGCGACTTCACTTCACCACTTCTTAAATGAATACTCTCAAGGTAGAACAACCATGTGTTAAAATGGATCTAGCTTTAGCTACTGAGAGTGCAACTAAGTTACATAAGCGTTTGTCTTACAAATCTAAACCAGCAGAATTTATCTAATGTCATTTTGTGAATAAGGATTACACTTTTATAAGTTTTATCTGTAAGCTAATGTGGGCCCTTAAGGTTTACGTTACCATAGGGATGAGCTTATAACTTTTTAAACATATTTCACATAAAAATATTAATTCTTAAAAGTTTAAAACTGACAGTGTACTTAATATGTGTGAAACATTTTCTTTGCACATAGAGGTTTGAACAAAGCATAGTGAGTTGGATCACGTTTTCAGGGACCAGATTTTATTTCACTCCTTACCAACTATTGAGCCACAGATTGTCTATAATGAGGGACCCGACTGAGGAGCTTTGAGAAGAACAGCCTACAATTAGAAGATGATGCTTCCTGTCCACAAATGAATCATACCCATGAGCTGGGAGATGAGTAGCCATGAGGAAAACTTTTGAGAGAGTCTGGCTTCATTTGCCTAAGAGAAGTTCTGACTGTAATACTATACTGAGAAAACTTAGCATTAAAGAAGGTCAAAGTCCAATTACATGATATTTACAAGATACATTCCTGATAAGCCACTCTGGCACACTGAAAATAAAGCAGTTTTTAAAAATATACCCATAAAAAGCCAAAAAGATTAATACTATACTGAAAAGAATTTTAAAGAAAAATATTAATAGGGATAAAGAGGGGTTGTATATAATTTTTAAAAGAAATGTGAAATATAATGCCACTCTTCTCACAAAAATTTTTGAGACAAGTTTAGTTTGATTTGTAAGAGTATAAAGGTGAGATGAAAATAATTGGGAAAACCACTACTCTGGTCAGAGTCTCTGCTTTTCTCTCCCTTTTCATTTTTCTTCATCTAGGAATCTTACAAACCAGCAGTTTGAAAAGAAGACGTTGTTTTCGTTATTTTCCATGAATAGCGGCATGTAATAGTCACTCTTGTTTCCAAGCACTCATAAGTAAAATCACTTCCCTGTATATTTGAAAATTGGTTTTTCACTGGAATGGCATTTAAACTTGAAGGAGTGGGTGATGTCTCCTATAACTTTGTATTTTCTCAGCCCCTTGCCTTGGAGTGAGTAGGTGTTTAACAAATACTGAATAAAGGTCTCCTCTTTCAGGTAATTAGTATTTACATGGGGATCACAGTTAATCTAGCAGATGCTTGGGAACCTTACAAAGCTGCAAAAACTGCTTTAAACAACACCCTGGACCTTTCAAATGTCAGAGAACAGGTAGGTTCTGATTAATCAGGAGGGTTTTCAACTACATGCTTGATGTAATGGGGTGGGAAATGAGCTAAGTAGATTTCCCGAGAGATTTGGAAGATGCCTGCATAGACATTTTAGTGCAATGATTAATGAAAGCAGAATTTTGAACATTGAAGTAACAGATAATCATAGATTTTTAACTTTATGAGCTGTATAAATGGGAGATTTGGGTCTTGAGGAAGATTCAACACCCTGAGGTGAGCTAGTGTGACATTTGGCCCCAGGTGACTTCATGTACTCTTCTTATAGACTGTCTCGTGGACAGAGTGCCCTTCCCGAGAAGCTAGAATTTTAATGTTTTCATCAGTAGGATTGAGTGTTGAAGATGGTAACTGGATGTAGACAGTCAACCCTTTCACTGTAATTTACACTCATCATTTCTGGTGTGTAAAGTAAGCACCAAGACCAAAATAAAGACAGTTATCTCCTTAAATTTGAAATGGCTACATTCTGTCTCTCTGATGGGAACCAAGGCAGAAGGAAATACCTAAGTAAACAGAGAATCAGAATCTTTTTCTTGGGGCACATACTTGATACTTCTCAACAGTGATGGTCTTCCTCAACCTGGCTGTCTGAGTTTTTGAGTTTCCAAGTGTGGATAGAATGACACTGACTCAAGGAACTTTAGCATGTTTTATTCAAACAAATCGAATTCCATAAATAATGCATAAAATAATTTCAGTTTGGGCATATTTCCCAGAAATATATTAGAGAAAGTGGCACTTCCATGCTTTCTGGCCTCAGAGCATTAATTTTTCATGACTATAAATCCTTTCCAAAATCGCATCTTCTCACCCGTGACATTGCGAATTCTAAAGAGGCTTCTAATGACACATCTTGTGCTTATTTTAAACTAATCTGACTAGGTTGATGGTGTTTGCCATTCAACTCTTGCTTTAGGAAAGCAGAGTGACCAGGTTTCCACACAAGGCCGGTCACTTTTGATGCGCGGAGGTGTATTTTATTAAGCTCTTGTGTGTACAGACTCATCTTTTGAGTGTTTCTGCTCTGCTCTAGCTGCTTCGTCAATAATGATAGGTAGAACAAGCAATTTAGCTTCTGCCTTTGTGTCTCTTTACATCCAAGTTAAGAGAAGCAACGCCAGGAAAAAAATATTCCAGTTTTCCAGTTTACATTTGAAGAAGCCAGTACTCACGAGGTTAAATCCAAAGTCACACCAGTATTTCTAGATGTTTGCCTCTCAATTCTAAGTCCAGGGCTTTTTTCAAAAATGTCCAATAGGGACTTTCCTGGTGGTCCTGGTGGCTCCCAATATGGAGGCCTGGTCTCGGAACTAGATCCTGCTTGCCCCACGCTGGAGCGTGCCATAAATAAGACCCAGTACAGCCAAATAAAAACAAATTTTTAAAAAATAAGAAAGAAACTCCAGATGTTCAATAAACCACTTGCCTTTGCTGCTGTTGTTGTTGTTCAGTCGCTCAGTCGTGTCCAACTCTTTGTGACTCCCTGGACTGCAGCACACCAGGTTTCCCTGTCCTTCACTATCACCAGAGCTTGCTCAGACTCATGTCCATTGAGTCAGTGATGCCATCCAACCATCTCGTCCTCTGTCATCCCCTTCTGCCTTCAATCTTTCCCAGCATCAGGGTCTTTTCTAATGAGTCAGCTCTTCGCATCAGGTGGCCAAAGTATTGGAGCTTCATTTTCAGCATCAGTCCTTCCAATGAATATTCAGGATTTATTTCCTATAGGATTGATTGGCTTGATCTCCTTGCTGTCCATGGGACTCTGAAGGATCATCTCCAATACCATAGTTCAGAAGTATCAATTCCTTGGCGCTTAGCCTTCTTTATGGTCCAACTCTCACATCCATACATGACTACTGGAAAAACCATAGCTTTAACTAGATGGACCTTTGTTGGCAAAGTGGTATCTCTGCTTTTTGATACACTGTCTAGGTTGGTCATAGCTTTTCTTCCAAGGAGCAAATTCCTTTTAATTTCATGGCTGCAGTCAACCATCTGCAGTGATTTTGGAGCCTGTATGTTATTTGTCTCATATAGAAATGTTATTCTTTATCCAGGGATTCATTTGAATATGAGTCACTTTCAAGGTGATTCTTTCTTTGAAATGTTATTCAGGTTTTCTTTTCCTTTTCACAGGCAAGCAGATACGCTACTGTCAGTGAAAGGGTGCACGCCCAAGTGCAGCAATTCCTGAAAGAAGGTTACTTGAGGGAGGAGCTGGTTCTGGACAACATCCCGAGGCTTCTGAACTGCCTAAGAGATGGCAACGTCGCCATCCGCTGGCTGATGCTTCATACGGCGGACTCTGGTACACACAAAAGGCGTGACCATGTGTGTCGCTCCGTGTATAGGCGTGCCAAACTCTGATCTGCCACATGATGCCAGGTGGTTTAGCCCTTGAATGAGAATCAAGTTGCTTTTGTAAAATGGTCATTTTTGCGTCAGTGTGGTCAAAGCAGTGGCCCACCTGAACAGCCCCTGTGCCGGGTCCTGTTAGGTGCTTAGGAGTATGAGGACACCTACCTCCCAGGCTCGAGGCGCTTGCCACTGGTCAGACTGGGAAGATCAGATGTCTACCTGTGAAAAAGTTTAGCTGTGGATACAGGTAGAATAAAGCCTTCCCACCTTATCCTTCCAGAGATATTCATGGCCTAGTCCCTGGACCCTGCGGGCAAGTTGTATTACAGGGCAAAGTAGATTCAAGTTGCAGATGGAATTGATGTTTCTATAATCAGCTGACCCTCAAGGAGATTATCCCAGTGGGCCCAGCATAATTACAAGTTTCCTTAATTGGGAAGAGGAAAGCAGAAGAGTCAGAACTAGACAGGTGGCATCATGAAAAAGACTCAGAAGGTCCCTGCTGGCTTTCAAGATGGAAAAGGCCACAAGCCAAGAAGTACAGGCAGCTTCTAGATTCTGAAAAAGACCAGGAAACAATTCCCCCTGGGAGCCTCCAGAAAGCACACAGTCCTCCTGATACCTTGATTTTAGCTCAGTGAAGGCCAGTCAGATTTCTCACCTCTGGAACTATAAGAGAATAAATTTGTATCATGTTAAGCCACTAAATTTGTGGTAATTTGTTACAGCAGCAATAAGAGGCAGATACAAGGGCCAGGCCGGCACCTAAGAGCCAGATGTGTAAAACAGATAGTTGGTGGGACTTGAGTCCAGAGTCCAGAATAGGAGAGAAACATTGCTTGGGGTGGCGGAAGGCTCTTCTCGGAAGGCAGGAGCTGACCAGCCCTTGATACGATTTCACAGTAAAAAGCAGAAAAAAATTCTAGACTGGAGAAATGACCAAAGAAAGGACAGAGGGAAGGACAGAAAAATGTGGCCCACTTTGCGAGGAACTGGCTAGATCAGGGAGCTTAATTAAGATAGATGAGATTTTAATTTTTTCTGGGTCATGGTTAGTCCTGTTTGATACCCTTTTGTCTGTCAGGGGAGTTTCACAGATCATGTAAAACACTTCCACAGAGTCCATAAGCCCACGACTTTGAAACCACTGGTTTACTGGTCCTACTTAGGTTGGACCAACACCTGAGCTTATTTAGGGCCGACACAGTTCCTTATACTTAGTATTAATAAATGCTTGATCAATATTAATTACTAATGAATTCCTTCATCGGGAGTTGCACACTCTTTTGCCTAAGAGTGATGTCATTCAGCAGTCCTAGAAAGCCAAGGCTCTCGTTTTTGTTTTTCACTCAGCAAATTTTTGTAGAGCATCTACTCTAGTCCTACTTTCAGTACCTCCTGGTTTTTTTCAGTTGAGATTGTCTCTCCAAAAAAAAAAGTATCCACACCAGATAATCCTGCATCCTCCCAGGGTAGATCGTCTCCCAACCCCTCTGGGCAAGATGCCCTTGACACTGCCTCTAGCTGCCACGTGTCTCTGCTTCCTGTGAGTGGTCAGCAGTGAGAATAGCGGGTGGACTTCCTCATCCGTCAGCTCTTTGAAAACTTGGGGAGTCTCTCCTCAGCCTTGCCTCTTCACTCCAGAAATGACCAGCTTCTTAAATCCTTCACACGAATGCTGCTTTCCAGTTTTATTTTTGTTTTTCATCATTTTGCTTCTTGGCCTAAACCTCTCTCCATTTACCGTTTAATCACAGCATGAATATCAGGGCCAAAGTTTTTAATCATCTCGTGGACTAATCTTTAACTAGTCAAGTTTATATTTTACTTAAAATCCAGTCCTAATTTGAGAATTTTACTACATTGGCTCAGCTTATAATCTTCTTTACCATAAATCTTACATTCAGAAGCATGTAAACAACTCAAGCCCTCACTTTATCCCATGATAAAGCCAACTGTGGGTTTCTAGTGAGTGACTCAGCCTTCTCTTTGTCTTCGGACGACTGTGCCTAATAGCCGTGCCTGTGTCTGGAAGCCAGTGGTCTCCTGGATTTGTGCCCCTGCCAGGGACCGGCTCATCTTGCCAGAGTTCTATGCTTTTATCTTCAGCCACATCTGTTTTCCATTTCTGAGCTGGCAATTATCTGATCTGATTGCACAAGGTCAGAATTTACCAGAAACAAATGATTTGCCTATCTGGTTGTGAGTCATATGTGGGAAAAGTAACTGCTTATTTAGCTTTTATGCTGTTTTGGTTCATGGTGTGCAGAAAGGAAGGCGTATTTCTCATATTCCCTCCTGTTAACCCGCTGGAGCTAATTGTTAATGCGCAGTGATGTTCCCTTCCAAAAATGAAGGGAAATTAATATCAGATTTCATGTTGAATTAGAATTAATATAAAAACAAATGGAACTCCTTACAGGTTGGGTTGTTTTTTGGGTTTTTTTTTTCCTGTTTTGTTTTTGTTTTTTAAGTTAGGCAAACCTGAAGCTGAAAAATGATCTCTGTGTGATCAGTGTCATCAGTTCCAATATATTTCTTCCTAGGGACTTCTGGAGAATGCTTGGTAAATCAGAACTCTGCAGTTTCCCATGAAAACTGAGCCCTTCTCCAGGTTGTCATGAGTCTCTTCCTGATGGAGTAACTTGGAAATCGATATATAAAATAACCTTGCTCAAGCTTCACCATAACTGAAGCACCAAAAACACCCGTGATATGTGCTTGTAAAGCATGGTCATTCTGTACATGCCGGACATCCTAAGATGCCGGCAGGAGGGCTCAGAAAGCCTGAACTAGCACAGTGATACTAGAGCGACTGTGAGGGACCTGGTACCTTAATGGCTATGAACTTTCTGACAATGTTTATTGTCTTAAACACTTTATTTTGACTTTATTTGCAGTCTGAGTAGCTTTTACATGTAAATATTTTGCCTTATCCTATTTTTTTCTTTTTCTTTCTTGCATAAATAATTGAGCCCATAAATCAGTTTCAGCAAATACCATAATTTTTTATTCTATAATTTTTTAACATGTTTATTTTATTTGAAATGATTTATCTTGGCAACTGATACACTGACCAGGAAATCAAAACATCTAGTGACTTATGCCTGGGTCAATCACTGCTTAATTTTGTGACCTTAGCCTAGTAGCCATACACTCTCCAGGTCTAGGTGGTGGATAATCCAGAAAGCTCTGAGTATCAGTCATGCCTTTACAAAGAGCATGAGAATGGTGTCAGGCCTGGTTCTTCTGGTTTGAAAGTGCCACATCTCTGTGTGGTGACCCTGCTCCCCTTGTTGTGTCGGTGGTCCCCAAGGACATCCCAAGTTCCATGCTTTAGTAGGCTCAGCGTATGTGCTTACAGCTATGATTTGCAACAGCAGAAAGATAGCACAATCGGCACAGGGCAGAGGTGCCTGCGGTGAAGTCTAGAGGAAACGAGGCACAAGCTTTTAAGAGTTCTCTCCAAGTGGAGTCACACAGGGTCCATTTAGTTCCCCTCGCAATGAGTTGTGACAGCATGTGTAAAATGTCAACCAGGGAAGCCCATTAGAAACTGTCCATAGTTTTTGTTGGGGGCAGGGGGCGCTCATTAAGACAGCCTCTACCTGGCAGGTACCAACATTCCAGACTCCCAGAAGGAAAGCAGGTGCACATCATAAAGCACATTGTTTGTACAAACAGTTAAAGCATGGTGGACCATTCTTATCAGTTCTCAAAATGGTGGGAACCCTTCCAAATCCAAGTTGCCGAACGCCAGCCAAGAGCCAACCTTGCAAACAGGCCTTTTTGAAGATGGCAGTCTCAGGCCTGCTGTGTTAAATCTTTCCTGCACACCTGTCCGTAGCTGAATGGTGGAGATCAGTGCCAAACACAAAGCAACTTCAAACAGGACACAAGGAGGCCACCTACTTAGGAAATAGTGCCAAAAGGCTCAACCCATCATTAGTGTCAAAGGCACTGACCCACAGAAAGTCGATAATCAACCAACCACAGGATACTTACAAAATTTGGAAACACTGTTCTCAATTTGCTTTTTTTATTCAACAGTATATCATGATGACATTCTGTGTCAGATTCAATGTTATATTTAGCAGTTCAATTGTACTTCCTCTAGCATAGATATAATTTATTTTACCATCCATCATTGATATGCATTTTTCTTATTATTTTTTAAATGCTTAAAAGAAGGGAAATGAAAGTACTTTAGAATCCATCTTACTTATTATAGGTATTTTCTACACATTTAGTAAATTGGAAACTCTTTTCTCCCCATGTCTAGCCTGTGACCCAAACAACAAACGCCTTCGTCAAATCAAGGACCAGATTCTAACAGACTTGAGGTACAATCCCAAGATCCTCTTTCAATTGCTGTTGGATACTGCACAATTTGAGTTTATACTCAAAGAGGTAAAAATACTGAATAAGTAACCACCAAAATCTTTTCTTAATGGGTAATTTTTTTTTTTTTTAGAAATTAGGATTTTTGTAACTGTGTCTTTGATTCAAGCTAAAGATTCTAGCTGTCTGAGATAATTCTTATATTCAAAGGATGGGATTAAACATTTAACAGGCATTTAGTCTCTACTGTTGTTTAGGGATACAGTGATGGGGAAAAAATGGCCCAGATTATGGAGGTTATGGTCTAATGAGGAATATCAATAGTAAACAGAGAATTACACAAATGAAAATGTAAATAAAAGCTGAGGTGTATGCTCTAAAAAAGAGGAACATAATTCTCCACCTAAAAGAAAGGATCCTGTTCCAGCTTTCATGACTTCCCTGAGAAGGGCAGCAGGAGCTTTTGAAGGACGCTGAGAAAGGGACCTGCCAGAGTTAGCTAAGACAGAGATGGGTAGCGTGATGGAGACCATTGCATAGGGAAGACAGACTCTGTCTCAGTCCTCTCAGGTAGGGAGAGCCTGGCCAGTTTAGGCCTGAAAGATAGCTGGCTGGAGAGGAGAGAATACAACAGAAAGGTGTTAGGAAGTGAGGTTGACAGGTGGGCAGGAGCCAGCCTTTGCTGGGCCTTGCAAGATAGTCGTCTTCATCTTAAAAGCCATAAAACCTATTGGTGTGTGAAGTCGCTCAGTCGTGTCCGACTCTTTGCGACCCCCTGGACTGTAGCCCACCAGGCTCCTCTGTCCATGGGATTCTCCAGGCAAGAATACTGGAGTGGGTTGCCATTTCCTTCTCCAGGGGATCTTCCCGACCCAGGGATCGAACCCAGGTCTCCTACATTGCAGGCAGACACTTTAACCTCTGAGCCACCAGGGAATTTATGAAAACCTATTGGAAAGGCCTAAATAAGATGGTAGTTTGCATTTAAACAAACTTGACCTAAGGACTTTAAGGGATTTGAGTTCACAAAAGGGAATTCTGTGCTGGTTTTACTCCTTAAAAAGGCTCCATGGGTATAATTGGGCTTCACTGGTGGCTCAGATGGTAAAGAATCTGCCTATAGTACAGGAGACCTGGGTTTGATCCCTGGGTTATGAAGATCCCCTGGAGGAGGGCATGGCAATCCACTCGAGTATTCTTACCTGGAGAGTCAGAGGGGCCTGATGGGCTACAGTCCATGGGGTTGCAAACAGTTAGACACGACTGAGCGACTAAGCACAGCACATGGGCCTGATAAGAATGGCAGACACCTGGGGGTGTCCAGGTTCTACAGAAACTTTGGGGGTTTGGGTCAGGTGGCCTCTGGAACTAGCCGCAGACCTTGAAGCTCATTCAGAACCAACACTCACTTTGCCTTAATTAGTCTGAGAGCCACCATCTGAGAGATGGTTTAGCTTTTTTACCCCCGATTTGTATAAAATAGTGATGCTTAAGAGATGGCATCAGAATGATGTTGATTTTAGGTACCTATTTTTATAATAAACTGGGTTTGACTCAGGCTTTCTTAATAAACTGCCTAAGCTGGATTTTCTCTTAAAATCAGTAAATCTCGTCTGTCTCTTTAACAGATGTTCAAGCAAATGCTTTCAGAAAAGCAGGCCAAATGGGAGCATTACAAGAAGGAGGGCTCAGAGCGGATGATGGAGCTTGCTGACGTCTTTTCAGGAGTCAAACCCCTAACCAGGTGGAGAAAAATGGTAATTGCTGGAGAGGAAACATCAGTGTATTTGAAATGTGTACACAGTTTATTAGAAACCAGCAGAGTAAAAAGTCATTATTGTGTTGTTACTGTGTGCTGGGATGTTTCTGATGAAGATCAGAAGTTTAGTTTTGGCTGCCCTAGCCTTGCGCTCCCTTGGGAAATCTCATATTCTCTCTCAACTTCAGGTTTCTTACATATGAAATAAGAAATTGGGGGCTAAATTGGGGCTTAGAGTCATAATCCTCCACCTGCCACCACAGTATACAAAGCTAGTGCCTTTAGTGTGTCATTTTATCTGCATTGGGGGAGATAATAATTTTTATCATCCTCTCAGAAGGATACTTCTCCCAAGAATATTAATAACTACTAAATAGATGATACCTAGGAATCTTGTGTGCCAATCCTGTTTGCTTCTTCTTCACTGACGCACTTGCCATCTAGTGGCACAATAGGGGACCTGCAGACTGTTTTGAAACAACGTGTGTGCCTCAGTCCCTCAGTCTTTGCAGCCCCATGGACTGTAGCCTGCCAGGCTCCTCGGTCCATGGGATTTTCCAGGAAAGAATACTGGAATGGGTTTCCATTTCCTACTCCAGGGGATCTTCCTGACTCAGGGATTGAACCTGTCTCCTGCATTGGCAGGTGGGTTCTTTACCATTGCGCCACCTGAGAAGCCCAACATAGTCACAGCTTAGGTTTAACTTTGACAATTTTGATCTTGCTTTTTTAGGAAATTATACCTATAGGAAAATTGTGCTATCACTTCAAACTTGTGTATAGATAGTATCCTTTGAAATTGCCCCTGAAAGACCATTCTGAGTTTTAAGGTGACAAACTATTTTTTCTTAGCCTTGATATTTGTTTTAACTGTCAAATTTATTTCTGATAAAGTTAATTGTACAGTAGAATTGGTTAATAGTATAGATTTTTATTAAAAAATGTAACTCTGCTATTCATAGTCAGTATAAACGTGATTACCGTATTTGACTCTTGTTGATTTATTTATGCTGAATGGTCGATCCAAAATATATCCAAATTATGTTATTATTCCTACTGAAGCTTCCCTGGTGACTCAAATGGTAAAAAATCTGCCTGCAGTGCAGGACACCTGGCTTCGATCCCTGGGTCAGGAAGATCCCAAGGAGCAGGAAATGGCAACTGACTCCAGTATTCTTCCCTGAAAAAACTGTGGACAGAGGAGCCTAGCAGGCTACAGTCCATGGGGTCGAGAAGATTAAGCAACTGAATTCACACACGCACAGTTGTTTCAAAGCAGTCTGCAGGTCCCCTCTTGTGCCACTAGATGGCAGGTGTGTCAGTGAAGAAGACCCAATCAGGACTGGAACACAAGACTTAAATATCATCTGTTAGTGGTTATTAATTTTCTTGGGAGAAGTAGCCTTCTAAGACGATCATGAAAGTTATTCCCTCCTATTGAAAAAAGTTGACCAGTTTTTGATGATATGATATAAATTGGCAACAGGTTTCACAGATCACCATATTGTATCTTAAAAAAACAAAGAACCTCCGGTACCAATCTAACCAGATAAGTTGTCTAAAATCAGGCACATTTATCTCTATTCTAGTCTCTCTTCAGTTCAGTCGCTCAGTCGTGTCCGACTCTTTGCAACCCCATGAATTGCAGCACGCCAGGCTTCCCTGTCCATCACCAACTCCCTGAGTTCACTCAAACTCATGTCCATTGAGTTGGTGATGCCATCCAGCCATCTCATCCTCTGTCGTCCCCTTCTCCTCCTGACCCCAATCCCTCCCAGCGTCAGAGTCTTTTCCAGTGAGTCAACTCATCGCATGAGGTGGCCAAAGTATTGGAGTTTCAGCTTTAGCATCATTCCTTCCAAAAGACACCCAGGACTGATCTTTAGAATGGACTGGTTGGATCTCCTTGCAGTCCAAGGGACTCTCAAGAGTCTTCTCCAACACCACAGTTCAAAAGCATCAATTCCTCGGCGCTCAGCCTTCTTCACAGTCCAACTCTCACATCCATACATGACTACTGGAAAAACCAGGCCTTGAATAGACAGACCTTTGTTGGCAAAGTAATGTCTCTGCTTTTCAATATGCTATCTAGGTTGGTCATAACTTTCCTTCCAAGGAGTAAGCATCTTTTAATTTCATGGCTGCAGGTTCTTATAAATACAAGCATTGTTTCAAAGATCTTTCAAAACAGTGTACTTTTTCTGGCTATATAGCATATTTCAGCTTAGGAAGTACTTGCACAAATACTTCTTGTTTGATCCTTACAACCCTGTGAGATAAACATCTTTATCCTTATTTTATATATACAGAGACCAAAGCTTTAAAGAGTAATCACTAGCCAAAAGTAACAAAGGTACAAAGCCTGGATCTCAACCATCACCTCAGACTCCAAATTCTTTGTCCTTTCTTCTATAGCATAGCTGTCCTTTGGTCCTACAAAAGAAAAAAAAAAGTTTAAAATTGCAACTAGTTTTCTTCGTGTCAGTTTTTTTATTAGAGTGTAATTTCTTTACAATGCTGTGTTAGCTTATGCTATACAACAAAGTGAATCAGCTTTATGTGTCCCTATATCCCCTCCCTCTGTGACCTCCCTCCCACCCTATGTCAATTCTTTTTTTTTTTTTTAATACTTTTATTTACTTATTTTTGACTATGCTGGGTCTTCGTTGCTGCACAGGCTTTTCTCTAGTTTGGCAAGTGGAGGCTACGCTCTAGTAGCTGTGGTGCATGGGCTTAGGTGCTCAGTATGTGGGATCCTCACGGATCAAGGGTCAAACCCACATCTCCAGCATTGGCAGGTGGATCCTTAACCACTGAGCAACCAGGGAACCCAGATGTCAGTTCTTAAAATAACTTAGATTATAAGCTTTTAAGTGCTTTTATTGAAGTGAAATTATCCCATTGATAACACACAAAAAAACCTTTAGCTTTTTTAACTTGGTGAGGTGAGAAGAGCAAAGGCTTTGACTCTGAACAGTTTGCATTCCCTGGCTCTTCCATTAAGTGACTCTAAGCCACAGACACTCTTTAATATTTCCAGGTATTGGCATTTTGCCTGAGAAATGGCTTTTAATTCCACTCCATAGATTTTTGTGAAGGTAAGATGAAACGAAGCTTAAAGCCTTGCCTGATACACTGAGAGTCTCAGAGCATGTTAACATTACTCACCATCTTTGCCTTAAATGCCAACTTGTTTGTGAGTGCAAATGGCACCCCCTAATCCATTCAGACTCCCCACAGCTCACCACTCACACATCACTCTCCTACACATTGGTCCCACTTTGCCCTCCAAAATGTGCCATTGCCCTTTTGCCCCAAAGTTTCTGCTGTATCCGTCTCTTCACCTCCCCTCCCCCACCGCCATCTTTGCACACATCAGTTTACACGTACCCTTTCTGCCAGGTGTTATAAACTCTGTGTAGAAAGTTTCATCACTTTTACTAGGTCACATGCCTCAGGCATTTTTGTTGTTACAATTTGGAGAATTCCTGAGAACAATTGATAGATACATAGTAAAAGCTTTGTAAGAACTGGACTTGTGAAAGATGATTAAAGTCTAGGCACTGCTACAGTTGTTCTGGGATTTCAGTAGTCTTTTCTTGTTTCTATATTAATAGAAAATCTTCAAGCTTGGTTCAGAGAGATTTCAAAACAAATATTATCACTAAATTATGATGATTCTACCGCCGCGGGCAGAAAAACTGTGCAGCTAATACAGGCTTTGGAAGAGGTAAGGAAAGTCTTTAAGTGACGGTTCTTGGATCATGAACCATATTTTTGACCTACGCAGCAGTCCTGGAAACATATTTAAGAGACTGTTTGATCAGAAGTAAAAGCAGTGTAAGTGAATATATTCACTGTTGTATACGGTGCCCTAAAACTGGGAAAGTAAATGATAATAATAAAGAGAATGGTAGTGAAATTTATGATATTTCAACTTGCAGAAACATGTATGTAGTCTTGAAAAACTAATCATGAAGACAATATAGAGACATTGGGAAAACTATGATAAGGCGGTGAAAACAAATTTCCATTATATGCACCATTTTTAGGTTTGTAAAAAATATATGCCTGGGGGAAAACCTAGAAGATACACAAAAATAAAAATAGTTGTATAATGATCATATGCTTTAAAATAATGTGTTTTCTGGAAAAGAAAAGTGTTTTCTATCTACTGAAAAATGATTGTCAAAAGCGGATCTCACCTCCACACTCTTAAAACTTGTATGTTTAACCAGGAAAATAAACAAACGCATCAGAACAATAAGCATATACTCTATTATCTAAAAACAAAAATCATCCATCCTCACCTGGAACCCTGTCCAATTGATATGTATGCATTCATCCTTTTTTTATAAGCTCTTTCTTATTTTTGCAAGGGTTTTAGGCTGGCCACTATTACGGCAGCACAGTATAATGCTCCATTGTTAGCATGCCAGTTTCCATAACCATTCCAGAACAATTGCTCACTTGTGTTGTTCTATTTTGGTTGTTTTTGGATTTTCTAGTCAACAGTACAACTGTAAACAATGTTATAAATCTGGGTGCTTTTTCTCTTTTGCATTATTTCTTTTGGCATGTGGCCCATGCCCATTGAATTATACACTTTAAAATGTCAGAACACTGTGGAATCATTATTTATTAAAGAGTTCATCAAAAGAACTTAAAAATGTACAAGTGCCCACTCCTTGGTTTTGGCATGACTTATTTTGTTTTTTAGCAAGCCAGCAAATCTGCAGAATTAGAATTTTCCAACATATGTTTATTGATACTGAAGTGGAAAATGGGAGCATTTGCTTTTACTTATTATGTTATATATGTACGGAATAAGAAATAGTGGAACATTTTCTAGTTCTAGAAATATATGCATTGTTTTCTGACTTGGCTTGTACATTTCTGAAATGATATTTTGAAATTAAAATTTTGGCAAGAATGTTAGTTAAGTAGTGTGCTTTATTTGAAGTGTTTTCAAAGAAAAACGAACACCATGCAGGCCGTTCAGAATTTTAAAATCCAGTGTGTTTATGTACCTCAGGTTCAAGAATTTCACCAGCTCGAATCAAATCTGCAAGTGTGTCAGTTTCTTGCTGATACTGCAAGTTTCTCCACCAAATGATCCGAACCATTAACATCAAAGAGGAGGTCCTGATCACAATGCAGATCATTGGGGACCTTTCTTTTGCTTGGCAGTTAATTGACAGGTAACGTGGACAACCTGCCATTGGTCCTTGATGGAAGCCACCATGAACATCATCTTACCACTGATGTCTTTTTGCAGCTTCACGTCTATCATGCAGGAGAGCATAAGGGTGAACCCATCCATGGTCACTAAACTCAGAGCTACATTTCTCAAGGTAAGCAAGTAACAGGAAGATCACATTTGCAGTTTCTGAGCAAGCATTGACCTTCATTTTTACCTCATTTATTAATTTAGTCCAAGATCTCATCCTTTTAGAAAGTTGGACAATTTTAAGTATTTTTATAGACTGAAAGCTTTTAGCAAATTTTTCATGAGAGTGTAGTTGGCAAAAGATGTGAGAAATAAAGTTTAAATTCAAAATAGATGTTGGGATGTCTTACAAAAAAATGTTTTTAATGAAGAAATTGATTTTTTATAAGTTTTACCAAGATACTAAAAATGTACGTCCTTTATTCCCTAGACACAAATAAAATCCTTTTACTTATTCACTTAAAAAAATTCTTATTGAGCTTCTGCTATATTGTAGGATCTTCTCTAAAGATTAGGGAAGGGGACTTCTTTAGTGATTCAGTGGTTAAGACTCCAAGCTTCCAATGCAGGGGACATGGATTCAATCCCTGATTAGGGAACTAAGATCTCACATGCCACATGGTTCAGCCAAGAAATAAAGTTAAAAAATAAAAAGGTTAGGTAATAATGGTGAATAAAATAGGCATGGATTGACCCTTCTCTCAAGGTAATTTCATTTAGTGATAAATGAACAAATAATTTACTCAATGTCTTCTGATGAAATTACCATATATATCAAGTCTGAGGGGCGCTTTCATATTTTAACATTTCTGTGACTGAGATGGGTTGTAGATGATGGCATATCATAATTTAGTTGTCAGCATGTGGGTTTTTTTTGTTGTTTTGAGAGTGCATCAAATAATGGCACTTCTTACAAGCCATGTCATCCTAGATTAGACTCAGTGTGGTAGTCCATCAGTCAGAGTGTCCGGTCTCCATAGAGAAGTAGCTGCCTTCTGTAGCTCAGTGGCTCAAACTTGAGCGTGCAGGATAATCACCTGGAAGACGTGTCACAGCCCAGATTGCTGGGCCCCACCTCCGGAGCTTCTGACGAAGTAAACCTATGTGGGGCTCGAGAATTAGCATCTCTGACAGGATCTCAGGTGATGCTGACGCTGCTGGTCCAGCGACCACAACTTGAGAGCCACTGCCGTAGCAGAGACCTGTCATTTTACCTTATATCCTTGTCAGAAACTATGAACTGATGAAGTTCAGTCATTGTTGCTGTCTTTTGAGCAAAGCCTAGGAGCTTCGTTGTATGTTACTGCTTCTAGAAAGAGAGATTTCTAGGACTTTTTGAAACAGAGAAACAGTGGTGTCTTATTTTCCTTCCAGCTTGCCTCTGCCCTTGACCTGCCCCTTCTCCGTATTAATCAAGCAAATAGCCCTGACCTTCTCAGCGTGTCTCAATATTATTCTGGTGAATTGGTGTCCTATGTGAGAAAGGTAAGAAATGCATCAAGGTGATACTTTAATGGCAGATTAATTGCTATTTTAAATACAGGCAATGGCACCCCACTCCAGTACTCTTGCCTGGAAAATCCCATGGACGGAGGAGCCTGGTGGGCTGCAGTCCATGGGGTCGCTAAGAGTCAGACACGACCGAGCGACTTCACTTTCACTTTTCACTTTCCTGCTTTGGAGAAGGAAATGGCAGCCCACTCCAGTGTTCTTGCCTGGAGAATCCCAGGGACGGGGGAGCCTGGTGGGCTGCCGTCTATGGGGTCGCACAGAGTCGGACATGACTGAAGTGACTTAGCAGTAGCAGTAGCAGCTGCTATTTTAAATACAAATGATGTGCTTGGGGCCCTGGAAAAAAGTACACCTGTTATTCCTTTCCCTTACTCCTTTTTTTTTTATTGAAGTGTACTAATTTATGATGTATTAGCTTCAAGTATACAGCAAAATGATTTAGTTATACATATATACATAGATTATTACAAGACCATGCTCTGTAGTAGGTCCTTGTTGTTTATCTGTTGTATACATAGTAGCTGTGTATACTTTTCCTTAATTCTTAATTTGATTCCTGAAATTTTCAATACCTGAAAATAAATTTATTCTTACTGGTACTGTAGGTGTGCAGATACGTGTTTACTTTCAAAGAACTTTTATACTTATTTTTTAAATGCTGATGGTATTAACCTCCATTTTATAGGTGTAGAAACATAGATCCTGGTAGCTTCTTCAAAGTCAGTTAGTAACCGTGACTAATTGGAACTTAAAGTTCAGGAGAATTTTGGTCCTTATTTCAATAACTTATGGTGTAACTTAGAGCCACACAATGGCACCCCACTCCAGTACTCTTGCCTGGAAAATCCCATGGACAGAGGAGCCTGGTAGGCTGCAGTCCATGGGGTTGCTAAGAGTCGGACATGACTGAGCAACTTCACTTTCACTTTTCAATTTCCTGCATTGGAGAAGGAAATGGCAACCCACTCCAGTGTTCTGGCCTGGAGAATCCCAGGGACCGGGGAGCCTGGTGGGCTGCCGTCTCTCGGGTCACACAGTCGGACACGACTGAAGCGACTTAGCAGCAGCAGTAGCAGAGCCACACAGGCCTGGATTCAAAATTGTCCTGTGTCACGTATTGGCTGAGGGCTCTACAGCCATGTTACTTAACATCTCTGAGTCTCAGCTTTTGAAAAATTTATAATGTGGGAATGATACATCTTTTACAGCATTTCTAGGAGACAGCTTTATCTCCTGTGAGCAATTTGTCTTTGAAGGAACGTAGCCCTGCGCCTGGGAGCAATTACTAAAAGAATGCTTGTGAGAGCTCCCCAGCACCCTTTCCTGCAGATGAAGGGCTTTTTTTTTTTCCTTAATAGATGGACACCCTTTTTACTGTTGTCCTAGCATCTGTCAAACTAAGAAAATAGGAGATTCACTGTTTTTCCTCTTTTCCCTTTCACTAAAGGTGTTGCAGATTATTCCAGAAAGCATGTTTACTTCCCTTCTAAAGATCATAAAGCTTCAGACGCACGATATCATTGAAGTGCCCACCCGGCTGGACAAAGACAAGCTGAGGGACTACGCTCAGCTCGGCCCGCGATATGAGGTGGCGTGTCCCTTTAACATCTGCCTTTTGATGTTTAACCCCCAAACCATGAAATAGCACAACTCTGTCCCCTGCCGTATCCCCAGGTCCCCCAGATCAGTTCTGATTTATTTTTCTACTCGCTCAATGGTAACCAGGTTTTGTTATTTTAGTGCAATCTTACCTTCATTCTTTACAATGTCCTAGTATCATTCAAGGCCTCACCTGCCTGAATGTTCTCAGAGGGAATGGAACTCAGTTGGTCACTTTTCTTTTGAACAGTCTTGGTTCATGATTCAGTGGTTCAAAATAATCCATATTCCATGAACAAAGTAATCCGTATTCCATAAACCACTTCAAATAGACAGATATTTAAGGCCATTACACAATTAAGCAGTCTCAGAAGTAGTTCTTCCCAAATGCCTCTGCTTTTCTTTCTCCCTGAACTTAGAGACCTGAAAAATAAAATCAAGTAAAATTTGAAAATGTGATAACCAGCATCAATTTCACATACTTTGACACAACTCCAGAAGTTTCATTAGGCATTGAGATCATCAAACTCAGAATTTCCACATTGATTCTAACTCAAGAATATAGCCTCAATCTTTTCAGTGTCTCCCAGCATTGTTTGAAAAGAATGTGGACTGCAATAAAAGGGAGATTACCTTTTTAGTGTCTCCATGAGCCTTTTGATTTTGGAAGGTATCATCTATATCACTGAGTCCTGCTTTCATCTAGTGTGTGAAATACTGAGGCCCAAAGAAGGGGAAGTGATTGGTCAAAGGGTAAAGAATGATTGAACATCTTCTGACTCAGTCACTCGGTAGGCCTGACAGTGGTCAACACCACAGAGCCTCATTTCTGACCATGTACAACAGATGCCTTCAAGCTGCATGCTGTTCTCTTGGCTTCGCCCTTTCAGAACTGTTACCAGTTATTTTAGCTTCCCATAGAAGTGATGGGTCTTTTATGAGAAGTGCTTCATTAACCTCTTTTTCTTTGTTGAAGGTTGCCAAGCTTACTCATGCTATTTCCATTTTTACTGAAGGCATCTTAATGATGAAGACAACTTTGGTTGGCATCATCAAGGTAATGGTCTTAATGCTGGTCTCTGTGGCCTCATAGTAGGCCCCTCTGTCATTTGGACTTTTGCGGAGTTTGTCCTATGGGGGTAGTGTCATCATCTTATGCCCCTCACTATTTCGCATGCAGCGTTTGATTTTCATTTTAGTCACTTATGAACAGAGAAGGAGAAAGCATAATTATCCTCATTTTTCATAACACCCAGGAATTGCTAAACACTAAGAAAAAAATTTTTATTGGATTTTTGTAATAACAAAACAATAATTCAATTCCCTTAAGCAAAGAAGCTTGCTTACTTGATCACTTACTGTCTCTTTCCTCCTTGCCTGCAACCTTTCTTTCTCTTTAATGTTTTTATACCATACCCCAGGTGCAGAGAGCTGAGATCATGGTAAACCTCTGACCACAGGCCATTGCCATCACCAGTACATGCAAGCTCCTCTCTTCTTTTTTTTCTTTCTCTTCTCCTGATACCCACCCCCAGACCCTGTAGCACCCACTCTGTTTGAATTTCTGTCCATAAATATGCAAGTCTCCTTATTTTTAGCAAGTAGTATTTTATGTGTGCACATTTTTGATTTCTCTAAATCATGTTCTGCTCCAAAGCCTCATTCTTTTTCTAACATTTCTCACTAGTTATTGCTTTCAGGATTTATTTATGTTGTAGTGAGGTGGTTGGTTACTTCTTACCGCTGCAGAGAATTCCACAGTTTATTTAGCTGTTCCCCAGGGCACAGATGCTGCTCGTTTTCATACCTGTGCTTCCTGTTATCATCAGCAGTGTCTAGATGAGCATCTCTGAACATGTCCCCAATAGGCCTGTGCAAGAATTCCGCTGAAGTCTGCCTGCCCAGGAGTGGGTCGGAGTCTTAGGGCACATTTGTACTTAATTTGTCTCAGTACAGCCAGATTGCCTCCTCACATGACTTGTTTCCTGTGTATCTACCCCCATTTTGGCCAACACTAGCCATGATCTGCTTCCTAATTTTTGTTCTCCAAATGGATCTAAGTGGTATATCATTGCTGTTTTATTATAATTTGTAATCCTAAGATGACTAGTGATGCACCCACTCAGTTCGTGGTGCTCTTATTTATTTTTCCATTTATCTGACATCAGTAGAATCTTAACATTTCCAATTTTCTAAAGAATCTTCATTGAATTGCTGGATATAACATTTGTGTTAATGAAATCCAAGAAAATATAGGAAATGAACCTGAATAGAAACAGAACTTTACTATGTTGTTTCTAGAAATGTAGTAAAGAAATACCATTCTAGCCCTGTAGTATTAATAGACTCTATTAAACTTGCTTTAGGCCTGATGCCAGTTTAAGTCAGTTGATAGAGAGTACACAGACAGGTTATCACTTCTCACTCATCTTTATGTGATGATACATCCTAGGACCAGATTAGTCTTAAATGCAAAGTGACTAGTTGGATGTAATAAAACCTAGTGATTAGCAATAATTATCAAAGGAAGGCCTGCTTAAGAAAAATGTAAATCTCTTACCAGAATCTTTCACTTAGTAAGCACAAGTGTGTTAGTGTTAGTTGCTCAGTCATGTCAGACTCTTTGCAGCCTTATGGACTGTAGTCCGTCGGGTTCCTCCATCCATGGGATTTCCCAGGTAAGAATACTGGAGTGGGTTGTGTTCCTCAAGGGTCGAACTCAGGTCTCCCGCATTACAGGCAGATTCTTTATCATCTGAGTCACCAGGGCAACACCAATAAGTGCAAAGGGAATGTCATCTTGACATCCTTTAAGCTTACATTGTCTCTGCCAGTTTAACAACTCAGGGCTTTATGTGGGATCCCATGGCCGTCAGTAATCTGTAACTTTGAATGCTATGGATCTATTTCAAACCCTTTCAAAGAGTTTTAATTCACTTCAGTTAATATGAGTTAAAACAAGTGAGATATACACAGATACACATATAATGTCCATTGTTAGATGTAGCCAAAGTAATAGAGACAGCCTAAGCATTTTATGAGTGGAAGAATGGCTGAATATATCATGGTGCAGTCACACTATGGATTACTTTCCTGCCATTCAAAAATAACTTACCACCAGGAAATTTCCAAAATGTAGAGTGGAAACGCAGTGGCAGAACAACATGTGGTATATATATGTTCATATTGAATTGACCAAAAATTTCATTCAGATTTTTCATAACCTCTTACAGATAAATCCTAGGACTAGATTGGTCCAGATGAACTTTTTGGCCAACCCAATATTTTGATCCCATTTAGACGTTTTTTCCTTGGAGGATAATTGCTTTACAATATTGTGTTGGTTTCTGCCAGACATCAACATGAATCAGTCACAGGTATACATCTGTCCCCTCCCTTCTGAACCCCCTTCCCATCTCCCATCCCCTTAGGTTGTCACAGAGCCATGGGTTGAGCTCCCGGTGTCACACAGCTAATTCCCTCTTGCTGTTTTACGTATGGTAAGGTATATGTTTCCAGACTGTTCTCTCCATTCATCCCACCCCTCCTCCTCGCACTGTGTCCCCAGGTCTCTCCACGTCTGCCTCTCAATTGCTCCCCTGCCGATGCGTAGACCACACAGCTACCATGGAGAATACGGTGGAGATTCCATAAACGCTAGACATAGAACTACCACGTGACCATTCACATTTTTTAATGAATATATTTAAGAACAAATACATATCTAAATTAATAGAGGAGGGTCTGGGGGACCCATGTGAAAACTGTTAACTGCTGTTAACCACAGGAGGTAGACAGAATGCAAGGAAGGAGCTGTGTGACAGGTTCTTTCCCTTCCCCGTGAGCACTTGGCAGGTTGGTTGAAAGTCTGGGGAGAATGGGAAGGGCCCTTTAGGACCATGAGATTCTGAAAACATTGAATTCTTTTTCATGAAATCTGTTTTTATAAGGGCTGTTTTCTTTGGAAATTTCATTTTACCTGCTTGAATTTGTTTTCATTGACTGTATTTATTTATAATTTACCCTTTTCTTGTGAAATACAGCATAGATGCCAAAAGCTATAGAAATAATTGTGTAGCTTGATAGGTTAGTGTGAGATAAAGACCACTCACTCTCACCACCTCTCAAGCCCAGAGATACAGTTCAGCCAGCTCCCACCCTGGGATCCTCCTTGTGGGCCCTGACCTAATCCCAGTCTCTCTGTTTGTAGTTTTATTATCCAGAAGTAAACCTCTAGAAACTTTAGTTCAGATTTGCCCACTTTAAAAAAATGTATGTATTTTAAGACTGATTTACTCCTCGGATTCCTCCTTCATTCCTTTTTTTCCTTACAGTTTGTTGAAGAATTCTAGGTCTTGACCTGTTGTTTCTCCTCCGTCTGGCGTTCGATGACTGCCTGATCACAGTGTAGTCCAACAAGTTCTTCTGGCTTCTGTATTTGCAGGAACTTTTTCATTCCAGTTATCCTCCTTAAAGTTTCAGTTCAGTTTAGTTGCTCAGTCGTGTCTGTCTCTTTGCCACCCCTTGCCTTTGCACGCCAGGCCTCCCTGTCCATCACCAACTCCCGGAGTTCACTCAGACTCATGTTCATCGAGTCTGTGATGCCATCCAGCCATCTCATCCTCTGTCGTCCCCTTCTCCTCCTGCCCCCAATCCCTCCCAGCATCAGAGTCTTTTCCAATGAATCAACTCTTCGCATGAGGTGGCCAAAGTACTGGAGTTTCAGCTTTAGCATCATTCCTTCCAAAGAAATCCCAGGGCTGATCTCCTTTAGGATGGACTGGTTGGATCTCCTTGCAGTCCAAGGGACTCTCAAGAGTCCTCTCCAACATACAGTTCAAAAGCATCAATTCTTCGGCGCTCAGCTTTCTTCACAGTCCAACTCTCACATCCATACATGACCACTGGAAAAACCATAGCCTTGACTAGAAGACCTTAGTCGGCAAAGTAATGTCTCTACTTTTGAATATACTGTCTAGGTTGGTCATAACTTTTCTTCCAAGGAGTAAGCGTCTCCTGTCCATCACCAACTCCTGGAGTCTACCTAAACTCGTGTGCATTCAGTTGGTGATGCCATCCAACCACCTCTTCTTCTGTTGTCCCTTCTCATCCTGCCCTCAATCTTTCCCAGCATCAGGGTCTTTTCCAATGAGTCATTTCTTTGCATCAGGTGGCCGAAGTATTGGAGTTTCAGCTTCAACATCAGTCCTTCCAAAGAACACCCAAGACTAATCTCCTTTAGGGTGGACTAGTTGGTTCTTCTTGGAGTCCAAAGGACTCTCAAGAGTCTTCTCCAACATACAGTTCAAAAGCATCAATTCTTCGGCGCTCAGCTTTCTTCACAGTCCAACTCTCACATCCATACATGACCACTGGAAAAACCATAGCCTTGACTAGACAGACCTTAGTCGGCAAAGTAATGTCTCTACTTTTGAATATACTGTCTAGGTTGGTCATAACTTTTCTTCCAAGGAGTAAGCGTCTTTTAATTTCATGGCTGCAATCACCATCTGCAGTGATTTTGGAGCCCAGAAAAATAAAGTCTGACACTGTTTCTACTGTTTCCCCATCTCTTTCAGAATTTTCCACAGTTTCTTGTGATCCACACAGTCAAAGGCTTTGGCATAGTCAATAAAGCAGAAATAGATGTTTTCCTGGAACTCTTGCTTTTTCCATTATCCAGCGGATGTTGGCAATTTGATCTCTGGTTCCTCTGCCTTTTCTAAAACCAGGTTGAACATCGGGGAGTTCATGGTTCACATATTGCTGAAGCCTGGCTTGAAGAATTTTGAGCATTACTTTACTAGCATGTGAGATGAGTGCAATTGTGTGGTAGTTTGAGCATTCTTTGGCATTGCCTTTCTTTGGGATTGGAATGACATCTGACCTTTTCCAGTCCTGTGGCCACTGCTGAGTTTTCCAATCAAATCCAGATGGAACCCATCAGTTGTCTTTATGACTTTTTAAAATAATAAGTCTTGACAAATTAAAAGAAACATGTCTTAGAGAATTCAAAGGACTGTATTAAAACTATTTCTGTTTTATCGATTTGACAGACTTTTAGAGGATAACAAAAGCTTTCTCATTATAGAAAAAAAGAATCAGCAAAATAAGTTATGGAGTTAAATAACAGATTTCTTTCCTATTTTATCTAATTAAAAACAGCATCCTGAGAATACTGAAAGAAAAAAGAATTGTTGAATCTGCAGAGGTCCAACCCCAAGTGACTTTGCTCGAATGATTATAGATGCCCTTAGATAACTTCCAGATGAGAAATGTGTACTATATTCCAATGCAAGCCATTCAGTCCACTACCCCCTCCTGGTGATAAGAAAAGGCACTTTTAATGAAATGATCAAAATGTGAGGCCATTTAAAACTTTCCATACCCACTATCTTTGAAATGACATGTAAAATTATCATGAATGTTGCTGAGATAAACTAAGTGCTACCAAGGTAACAGGTTTCAGTAATTCTATCTGAGCTGTACAAGATCAAAGAGGGGCAGGAAAGGGGGAAAAAAAATCCTAATCATTTAGGATTGAGGTAGAGAAGTGCTCCTCTACAGATTCTGGGGACTGTCTTTCCTCTGTGGTTCTCCTAGACTGAGCTTTTCCTCACTGACATTTAATGCTTTTCAATTTGCATTTAGGTGGATCCAAAACAACTGCTGGAGGATGGAATCAGGAAGGAACTGGTTAAGCGTGTTGCTTTTGCCCTTCATAGGGGTTTGATCTTCAACCCCCGAGCCAAGGTACCCGGTCACCAGAATGAGTCTGTCCTTGCCCTTGACTCAGCTTGCAGAATGTTCTAGAATGTCATTTTGAACAGGAACAAGACCTTTCTTCCTATCTAACATATATCTACTGTATCATGTTCAGTACAATCAGCTGATGTGCTTTTTGATCCTATCTTTTGTGTGTGGGGGGGGGTTTACTAATTTATTTAATTGAAGGATAATTGCTTTACAGAATTGTGTTGGTTTCCAAACATCAGCATAAATCAGCCATAGATAGATAATCAGCCATATGTCCCCTCCCTGTTAAACCTCCCTCCTACCCCCACCCCATCCCACCCTTGATCCTATCTTATAAGCATTCATATTATAAGAAAAGCCTTTTTAAAATCAGCCCTTTCCTTCACTTCAAGTTTAAGAATTAAACTGATGTTTATGATTTCAGGTTCCTTCTCATAGTGAAAAAGCAGACTAGAACTACAAAGGCTGTAATTTTTTTCTTTTGCATGATCATTTTTCTCAAGAGAGAAAGAGCAGGCCTGAAATTTACATCTGAAATCACATCAGTCAATTCAATTTAAAATTAAGATTAGAATCGTCAAATGATGAGAGAAATCATTGATACTCATTTTTTATATTCTTTTATATAAGACTTTCCTCCCAAATGAATGAAGTATATTCTTTATTGGCTGCCTGGCATAAATCACCACCCACTCTAAATGAGGTAGGAATAAGTATTTCCAGAGCTGTCTTCAGCTGTCACAGTGGTCTCTCACTGGGATTTCCTTGACAGTCTCATGTAGGCGTCAGCGGTTGACAGACTATGCCAGTCTAACAGCTTTCTGTTTTCTTCTTTCACACAGCCAAGTGAACTGATGCCCAAGCTGAAAGAGCTGGGAGCCACCATGGATGGATTCCATCGTTCTTTTGAATATATTCAGGACTATGTCAACATTTATGGTCTGAAGATCTGGCAGGAAGAAGTATCTCGTATCATAAATTACAATGTGGAGCAAGAGTGTAATAACTTCTTAAGAACAAAGGTATCTAAACAGATTTTAATATTCTTGACTATATATCACTTCTGACATGCCCCAAACCTCAGAAATGCCAACAACAAAGTTTGTTTAAATAATTACTAAAATTCCATAACCACTGCAGAATCACAAATGCCTTCAGAGTAACTTCAGGAGCTGTGAGGGTTGCAGAAAGGTTTCTGTGACCCCTGACCTGTCCAAGTTTACTGTCCTTAGGAGAAAGCAGACTTAATTACATGGCTACAGAATGAAACCATCTGGTATAATCACTGTAAACCAGGTACTCAAAGACTTAAGAGCTCATCTGGGTGGGTCAGAGTATATACCCAAGAGTGTAGACCTAAATGCTGGGTCATTTAGTAGTTCTCATTTAACTTGCAAACCACCAAACTGTTTCCCACACTGCCTGCACCATTTGTTCATTCCCACCAGCAGTGTCTGACGGTTCTAGGTTTTCCACATCCTCGCCAACACTTGTTAATTTCCTCTTTCGTTCTTTTTAATTATAACCATCCTGGTGAGTCTGAATGGTATTTCATTGTGGTTTTGATTTGCATTTCCATCATGACTAATGATGTTGAGCATCTTTTCATGTGCTTATTGACCATGTTCTATCTTTGGAGAAATGTAAAGTCCTTTGCCTAATTTCTGTTGGATTATTTGAGCACCACATTCTTAAATGTCACAGCTGAGAAGACTGATCTTAGTAATTAACAAGGAGTCACTCACAGGTTTTTAATTAGGGAACTGATATGATTCAGGTGACATTTTCAAAAGATTATGCATCTTCCAGCCCTATATTTTGGATGTTTATTATTACATTGTCAACTTGTAAGACAGAAAGTAAGAAATTCCTGTGTCTTTTTCCACTTCTCCTCAATCACTTCACTTTTTCACAATTATTTCTTTTTTTAATAAATATTATATGTGGTATTTCTGGGAAGCTGTTACTACAGTTTTTAAAATTTCTTATTCAAAATCAAGGAGCCATTTATATTCACTATTCATGCAACATTATCTTTGTAAAACTATGTAAGAAAAGGATAACTAGGTTAACTTATCAAAGATGGACTAAATATTTATGTCCTTGGGGTTCTTTTTTTTTCCCTAGATTCAAGATTGGCAAAGTATGTACCAGTCCACTCATATTCCAATACCAAAGTTTACCCCTGTGGACGAGTCTGTAACATTTATTGGTCGACTCTGCAGAGAAATCTTGCGAATCACAGACCCAAAGTAGGTGTACCTCAATTCCACTGGGCCTTGAACATCATGGACAGCAAGTCTCTAAACATATCGATCATATCCTTGACCTCTACTCAGATCATATCTTGTTCCTGCCATCATTGGAGCCTTTCTCGTGGGTTGATTAAGTTTACTTTTTCTGAGACTGCATGTTTTCCTCAGTGTGACTGAGGTTACCCCAGTCCAAAGACATAAATGAAAACAATTGAAGGTCTGTTCCGCCACCTCTTATTTTAGTCTATGCCTCTGTTTCTTTCCAGCTAACATTGCTTGGGTCTGTGGACCACCTGGTTTATTAAAACTTTAGATTCTAAATTGCTCCTGTTACTCACGACCTACTCCCCCACTGCAGTCACTGGCCTTGCACGTGCCAGCTCACTCCTTGCACTTCTAAGATGACCTTCTTATTTCTCAGCACCACCCTCAGGCACTTTTGCAGAAGACCCAGCATTTCTTGAGCACTCACCTTGTGCGCTTCTCCTAGGCCCTGACACACATCCCTTCGCTTGCCCATCACAACAGTCTAAAGAGTTAGGCACCATTATTCATCCCCTGTGCTTCTCGAAGTAACCGAAGCACAGAAAAGCTCAGTCACTTGCCCAGAAGTTAATAAATGGTGGCTCCAGAGTACGTACCAGGCCCTCTGACTCTGGAGCGCAGCTCCTAAAGCCTGTGTCGTTCAAGGGCAACAGTGACTTACAGATTATATATACAGTCACATGGGTGAGAGCCTCTTAGAATCAAAATGGCCACTGAGAATACTACAGGGGGGCACCACAGTGCGGCTTGCACGCTGTCTCAGTAAGTCCAGCTGAGTCCTCATTTTCCTTCAGTTGAGCCTCTGATGAAACAGCTGGTACTAAGCCCTACTAAGGGGAGAGCAGGCTCCTGTCTGCTCTCGTGTTCACCCCTGGGCCTGTGCCTGCTCGGTGGAATGACCTGTGTGGTTTCCCAGGAAAGGTGGCATCTCTTCTTTCTCAGTCCAGCGATGCAGGTGAAGCTGACTTTGTGCAAGTTAGATGTCCTCATGACGTGTCTTCTCTATACTGCCTTCACATTCAGGCTGATTTTCTGTCAGAACTTAAGAAACCTGACAAACCATATGTCACTTCGGCAGAAATGACTTTGGTCTGTGACTTTCGGGCCAAAAAGATTAAGTGATGCAAAACGTTTTGGGACTTCTTTCTCGGTCCCCATGGGTTGATCTTGGAAGCCCTCCTAGAAACCTGTCTGCCCCACGCACCTAGTGCCAGCTTAATACTGGCAGACAGAATTAAGCATGACTGGGATTTCCATGTCATGTATGGCATCAAAATTGGGAGCCTCTCAGGTGACACAGAGTGCCCACACTGAGTGGTGGAAGCAGGATGCTTTGCAGCCTCAAAGTACACTGCCACTCTGGAAGCCATCTTGCTCTCCCATCTAGTTCCAAATTTAAAATTCCCTAGCTCCTGAGCCTCTTAATTCCCTCCCAAGCTTCATTTCAGTAAAGATATGTATTGGCTCTGAGGACTGGGGCCATATAATTTTGTGGGGGCTGTAGAAAGTAGAGGCTAGGATTGTACCCCAGACATACCCAATCCAACCCTCCAGAAATGGAATCTCGACATCTATTTTTTAAAACATGTTCTACCATTGACTTAGGGCTTCCCAGGTGGCTGAGTGGGTAAAGTATCCGCCTGCAATGCAAGAGGCACAGAAGGTGGGGGTTCAATCCCTGGGTTGGAAGACGCCCTGGAGGAAGACATGGCAACCACTCTGGTATTCTTGCTGGGAATCCCTTGGACAGAGGAGCCTGGTGAACTGCAGTGCATAGGGTCTCAAAGAGCCATGCACGACTGAAGCAACTAAAAACACACACTTGCACCATTGATTTAAGGTCCCCATGCGAGCATTTGAGAATCTTGGTGGTTGTGGGTGTGGTGTTAGAATCAGGCCTGTCCAAGACTCAGTTATTTCATGTATAAAGTCAAAGTCAAACAGCTTGTACATCACAGTGCTATTCTGAGGATGAAGAGAGAGCACTCAGAAGGGTCTGGCCCAGGGCCTGACACATAGGCAGTCCTCAGTAAATGTTGTCAGTTTTTATCATCACCATCGTCACACTCCTGAGTCTTAAACGGAATCGTTTTTGATGACCAGGACTAGGAGGAAAGAGGGAATGGCTCTGTCATCATGGCCTCAGACGTGAGGGCATGAAGATTCAAAGTTCCTTTCTGACCCAAGTGGAAATGGCACAAGACATGTTTCATCCACAGCCTCTAGATATTTACAGGAAGACCCTCCAGAGAGGCAATGGGGCTCCGAAGTCTTCCAGCCTGGTGACTGAATCTAGCCTTGTCCTTCAGACATGATTCAACTACCCAACCCAGTGGAAACACATCATTCAAACTGGTGACGTAGCAAGGGCAGGAAGAGGTGACTTAACTGAACTTTGCCTTTCTGGCCTATTGGACATTCACTGTGAAATGTCTTGGGTACCCAGATGCAGGGGTTATTAAAACACAGATCATGAAACCATTGTTCTTCCTATCCAATGCCCCTAATCCTATTACATCCCTCACCCTTTCAGGGTGAATTCTGAGCACTTTTGGGTTTTGAGTTTGTTTTGTTTATGTTTTAGAATGACGTGTCACATTGACCAGCTGAACACTTGGTATGATATGAAAACCCATCAAGAAGTGACCAGCAGCCGCCTTTTCTCAGAAATCCAAAACACCTTGGGGACTTTTGGTCTGAATGGGTTAGACAGGCTTCTGTGCTTTATGATTGTCAAAGAGTTACAGGTGAGCCTTTGGGTGTCCGTGTGTGTTCCGCAATCCTGGGGAAGAAGGGAGTAGATGGTTTAGCTTTTCTTTCATGCTTTCCTATCCTGACATCAGGCATATTTATATAATTCCTGTTAAATAGAGAAGAACTGAGAATAAACTAGAATCTCTTTGGCCAACATAGTATTTTTACCGGTAGACAGTTTTTGTGAATTTCATCTTGGAAACCAGCAACTCCTCCCAGCAGGGGATGTTTCTGATGGGAACCGGAAGTTGTGTCTTCCCCGTCTTCTTATTTGTATCTTTGTGTGAATGAGGCTTGTCTGTGTTCTGTGTAGCCTTTGAGTTAACTGGAGCGTTTCTTCATTTTATTAATTATATTTGTTCTTTGATCATGCCTTCTCATTTTAGAATTTCCTCAGCATGTTTCAGAAAATTATCTTGCGAGACAGAACTGTGCAGGAGACTTTAAAAACCCTCATGAATGCCGTCAGCCCCCTAAAAAGCATTGTAGGTAAGTGTTCTAAAACGGGCCTGAGGTAGAGAGAACACTGTAGCCTTTTCAAATTTACTAAATAGGAACTCATATTTTAACCTTGCAGCAAACTCGAATAAAATTTACTTTTCCGCCATTGCCAAAACCCAGAAGATTTGGACCGCTTATCTCGAGGCTATCATGAAGGTACGTTGTGGGAGAACAATGCTGTGGTTTTTTATTATTTCTGGTAACTAGGTTGCCCCAAGAAAACCACTCTTCTTCCTTTGGCCGTCAAACCAAAAATACATCATTTCGGGTTTATCATTATTTCTAAATGGGTCTGTTCTTTGGCTGTTCTGGACAGTGCTTTTCATTGGCCCATTTATCATGCTTCTTCCACTGAAGAAAACTTTCATTCTGAAATGCCTTTTAGCAAGAGGTGCTTTCACTCCAGGAAATGGGAATTTTCCTCCCTCAGTCATGCTCCGTCCTTATGTGACAGGTTCATTAATGAACTCCTGTCAGTTTGCCACCCTAATCTCAGCCTTTAGAGTAGTTAAGTGGCTGCACAAAAGCTAGAAAGCCAGGTTCCTCTGGACATGTTATCCTTACACTGACTAGAGCGTGTGTCTTTGGAAATGCGTGAGGAAGTAAGATGGGGAGATTGTAGGTACACGGCATCATATTGTACTTCACTGTACTGCACTTTGCAGGGATTGAATTTTGTACGGATTGAAAATTTGTCTGTCACCACCATTTCTCCAACAGCTTTTGCTCACTTTGTGTCACATTTCAAGAATTCTCACAATACTGCAAGTTTTTTCATTATTGTTATATTTGTGACAGTGATCTGGGATCAGTGACCTTTGTTACCACTCTGAAGGATGGCTAGCTTTTTTGGCAATAAAGATTTTTAAATTATTTTTTAACATAATGCTTTTATACAGTTAATAGACTACAATATAATGTAAACATAACTTTTATATGTACTGAAAAAACAGAAAATCCACGTGGCTCACTTTATTGCAATATTTGCTTTATTTATGGTGATCTGGAGCCAAACTCAGTATTTCGAAGGTGTACTTGTGATTTGTTGGATGGAAATCCAGGTTGCTTTAGAATCCACGCATCTGCCTTTACACTGTGGCGTTGACTTCCAGAGACACCTTGTGTCTTCTGCATATCCTCCTCTCATCACTAGATCTGAGACATTCAGTAACCTTTGTTGAACACCTTTATGTGGGTGCAGAACATTGTAAGTTGCTGTAAGACAGAGTTCAAGGAAGCTGGCTGTCTCGTTGGAAAGCCTACTCACGGGTACAATAGGAAAGAGTAGATTTCCTGGCGGAAAACTGACTGATGGTAAAAAGCGTCAGATACCAAAGGAGAAGTCTAGACTCCTGACAGAACTTGGAGCAGTCCTGTTCTCTTGTTCCAGTTATGTAAGTTGCTCATTGAAACAGGAGTTGTTGGTGTCTCAGCCCAATTCACAGTATATGTCTCATCATTTCATGGAGTTTTTGTTCTAATTTGGAAACTTAAAATTGAATAGAAGCCTTTGGCTCTGCTAGATGGCCTCTTGCTATATAGGTCTGACTTGCCCTAAGCCAGGATAACAAGGGAAGGAAGTTATAATAAATCTGTTCTTTTAATTGCTTGAGAATTACATTTTGTTACAATTGGCTTCCATTGTTGTCCTATATGTTTTATTTCATGCATTCAAAAGAACTATTCTGAGACAACATCCATAAACTTCTCCAACTTTCTAAAGATGTCCAAAGTGCCAACAAAACATGAAGCCCTGGTTTCAGGGTTATCATTGTGAGAAGGGCCTTCTTGGAAGATTGTATGTAGGTGGTTTTATCACCTTATTTCATGATCTGTAATCCTGAGGGATGTAGACAGACTGATAATGACCAAATGTTAGCATGAAATACCACCCTGAGGGCTGAGAAAGTTCAATTTAGGACAGATAAAGAAAGTAGGGCTTCTCTTTAGTGGTTACTGAACATGAGAACTTATTCTAAAAGATCAAAAACAGAGCTTCAGCAGATGAGTGGATAAGAAAGCTGTGATACATATACACAATGGAGTATTACTCAGCCATTAAAAAGAATACATTTGAATCAGTTCTAATGAGGTGGATGAAGCTGGAGCCGATTATACAGAGTGAAGTAACCCAGAAAGAAAAACACCAATACATTATACTTACACATATATATGGAATTTAGAAAGATGGTAATGATAAACCTGTACGCAAGACAGCAGAAGAGACACAGATGTATAGAACAGCCTTTTGGACTCTGTGGGAGAGGGAGAGGGTGGGATGATTTGGCAGAGTGGCAGTGTAACATGTATGATATCATAAGTGAAATCGCTGGTCTAGGTTTGATGCAGGATGCTTGGGACTGATGCATGGGGATAATCCAGAGAGAGGGTGTTGCAGGATGCTTGGGACTGATGCATGGGGATAATACAGAGAGAGGGTGTGGGGCGGGAGGGGGAAGGTGGGGGTCGGGATTGGGAGTTCATGTACACTCATGGCTGATTCATCTCAATGTATAGCAAAACGAATACAGTATTGTAAAGCAAAACAAACTAAAAAATAAAAATTAATTTAAAAAAATAGAGCTTCAGAACACATACCTTTAATCCACGGACAACAAGAACATTAATGGTTCACTTTTAGACTATTAGGTTCAGTATTAGACTCCAAGGTTCTGTTGAGGTTGGCGTACAGGATCTCTGTAGGCATTTCTTGAAGGGTCCCTTGTGCTCCATCAGCAGTGATGCTGGTCTTAGGCATGAAACCAGTCCAGAAAATCCTTGAATTTTTCTGTAGAATGTTGTGAACCTTTCAGTAAAAGCTTGTCATCTTTTTGTTCATCAGCTTTTTCCTGTTCTTTCTCTTGCTTGTTCACAGGTTGGGCAGATGCAGATCCTGAGACAACAGATCGCCAATGAATTAAATTATTCTTGTCGGTTTGACTCCAAACACCTGGCAGCTGCTCTGGAGAACCTCAATAAGTAAGCGCTGGCATTTGAAACAGCCACCTCTGGGCCTAGATTGTTCATCGTCAGTCGGCATCCCCATGTCTTCAGTGCGCACTCTTTTTTGTATTGGAGGATGGTTGCTTTACAGTGTTGTGTTAGCTTCTCCTGTGCAGCACAGCGAATCAGCTGCATGTCATACCTGAATCCCCTCTGTTTTTGGATTTCTTTCCCGTTTAGGTCGCCGCAGAGCATTGAGTAGCATTCCCTGTGCTCTGTTGTAGGTTCTCATTAGTTACCTGTTTTATACATTCAGTATCTGGGTGGCTGAGTGGTAAAGAATCCACCTGCAAGGCAGGAGACACGGGCCCAATTCCTGGGTCAGGAAGATCCTCTGGAGGAGGGCATGGCAACCTACTCCAGTATTCTTGCCTGGAGAATCCCATGGACAGAGAAGCCTGGTGGGCTACAGCCCTGGGGTCGCAAAGAGTCAGACAGTACTGAAGCAACTGAGCATGCATGCAGGCACCTACTCTTTTAAGTTCTTTTTGAGTGAGAACGCTCTCTGAATTTATAGGCTTCCCTATAAATTCCCATAGGTAATCAAATCTATCTTCAGAAGCCTCTTGCTTCAGTATTGTCTCTTTTTTTTGATGGAATCATTTCAGCCAATATGTATTGATCACTTAATACACATCAGACAGTTTGCTAGATTCTTGCCCAGGCTGAGAAAGCAATCGTCACCAAAATCCACACTTCACTTTGCACAGAACTGAATCACTGATTCTCCTGAGGGGAATTAGAAGCACCTTGATGACCAGGCCTGGCTGTGGACACATATCCTAGCGTCCAGTCACACTCTCCACCTGACCGGCAGCTTGCTCTCATTTTGAGCCTCCTGCTTAAAGATAAATAATCCACGCTTCTTGGTCACAAAGTCAGTGTGCTTTTGACAAAGTAGGTATTGAAACTCCTAAAAATTTAAGTGGTGAAAGCATTTGATTTGGGTGAACTCGAAAACAATTCAAGTTCAGATTTCCCACTTATCACCAATCACAGGTATGGAAATTGAGAATTTGAAGGGAGCAAGCCCTTGTTATACAGATGAGGACACTGAATCCCTGGAAGATTATAGCATAGCTTGCGTTAACCATTGTCTGTATTCAGTTTATCTCTAACGTTTATCACTATTATTGTTTTTCTTCATTCAGGGCACTCCTAGCAGATATTGAAGCCCACTATCAGGACCCTTCACTTCCTTACCCCAAAGAAGATAACACACTCTTATATGAAATCACTGCCTACCTGGAGGCAGCTGGCATCCACAACCCACTGAACAAGGTTCATGATTACTAACATGTAATATAATGCTGTGGTGGGAGACAGGGTGGGACCAAAGGCCATCTGGCCCAGGTAGCAGATCCCCGCGCTCCATCTGATACTGGAAGACCCTGTTTCCAATCCCAGAACCTCTGCTCTCATGATCCTCCGCCCTTCTGGGTTCCCATTCCCAAGTGTAATATGAAGATGATCACGCCTCCACTGCCTGACTCAGGGCTGTGGGAGTCAACAGTGGTAACAGTGTTTGTCTGTCAGAACTGACAAGTGCTGTATCAGTAAGAGATGAGTTTTAGGCTTCTCTGGGGTTTGGTATTTGAACTGCTCCTAAATGGTGGCATCGATCCTTCTTGCTGAAAGACCCTTCCCTCCTTGGCTGACAGTAATCACAGTCAGAATCTGGGGAGACAGGCTCTCTTCTGCTGTTTTGATCTCCATAAACCTCTGAGAACTGGAAGCGTTTTTCACAAGTTATTGCCAGATCCCATGTAGTGCCAGAACCTGTCCCAGACTGACTTGAAGCTGTTTATACTCCTGTGAATTGTCATGTTTTTGCAGAAATACAGATACCTTTGCTTATAGTCTACACTGTATTGCCTACCTAAAATCTTTATTGTAATATGAAATTCTGAAATCTGTATGATCCCCTGGGTTTGAGGTAAGATTATGAACATAAATAGCACCTAACATTTTACTAAGAATTATGTTCCAAGCACTGTGTTAACCCTGACTAGGTGCTCTCACTTAATCTCACAGCAGCCTCATGAAATGTGCCCTTGTTGGGGGAGGAACCTGAGGCTCAGAGGTTGATAACTTCCCAGGGCCCCACAGTAGCCAACAATGGAGCCAGGCTGTCTGACCAGAGTTGGTGCTGCTGGCCAGGATGCCACCCGCCTCCCAGGGAATCAGGATGACTAGGAGGGGGGAGATGGCTGGGTGTGGCCTGACTGTGCTTTCTGCCTCGTGAACTGGGCAGGAGACTGCTCTGTGGCATTGCCCAGAGAAAAGGAAATGGCAGTGGGACCCACGCTTGCTTTCTACTTATGCACTGCCATGCAGTGCTATGGGGGTCTTCCTCCTTTCTTTCTGCCTCTTTTCTCTTTCCCTCTCTTTGCCCTCCTTCCAGCTTGGCCTTGACTTTCTTGCTTATCTTCCTCCCCTTCGCCCCCTCGTTTTGTACTGACATAAAGAGGATTGGAAGGAGAAAAAGGATTGGGGGAGGGGGGAGTAACTGCTAATCTCTAAGCAAAACTGTTCCTTTCCCAAGAGGGCTAATTGTCAAGTAGGTGTCTGTGTTTGGAGGGAGAGGGGATCGGTGGTATTAAATAAACCTCTGAAGGCAGCAATGGAACCACCCTAGTTTTCAGTAGTCAGAAGAGCAAACTGAAATTAAATGGCAGCTTTCCTTTTGAAACTGTGTTTTCTCTTTCCAGATATACATCACAACAAAGCGCTTACCCTACTTCCCGGTGGTCAACTTTCTGTTTTTGATCGCCCAGTTGCCAAAGCTTCAGTACAACAAAAATCTAGGTGCTGTATGACATTTATTCTTTACAGTAAGGAACGATGGTGGTAGATTAACATCTAACCAAACATCCCTTGGTAGAGAATGTTGTCACATATGAGGTATTTCTTAGTAATTACATGTTTATAAAAATCCAAGTCCTTGGGCCTCTGAAATATCATGAAGACAGTGGATTTAATATCAACCAAGTATAATCCATCTTTAATTTACAGTGGTTGATTATCCAACTTGTAAAATGTGTGGGACCTTTGCTTCTCTCTTTTCTTTAAAGGAGCTGATTTTGGTGGGCAAGAAACTTCTTTTGCTTAATGTCCTATTCCTTCAGTAGCTGTCATGTGCTTACCATGGAGCTTTAGTATGAAGAGTAACAATATAGTTACAGAGAGGAGACTAATCCTCTGGTACTTTACCCTGGGATATCTGTTACTTTAGTTTTGAGAATACTTGATACAAACAATAGTTACCAAAGGCTATCACTATATTTGTCCTATCCAGCATTATAACCCAATGTTTTTTGTGTCATTGACTTTATCTTAAACATTTTTATAAGATTCCCAGGTATTTCCTCTGTCTCCAAACTTAGTAGAGTTTTTTAAAGTCTGCTATAGAGTTTAATTTACTTTAAAAGTATTTTCTATAAATGTAACCATATACTTTTTTTAACTAGCAATTCCAAATGTATTTCTTCTTTGAAGTATTTCCTTCCTATTTCAAAAGTTTTTTGGGATAAAGATGTGGATTCTCTTTAAGGTTTTTAATTTCCTCATTCAAAAAAATTCCTTTATTCCAGACACAGCCCCGATAACAATATTTGTCACAGCCGCAGAATGCAGGGCATGGTTCTCAGTCACTTGGTGTTAGTCACTCAGTCGTGTCCAAGTCTATGCAACCCCGTGGACTCTAGCCTCTGTCTGTGGATTTCCAAGGAAGCATACCGGAGGGCGTTGCCATTCCCTTCTCCAGGGGATCTTCCCAGCCCAGGTCTCTTGCATTGCAGGCGGATTCTTACCAGCTGAGCCACCAGGGAAGCTCAGTCCCTTCGTCGTGTGTAACTCTTTGTTGGCCCCGTGGACGGTGACCCACCAGTCTCCTCTGTCCATGAGATCCTGCCAGCAAGAATGCTAGAATGGGGTGCCATTTCCTTCTCCAGTGCAGGGCATGGCGGCACCCAGTAAGCCTTAGCTATAGGGTAGAGGGAACAAAGGTGTGTCTGGATTCTGACTTCACAACTTACCACCTATGTGACGTTGGCCAAGATACTTAAACTTGTAGGCCAGTTAGAACTTAAAAATACCTGTGATGGTACCTCTCACAGAGCAAGTGCTTACCTGATGCTAAATCCTCTTCTGGATGTTGGTCAGAATCAGTGTAAAGAACTATCCCACGGTGGACTTAAAAGTTCATCTCAAGATTGAGATCCATAACCTCTCTCTCTTATGACTAAATAAGAAGGTATGCTTCTTTATAATAAGGCGTTCTCAGCACATGAAGATACCTTGTTTTCATTAAGACTGCTGCTCACTGGTCTCATCCTTTGTTACCATTTCATTGCATGTGGTTAAGGTCAGGCTCCTTGATTGCACAGCTGCTTATGAGAAGCATGTCACTATGCCACAGAATTCCCAGATCTTGAAATAAAACTGTGAAATGTCTTAGAAAGTTCCTGTACCTGACTACAGTCCTTTTCATAAATCAGGCAGTGTGTTAAGTTGGGGATTAAATTAAAGAAAAGCAGACTGGGGAAGGAGCATCAGCATGTAGTGTACCCTGAAAGCTTTTATATAAACCCTGTGAGCATTGTTCTCAAGACTGATCTAAGAAACGTACAGCTGCTTTGGTGAGTCTCTTAAAAAGGAATCTCTCTGGTGCTCCATTCAGAGAAGTCTTTGTTGTAAACATCCCCTTTGCTCTCTACCTGGGAAGGATTCTCTCTCTGTGTTCTGAGTACAGCTAGTGTCTTACAGTGGGCATTGAGTAATTTGGAATTGCCAGGGCCATCGTTATGTAACGGAGAAGGCAATGGCACCCCACTCCAGTACTCTTGCCTGGAAAATCCCATGGGCAGAGGAGCCTGGTGGGCTGCAGTCATGGGGTCGCTGAGGGTCGGACACGACTGAGCGACTTCACTTTCACTTTTCACTTTCATGCATTGGAGAAGGAAATGGCAACCCACTCCAGTGTTCTTGCCTGGAGAATCCCAGGGACGGGGGAGCCTGGTGGGCTGCCATCTATGAGGTCGCACAGAGTTGGACACGACTGAAGTAACTTAGCAGCAGCAGCAGCAGCAGGTTATATAAATCAAGATAGCTTGTTTGGGCATCTTAAATAAGTTTTCTCAGTCTTTACAAGAACCCAAATGTGGGGATTGATTAACTTTCTAATCAACTGCCAATCTGTTTCCCAAAGTGGTTGTACCATTTTTACAACTTAAAATCATTTGGCCATCTCAGTCTTTTTAAACATTATAATGGGTATGTAGGGTATCTCATTATAGTTTTAACTTGCCTTTCCCTGATGAGTTATGATGTTGAGCACTATTTCAAATGCTTTTTGGCCATTCTTTATATTTTTTTTGTTTGTTTATCTTTCTTTGCTAAGTGTCTGTTCAAATCTTTTGCCTGTTTTTAAATTGAGTTGATAGCTTTTTTATCACTGAGTTATAAGAGTTATTTATTTTATGGATACAAGTCCCTTTTTTTGATATACATGCTGTAAATTTTTTCTTGCAAAATGGTTTACCTATTCATTTTCTTACTTGTGACCATAATGAGCAGAAGTTTTATTGCTGATGGTGTCCAATTTATCCATTTTTTTCTCTTTGTCATTAGTCCTTTCTATCCTCTAACAAACCTTTGCCTATCTCAAAGGCACAGATTGTCCTTTTTTTTCTTTCTAGAAACTTTGTACTTGTAGCTTTTACATTGAGGTCTGTGGTCTATTTCAAATTACTTTTTATGTGAAATAGGGCTCAAGGTTCATTTTTTTCCCCCATAAAGATATCTATTTTTAGTATCAGTTATTGAGACGATTTCTCTTTCTCCATTAAATAGTGTGAATATCCATGGAAATCCAATTGCTCCTTTAAGGGTATGACTATTTCTGTATTTTCTTGTCCGTTCCATTGATCTGTTTACCTACCCTTATGCCAGTACTGTCTTGGTTACTGTAACTTTATAGTAAGTCTTAAAATCTGGCAATGAAAGTTTCCAACTTTGTGGGAGTGTTTTCCCCAACACTGCCCTGTCTCCTGTTCCCCAAGCAGCCCTTCAGGCAGGTCAAGGTCTCCATATTGGGGCAGAAATCCTTAGTGACAAGGCCAGCTTTGGCACTCACTCACTCACTTGGCATAGTTCCTTCTTCTCCTGTCCTGACTTCTGCATATTCTTTTCTTGTGTAACATTTTATCCGTCTCTTTTTTTTTTTTTTAATTGGAGGATAATTGCTTTACAATATTGTGTTGACTTCCGCCATACAACAACATGAATCAGCCCTAAGTATACATTTGGCCCTCCCTCTTGATTGAACCTCCTCCTTACCCCACTAGGTTATCACGAAGTACCACGTTGAGCTCCCTGTATTATATAGCAGCTTCCCATTAGCTATCTATTTTACATATGGTAATGTATATGTTTAAACGCTACTCTCTATAATACTTTCTACCATTGCACCCATTAATTACAAAATCCTAAAGAAACAATGATGGTAATTATGAAAATTAGTACCCATTTTAGGGTGTTGAATCTTCAGACCACTAGAAGCCTCCACCAATCCTGGATCCAATTTGAAATGTAGTCCTGGATTGTCATTCCCTCCAGATAATCATCTGCCAGAGATCACGTGGGCCCCAGCATCTTGACATTCATGAACATTCATCCCGAATGAATGCTGCGAAAGGCCAGCATGTCCCTCAGTGGTGTAATCTGTGGTCTGTCGGTCCTTGCAGGAATGGTCTGCCGAAAGCCCACCGACCCCGTGGACTGGCCACCGCTGGTGCTGGGGCTCCTCACCCTGCTGAAGCAGTTTCATTCCCGGTACACGGAACAGTTCCTGGCGCTGATCGGCCAGTTTATCCGCTCCACAGTGGAGCAGTGCGTAAGGTACAGAAGGTCAACCAGGAAAAAGTGGAATCAGTGTTCCAGAATGGGCTGGAAACCGCACACGCCAGACTCCTCTTAGTATCCCCCTAGTACAGCCAGGAATCGGCCACTCACCCTGCTCTGTACAGCAGGTTCAGGCACATCTCCTGTTTGGGCAATTAAAGGGGTGCCCATCCTTAGTCCCACTGCTGAGGAGTCGCTGGGAGTCCCCTGGGAGCACCCACTGTGAATGAGTCCTGAGCACCGTGAGCGAGCCCCACGGGGAGGAAGTAGAGGCCTGCCCCTCCATCGTGGGCGCTGTGCCCAGACCTCAGTCAGCCCGTGTCCTCCCCCTGGGCCGCTTACCCAGGGGCGGCTCCACCCTTCAGTGCGAGTCAGGGAGCCACCCCACTGTCGGCACAGCCCGAGGTCCTGGTGTGAAATCAAACCCACAAAACACGGAAGCTCCTACTTGATACAAAGCTTGTAAACCTTTAGATTTTCCTCTCTTCCACCCCAAATGTGGCTTTTCTGGGGTAGAACAAGTTATGTATTTGCATGGGGTGCTGGGTCCTGAGTCTCCTTCTCTGTTACCCTAAAGGGTCAGCAGGGGCACGTCATAAAGACCCATGTAGACCATTCAGAGAAGTTTGGATTCCCTCCTCCAGGCTGTGTGCAGAAGATCAGCAGCAAGATATGGCTCAATGTAATAATCAAGAGGAGATTCTGTAGATGTGTCTCTTCTTTGGCTTCATTTAATCATCTGTTGTTTTTTTCAGTCTTTCACTATTTTGACTAAGGGTCTACGTATGAAAGCAGTTCATTGATCCAGACTGTTCTGTGTTGCAGCCAGAAGATACCAGAAATGCCTGCCGATGTTGTGGGCGCCCTTCTGTTTCTGGAGGACTATGTTCGGTACACAAAGCTACCCCGGAGGGTAAGCAATAGATAAAGAACACTATTGATGCCTCTTTGGGACCTCCCTGGAGAACTAGTGGTTAAGACTCTGCACTTCTAACACAGGAGGAGGGATGGATTCCATCCTTGGTTGGGAGACTAAGATTCCACATGCCACACAGTGCGGCCAAAAAAAAATTAATGCCCTTTTTGTAGGAAGATGGTTTGAAGAAAGGCCCTGGACTCTTGAGGAATGAAGTCCAGAAGCTTATTCCCTGTGAGCACCTCTGAGCCCCTCGCCCTCCGAGCCCCAGGGCTTGGCTCTGAGATGTTCCTCCCTCTGCTGAATGTTCAGTGCTTTGTGAGAAGGCATGATTGGACACAACTTCCCTCCTCATCTTCTCACCCTCTGCCATGCTCTCCTCCAGTCTGCAGGTCACCCTGTTCAGGAGTTAAGATGGGCACTCCAGGAAAGAATTCCTTAAGAGGCCAGGGTAGCGAATTATTGTGTGGTTTCTTTCTTCATCTCCACAATAACCCAGTCCCTGCAGCCCATTTGGCTAAGTTCCCTCCATGGTTGAAGTGTTGTACAACCATGGTTTCCAAAAATGACAAAAGTTCACCAAGATACCTGTGTAAGGATGTTCAGAACATAAAATTTAGCAGAGCAAAGGACACAAGACTATGTGATCCTAGTTTTAAGTGTATGTGTGTGTATAAATTGCAAGAATTTGATACAAAATAATTATCACTTTTAGTTTTCTTGAGGGAATTAAGATCAGATATTATTCCTTTTTATACTCCTCTCCATTTCTAATTTTCCTTGAATTATCAAGTGATACAAAGATCTGTCTAGTCAAAGCTATGGTTTTTCCAGTAGTCATGTATGGATGTGAGAATTGGGCTATAAAGAAAGCTCAGCAGTGAAGAATTGATCCTTTTGAACTGTGGTGTTGGAGGACTCTTGAGAGTCCCTTGGACAGCAAGGAGATCCAACTGATCCATCTTAAAGGAAATACTCCTGAATATTTATTGGAAGGACTGATACTGAAGTTGAAACTCCAATACTTTGGCCACATGATGCGAAGAACTGACTTGTTTGAAAAGACCCTGATGCTGGGAAAGATTGAAAGCGGGAGGAGAAGGAGATGACAGAGGATGAGATGGTTGGATGACATCACCGATTCAATGGACATGAGTTTGAGTAAACTCCGGCAGTTGGTGATGGACAGGGAGGCCTGGCGTGCTGCAGTCCATGGGATCACAAAGAGTCAGACAGGACCGAGCGACTGAACTGAACTTTATAGTCAGAAAAAAATTAAACATTGCTTTTAAAGACTACCAATTTCCAGCACTAGATGTCCTGTTCTTCCTAGTTGGTCATTAGTTGATTATGAGATGACCTGAGACCAGTCTTGGTACTTCCCAGAGGCATGTGCACTTTTGCAGATCCAAGTGCCTTTAAGAGCCAGGGGGTCTTCTCGTCTAGGAGTAGGGCAGTGGAGGGCTGGGGAAGGGACTGTACTGCACCCCTTCAGATGCCAGCAGTGCCAAGAGATTAAACATCAGTGGTAGAAATGTCAGAAAAAGAAGGTGGTGGTTTCAATTAGTGGTTCATTATTTCCCAGTGATTCACCTTGCTCCAAAGGATGTCTTCCTCTCTTTAATTTTCATATGGAAAATTTTGAAATTTTTTATACGATACTAATATAATAGCATATAATAGGTATCGTATGTTAATATTCATGTTACCCTGCATTTCATTTTCATTTTAAAACTATGCCACTCCATGTTATTTTTGTCTAGGATAGATTACCAGGGACTACTGCTGAATTGATCTTCTTACACTATGACACCATTAACTCTTTTTTCATTATTTTAGGTTGCTGAAGCACATGTGCCTAATTTCATTTTTGATGAGTTCAGAACAGTCCTGTAACTTTTTTTGACTTCTGCTTCTTCAATGAAAGGATTATCCTTAAATCTTCCCACCATCACTAAAATGAACTTGGAAATGAAAAGAAACCCACCTCCTCGGAGAACTGCACTTTTTCCCTTTCTTATGGGAAACATCAGACATTCTGAGTAAGATGTATCCACTGAACAAGTTAATATAATTAATATTGTTTAAATCATGGTATTATGTACAATTTATATCATGTAGAAGCAGAACACATTTTTGTACTGCCTCTTATAAATGCTGACTATAATGGTTATGTATAAATCCACTTAGTTTTATGTTCTAAAGAACTATTTGTGCAACTCCAGATTTTCAGTAAAATAGTATTGCCAGTACCTGAAGTCATTTTTCTGCCTGTTATTCAAACAACATACTCACCCAGCAAAAAACGTTGCCTGGAAGGTAAGAAAGGAGCCTGGTAGGTCTGCTGTTGTGTCCATGGTCACGTCCGGGACAGGCTGGCAGGCACATGGTGAGCACAAGACTGGAAACAGGGATAGAGGCCACACCATCCGTGGGCACAGACCATGGAAGTTTACTCAGGTCTGAAGCTCAGCGTCCTCTTCCAACCCCAGATACCTCAGGGGTTCCTTGCTTCCCTTCTGTAGGACTCCCCAACTGCAGCTGCTCCTTCCTCAACAACCCCTGAGGAACCCTACCCCAAGTCCCCACAACACTCCCCCCCCCCTTATTTTTGTAACAGCCATTATTACCTTTTAACTCCTCCAAAATCCTAAATGACTTCTGCATGAAAATTATCCTGAGAGAGGAGTGGCCACCCTCTTGTGGCAGTTTGCCTAAGAGTAAGGATGGCATTTTAACTCTGACCATATAGTTAGCTCTGTCCTCTGGAGAGGAGAGGAACAAGCGAAACAAAAAAAATCTGAAATGTGGAGTTAACAGTCATTTAGCAAGTGCAGAAAAAGCAGCATTAACTTGCAGTCCGGAGGCAGAGTCTGAGTCCCGACTCCACAAACGTTGTCGCAAGGCAGCCTACTGGCATCATCTGTAAAATCAGGGCTAATGATTTCCTCTGGTTCCCTTCAGTTTTTTGAATTTATGGTAAGTTATTTCTTCAGTCAGAAAATCTCAAATCCTAAGATACTGAAGAAAAAAAAATGACACTTTATTTCGCCATCACAGTAGAAAGTATTTTAAAAAGCATCTAGTCAGCCGAGGCGAAGAAGGCAATGGCAACCCAAGCCAGTACTCTTGCCTGGAGAATCCCATAGACGGAGGAGCCTGGTAGGCTGCAGTCCATGGGGTCACACGGAGTGGGACACAGCTGACGCGGCTTAGCAGCAGCAGCAGCAGCAGCAGCAGCAGTCAACCGAGGGAAGTGGGAGCTTCATCAACCCAACCTGGTGAGAACCCAGGGAGGAATCTTGAAGGTGAACTGTTGCCTGGCATGTAAGGAGTCTAGGCATCTTGCCCACGAGGCTGGCACACGGGAATTCAGCTCAAGTCCGTGGCCATCCTGTGTCCCTTTCTCAAAACTACCTTGTGTATGTGTGTTCTCGGTCATGTCCAACTCCGCGACCCCATGGACTATGTAGCCCACCAGGCTCCTCTGTCCGTGGAATTTTCTGAGCAAAAGGACTGAAGTGTGGGTTGCCACTTCCTGCTCCGGGGATCTTCCCGACCCAGGGTTGAACCATGTCTCTTGGGTCTCCAGGACTGGCAGGAGGGTTCTTCACCCCTGAGCCACCTGGGAAGCCCCTTGCTGTTTTTCATTTGTAATCACAGTAACTACATGAAGGGAAATTTTTAGTTCTTCATGAAACTACCCCCCAAAGAAAGACAGCTGATAATAAAAAAGTAGTTCTAAGGAAGTGTATTTTTAAGCAGAAAATGGAAGTATAGGATTAGTTAGAGGGAAATGTCACAAAACCAAGCGATGAGCCCACATACACTGTGCAAAACAAGGCGAAGTGAAACATTTCCTCAACTGAGAAAACTGCAACTTTTAAAAGGTGAAAAAGAAATGTTATTATAAAAGATTTAAAAGTCACTTTAGCCCTGATCATTAGAATCTGCTGTAGTCAATATTTCCGGTTATCTTTTACTACTCTTTTAAGGGAAACAATTTACCTTAATGGTATTTGGGGGTTTACTTAAGTCTCATGATACTCCTCTGAATGTCCATAACCTCATCAAACATAGTGTAAACTCAGGAAAGCAAACTCTGGGAGATAGTGAAGGACAGACAGGCCTGGCGCGCAGCCGTCTGTGGGGTCAGAAAGAGTCTGACACAACTGAGTCAGTGAGCAACAGCATCAGTAAAGCCGGACCGATTCTAAGGCATTATGCCACGTACTGCAAGTGCGTATTTGTTCATTCACGGTTTTTTTTTAGATGAACAGGAAGTATCTCTTGTTAACTAGTTTTGACATCATCTGTTTCCCAGTGGCTTTAGTTTGGGGCCATGTATTGGAAAATTGATAGAAACACAAGGGATTCAAAAGTATTGTTACTTGTATGAGAACTTCTTTACAACTGTTTTAAACTCTCTCCTTGGGAAATACAAGTTATGCATAGAAAACATACATCTATGTGTTCAGTTGTGGGGTGTTTGGGTTTTAAACCATACATTATATAATTTAGAATTAGTTACTTTTTGATTATAATAAAATGAAAGCAAGTTAACCTTTGAATTTTTTTTTCATCTTGAAATTGAAAACAGACTGATGTTGTCTACCTGGACCTCAAGGAAAAGTCAGAAGGCAGATTCATGTTGATGTATGGCAAAACCAATACCATATTGTAAAGTAATTAGCCTCCAATTAAAATAAATAAATTTATATTAAAAAGAAATTAAATCCCAAAATCATTAGAGCTTGGCATTTTGCATATGTATGTTTAAAGGATGTGTGCCCATGATGTACCAGAAAACATCTGGTAGTTTCTTTACAGTCCAGTTTACAGTCCAGTGTACATCCATATACAGTCTAATATACACCAGTCTGTGTCCAGTGTATAGTGTACAGTCCAGTACACATCTGGAACACAGCTGGATACATCTGGTGTATAGTCCACATGCACAGCTGAAGCACATCTGGAAACATCTGGGACACAGTGGGACACATCTGGACATACCTCGTGTACAGTCCAAGGGTACCTCCCAGTATTCAGTGCAGTCTACCATCCCGGGCACAACCTGTGTGCCACCCATCCTGTGCACAGTTGAGGGTACTCTCGGGAGTACATCCCATGTACATTCCATGTACAGTTCAGTGAACACTCTTGTACATCATGTACAATCCAGAATACACTCATGTATGTCCTGTGTACAGTCCAGTATACACTTGTGTATGTTCAGTGTACACTCTAGTATACACTCCAGTGTACAGTCCAATAGTCATATACATCCAGCATACAGCCCAGTGTATAGTATATACTCCAGGGTACAGTCCAATATATACTCGTGTACATCCAGTGTACAGGCCAGTGTACCAGTGTACAGCCCAGTATTGAGTCCAATATACACTCATGTATGTCCAGTGTACCATCCAATGTACAGTCTGGTATACACTCCAGTGTACAGCCCTATTCGCTGTTCCTTGAAATAAGCCTAGCCTGGCTTATTAATGTTACACAGTGGAATTTATATAAAGCCCTTGATTCCCTTTTTATATGAATGTGACATTTTCCAGGAACTCAGAACCTTATCCAATTGGATAAGTGAGGGGAGACAGAGGGATACAGGAGGAAAATAAGGTCCAGATATATTAAGGCAACTTCCCCAACATCAAGAGCTATTTAACAGAAAAGTCTTCCCTCTGCATTTTTCCATCCCACTTTGGTCTTCTTTTTCATGAAGTTATATAAAGACACCCACAGTAACAGACAAAAAGAAGAGGACTTCCCTGGTTGTTCAGTGGTTAAGACTGTGTTTCCAATGGAGGGGGCTCAGGTTGGATCCCTGGTCAGGGAATTAAGATACCACACGCCTCAGGGTGTGGCAAAAAAAAACAAAAAGACCTCAGAGTTCATTCTTCATTTTATTTGCATGTCCCACAGTGACTCATCCCAAATACTGAATTCAAAAGACAAACCACAGCTCCTCAATGTTAGCACTAATTTATGGTAACAATCATTTCTTTTAAATATCTATCTTATTTTACCCTTCATTTGAAATTGCAAACTAAAGTATATATTTACATGTATGTTTATATACAAAATAACTTCAAAAACAAATCCCAATCTTGGTCCAAGAATTCCCACTTCAGAAGCGGGAGGAGTACTGTGCTATATACACTGTCTTCCAAGTCACTGCAGACTTGGCGAGTTCCCAGTATTCACTGATGGTTCCCCTTTAAGATTAATGAATCAAGTACTTCATTTCTGAGTAAATCAGAGGAAATATTACAGAACACGCTCTGTACAATACAGCACCGCTACTCAAAATTGCTCGGGGTTTTGTAATCCAAGGTTCCGACTTAAAGCAAAAATAGGTGGCATAGACTGCGACGCAAAAGAAGTGTCCAATTAAAACCAGAGGATTGGGAGATAATCTGTAATGGGAAAAAATACATATACATATAATTAAGACCCCAAAATTAAAACTGACTCGTAGAGATTCCAACTGTGTATCACCTATAAAGGTAAATATACACTCAACATTTTACAAGCTTGTATCTGCTGGTCAAGGGACAAATTAAAAACTTTTTCTTATAAGAAACTACTTAGACTTTACTCCCTCCTGTCAGAGAAGCCAGTCACTTATCTTAGTTTATATGAATTGTATATCCTGACCTGCTTTCTTTCATTAATCTTGAGATCTCAGCCTGAAGTAGCCTGGCCTATGGAGTCTAGATCTTTCAAAAGGTAACAGTGTTGACACTCAGAGCCTGGACAAAGGAAAAAAGCCTTAAAGAATCACTTTGCAGACTTTCTAAGAATAGTTCTACATATGTCTGCCCCATCAGGACTGAGTTTCATGAGTTCCACACGTCAATAGAATTCAATGTTAAATATAAACTTCCTGTTATTCATGGTTCCCATGTATCAGCTCAGGGCTACAAACCCACAGGCCAAAAAACAAGCTGCTCTTTTAATCAAGGGTTTTAGCCTCATCTACTTACCAACTCAGGATCAACACTGTTGCCCAGAACTAAAACACAGATTGAATACTGCCTTTTTCATTTCTCTGGGAACATTTTGATTGGGATACTAATCAATAATAAAATGATGACATGCAGCAGGTAGAGCAATTAGCAGTGATTCATAAATCAAACTTCCCAGATGGCACTAGTGGTAAAGAACCTGCCTGCCAATGCAGGAGACATACGATATGCAGGTTCAATCCCTGGGTTGGGAAGATCCCCTGGAGAAGGAAATGGCAACCTACTCCAGTATGCTTGCCTGGAGAATCCCCATGGACAGAGGAGCCCGGTGGGCTACAGTCCATGGGGTTGCAAAGAGTCGGACATGACTAAGCGACTAAGCAGCACAGCATAAACCAAACAGTCCTAAGAAAATCTGGAGTATCTGTTTCCTCTGTGTCATCAGAGCAACTTACACGGAAAGCAGCCCAACCGGACCTGCAACACATTTTCCACCAAGTTTGAAATAAAAAAAACAGGCTTTTCTCAGTTGATGTAGGGAATCTAAAATAAAAGTTTAAAATTATTCTCAATCAAAATACTTATACATTTATGTGGGGTACTAATGATATGTCAGAAAAAAAAAGAATATGTAACATTTATTACATCTTATAGAGTTCTTAAAAATCTAGTGTTAGCATTTTAGCCACCCAAGATTTCTTTTAAATTTCATAATGAAGACTACATAGTAATTCACAAATGAATAAACTTTTTTCTGCTAGTAAATAATTACTAAACATGTAGGCCTTGGAAGTTACGAGTTATTTAAAAGCTATCTCCTTGATTGTGTTGTAAATTCATTTAAGTGATGCCAAATATTTTGTACATTCTTTTCTTACAAAAACACAATTCTAGAAACCAGAATAAAGGTCTCTAAGATGCCCGGGGCATATCTCTGAGCGTAAATTATCAAGTGAATAATAATGCCTTATATCTGTAAAATTTTATTACACGTTTCAAAATAATTCATTAAACCCTCACAACATAGTATAATCAATAACCTTTTTTTAATAGTATAGAATTAATGTTCTTCAAGTATACCTTGATTATTCTTTACAACAGATAAAAAAGATTACAACAGGTAAACTTTTACTCCAATAAAGCCCATTCCTCCTTCAGTATCTCACAGCTCTGTTGTTTTGTGGGTAGATTCAAACTCTAAGAAACAGAGCTGAGAAAAGCTTGGAAAGAAGAGCTTAGAAAAACTCCAAATTTAGTTCTCTTCTTGCCCAACCAGCCACTGTAACTTTCATGCTCAACTAGCAAGAGAGATTTGCTTGGCAAATCACAACACGTTGTTTTTTCTTTTAGCAAGAATGATGGTTAGCGGGGCTGCACGAAGTATTTGTACTGTGTCATCCTTGGTAATCAGATCACCAAAGCAAGGAGCACTAGCACCCCAGCCAGGTCACAGAAATAGCTTCCTTGTATTACAAATACCTGAGGTAGTGGGATTAGAGTTCTTAAAAAAAAAAAAAAAAACTTTTGATTTTGTATTGGGACTTACATTTATTCTTGAAAACCTAAAGGTCTCACTTCACTAGCCCACCGCTCACTAATGTGTACATGGGCCACGGCTGGGAAGCAGCCTGGGTGACTTTTCCTCCATCTCTAGCCCTGTTTCTCAGTCATGTTTTCCTTCACGTTAGACTGACCATCACCCTCTACCACACGGAAACAGAAACAGAAGCCTCATAGTAGTAAAGTGGGAATATTTCGCATGAGTAAAAGGTGGACACCTTCTGCTTGTGCATTTTAATAGGAGACAAAAATCTAGGTTTGACACGAAGCTCATTTTCATTTCACAAAATACTGTTTCGAAAAGAAATTGAAACTACTGTCTGGGAACAAAAAGGATTAACACTACCTTGCCCTTTAATTCACGGTCAGAAAGATCTTTCATCACAATCGTCTGCATTTGGAAACGCGTGATGTGACGTGGACCAGAGGAATGAATAATGCCACAGGATTGAGGTCCTGTTACTAAGGTGTCTAAAGAGGGAACGGTTTCCCACACACAGTGGTAGATACATGATGATTAGCCAAAATCGTGCTCAAGGATGGAGTTAAAAAGGACTTATCGACTTGGAAGTTGGCAAACTCAGGAAACATTTCTATTTCTGGCCTAATTACTAACTTTTTAAATTCAGTTCCCTTCCTGTGCTAAAAATCTATAATTTAGTAACAGTCATTCAAAAATAGCTGCACTTACCATCTGTGGCAGAAAACAATTCATATAGAGCCTGAGCAAGGACATTCACAACAAAGGAATGAGACTTTTTTCTTGTCCAATAAAATGATTTTTTGGCCTAAAAGAGAAAGATCACCTATTATATGATAAGGGTTAAAAAAAAAAAAAGCACAAACTAATGTTTATAATCCCCTAAACTGATACCCTGAGGACTATCTACTAGAAATTATGTCTTGTTCAACATTTACACTCCCATCAAAAAAATAAAAATCTCCAGAGGAACAAGTTACATCTCTGAGGCTAAGTGGCCCATGTAATCGCCAAACCAGAAATTCTAGAAGATTCACAGGTTGCAAGTCACGTTCTTAACAAGACTGTTTAAGACTGTTCTGAACATGACTGTTTAAGAATCACTACTAAGGACCATACTCCCAAGTACAGATCTCCTCTGCAAAGCCCCATTCATCTTAGGTCCCAGAAAGAAATCTATTTTGAGATATTTTTGTCAAAGAATATCTTACCTGGAAAACAGCTGCATCATCATAAAGGTCAGGGATACCCTTCAGCAATTTTCTCCACAGTTTTATATCATTAAAAACAACAGTCATTCCTCCACCAGTAAGAGGATGCCTCATATTATATGCATCTCCCAAAAGAAGAACACCTGTAAAAAGAGAACTTAGATCATGACGTCATCCTGGAGCATCCTTTAAGATCCAAAGAAAACAAAAAACAAACCCCCCCCAAAAAAACCACTCTATTAATAATTTATAAACATTATATCAGCTAGTAAAATAGAATACTAAAATACTAAATACTAAACCAATTAAAATACTAATACTAAACCATGACTAAAATTTACCCAGGCAGAAAATTGAAGAGTTGATTAAATTACTATTTATTGGGTAACTAATATGTGCCAGATGCTAGGGATACAGTGAGGACAGGAACGTGATCCCTGCCCTCAAAAAACTCACATGTGAATCTAAGGTCCAGTAAGATAATGTCAAAATATATGTAAGGCCTCTTTCATGAAAAAAAACCAACGTACAGGTATCCATGCATAAAAAGCAAGTCTTTTACAAGGGAAAAAAATCAAGAATTCGTTGGCATTTCACAGTAATACTTGCTGCCTGCATATTACAGAGATCTATATGGTTCTAAGGGAATATGCAGATTTTTCCCAACACATCAGAAGTTAATTTAGAAGAATAAACCTTGATTGAACCAGCCCCTTGCATCAAAACCACAGAAGCAGAAAGCTCTACAATCTGACTCGAGGTACAGTACCTCTTGACTGCAGTCCTGACTCTAAGAATCCCGCCAGTTGTCAGCCTGGCTCATGACCCATGACTTAGAGGGACAGTTAAACAAAGCGTGTATTCAATTTTCTGTCTTAGGGAAATAAAATAATCATAATAAAAGTGGTATGGTGGCAGAATTATGGGTCATTTTCTATAATGTCACAACATACTATATAATTATAGAATACACATATATTAATTTATGAAAAGTAGCTTGTAAATATTAATCCAAGTTTTTTTATGTATTAGTGTAATACCTTCACTAGAAACCACTAGCTATAACCAGCTTTTATTCCTCCTCCTCCACAGAACATTCCCAATTCCACCAACTGGGATATGTTCCCAAAGCATGCTCTTTGCATCAGTTCGGCACTGGCCTTCATTCCGCTTTGTATTATAGTTTATTTCTATGCCTAGCACATTATGATGCATGTCTCCCCATAGCAAACAACAGCTGTTTTATGTTCGGGAACACAGTATATCAATAGCTCTCGTTCACACCTCTCCTCCAGGCTCCACTCTCCTGTTTTCAATGGGCCTCCACTTGGCCACTCAAATGATCTCCCAGCCATCACATCACTGTGTCCAAAAATGAACTCATTATCTCCCCACACTTCCCTAAGTCCAATGTCAGCAAATACCTGGCAAAATACCAAAGCCTGAAATCTGGAATCCATCGAGAGACCTCGCGCTCTCTTATTACCATTAATCACTGAGTTTCATGTATTCTACATCCTAGATATTACCAAAATCCTTACTCTACCTTCTGCTTTTATTGTTACTTTACACCTTCTAGGATGGCTACAGCAAAAGGACAGATACTAATAAATGTTGTCGAGGATGTGGAGAAATTGGAACCCTCATATATTGTTAATGGAAACGGAAGATGGATCAGCCACTTTGGAAAACAGTTTGGCAGTTGCTCAAAGCATTAGAGAGAGTTAGGACCCAGCAATTCTATTCCTAGGAATATTACCAAGAAAAATGAAAATAAATGTCCACACAATAACTCATATACAGGTATGAACTAAAAGTGGAAATAATCCAAATGTCTGTCACTTGATGAATAGTCAAGATGTAATATATGCACGCATGGGGTAGTAGTTGGCCCTAAAACTAAATGAAAGACTGATCCATGTCACAACATGAATGAACCTCAAAGAAGCCAGTTACAAAGGATCACACTGTATGATTACATTTCTAGGAAATGTCCACAACAGGCAAATCTATAGAGACAGAAAGTAAATTAATGGTGGTCTAGGGTTTGGGAGGAAATGAGCAGTGACTACTAATGGTTACATGCTTTCATTCCAGCTTGATAAAAACGTTCTGAAATTGACTGTGGTGATGGTTCCACAGACCTATGAATATACTAAAAACCAATGAACTGTACACTTTAAATGGTACACTTTAAATGGGTGAACTATGTGATCTGTGAATTATCTCTAGATAAAGATATTATAAACAAAAAAGAACTTTTCAATGACTTCGCACGTCTATAGGACTAAAGCTAAATATCTTGCCTTTCTACCACTCTGCCACCTCTCCTATGCGCCAAGGGTCTAGGGAGCTACTTAAGTGCCACCACTTCTCAGCCATGCCGGCTTTTGCAGATATTGTTCTGCCTACTCAGAAGTCCCTCATCTCACCATCCAGCTTTGTCTCCAGAGAAACGTCTTCCCTAATTACCCTTCCTGGTTCACAGGCTCGCTCCCTGCTTGTACACCCCATTCCTTCACAGTGAATCTGGGGTACCAAGAGCAGGCTTTCATTACAGCATTTATCAGCAGTGTTCTGAAATTATTTACATCTCTCACTGGAAAACTGCCTTCTCTAGATTAAGGACTGTATTTAATTTTTATTTTCAATAACTCAAACAGTGACCTATGTATACTCAATACTAAATAATATCATAAAACTAATTTTGGTATGCACTAATTACAATAATCTATTTTCTGTACCACATTATAAACTGTACCACATACATGTCATTTGGAATACAGAATTAGAATATTTGGAATATCTTTTATAAAATTGGTCCAATAAGATAATACCTCGTTTGTTTACTGGTGAAGAAGGGAGGAAGCTTGCTGGCATCGATCTCAAACGTGAATTCTGAGCGGCTTCTAGGAATGGTCCTTTCAAGTGATCTGCAATAAAGCCCACCCCACCAAATAAATGGTGTATAACATTCCAATTTCAAATTATCACATTTTCTTATCAAGTATATACAAATACATACTACACATCTGTGATTGTTGTTACAAATATCCCTTGTGAAAAATCAAGAACTAATTATTAACGAACTGTTCATTAAGCAGATAGTTGTTCCTGCTAAGGGATGGCTAAGGAATCTAAGCAAAAATTAATGTAAATAGATACCGAGTTGCATGAACAAAAACCTAGAGGAAGAAATCCAGATAAGATGATAAGACAAGGAGAAAAACAACCCACCTTTCTTCCAAATGATTACCAACAGGTATATATTTAACACCTATTTTATTGTCACCATCATATCTATAAGAACAGATGAAATATACCACCAATTCACAAACAACAGGAGGGTATGTGTGCAGTAAAAAAAAAAAGGGGGGGGGTTAGATGTAGAGAGTACTATCTCTTGAGGAGCTTTAGTTTCTTCATCTAGAATGAAACACATTGATTCATCTCTGTGATACTTCCCAGTTTCAAAGTTTCATGCTTCAACTTTATAGAAAATGAATTTGCTTTTCATACAATTCTCATTGTAATCTGGGAAAACAAGAGCAGAATGACTGTGTTGAAACTATTCCCTTCCTCCAATGAATAGAATTTCCATAACCTAACTAATATGAACATAAACCTACAAACGTTTCTCTCCCTGATCACAGGGCAGTCTTCTCTAGCTATGCTTTGGACTGGGGGAAAAAAACAATCTACAGTAAAAGAAAAAAATGCTAAAAATACATTATTAATTATCCTCTTCCTAAATGCACATAACTCATTCTTTCCATCTGAAAGCTTCAAAATGGCTTAACTGAGTAAAAATGTATTGAAGTACTGAAAATGTCATTATTAAAAATCTAAATTGGTCCATGTGTACCTTAATTTCTATTGATATTCTGTTAGTAAACAGTGCTTTTGCTTAGTTTAAAAAATAATATTCGTTAGTTTAAAAACTTGAAAACCCAGAATATTTAAACAAGTGTATTTACATCCAGGATAATCTGCTATTACTATAATCATAATTTGCGAGCAGAGTTTTCCTTTCAATTTAATCAATATTCTTAATAATTTTTGTTACATGTCTTTCTTACATCTTCCCATTCTCAAAAAATAATTTTAGTGAGGGTTTAACAAAGACGTTAAATCTCATGAAGCCTTTCTGTACTCAACTCAAAACTAAAAGATCTTTAAGACCCCTTATAGCTCGTGTTCCCAGGGCAGGGACACATGAGCACAGAGACCTGCTTTCAACCTTGGCTCTGCCCCTTACTAAAGGTTTATGTTTGGAGAAGCTAATTAACTTCTCTGAATCTTAGTCTCCTCCTCTGCTAAAGGAGATCATGATAATGCCTACCTCGGGCAGCTGTGTAGATTAAATTATGTTTGTAAAACACCTCTTACATAGTAGACAATCAATAGATGGCAGCTATCATTTCTACAAAAACCAAGCACAAAAAGCAATTATGTATAAGAGATATTTCAAGAATTCAGGTATCTAGACTGCTATCCAGACTACCTTAAAAAATACCATATATGCCACTATTAATGATTACTCACAAGACTACACTTTTTATTACTGTGGAAAAAATACATTGAAACTTTTATTTTCTGCAGCGATTTTTGTGTGTGCTAGTTTAAATAGTTTATTCAGCTCCACTGTACCTGATTAGATGAAAGTTTTCAGCTGCCATTCTCATCTTTCAGCCTAGTTTAGACAAAGCTTTAGTGAGAACTGGAGATGGAGAGTCTTTTTTGAGACTGACTTACAGACTAGATTACAGTGCAGTGAAAGGCTCTTCTTACCAGGTAACTGTGGGTAGATATTTTCAGTCATGTATTCTCTCAGATTCCTTGGCATGTCTCCTCGGACGTCCACAAGTACTCGAGTTTCGTTAGGTGAAATCTGGTAGATGAGAACTGGACTTGGGTTAGCTAAAATAAGTTCGGCATGACTTGCTTTAAACTGCGGTGCATTCTAGGAAAATAAATAAATAAAATATTTTTAATAACTTGCAAATTTCAAGTTGCTTTTATCTTCTACGATTGCATTTCTATAATACCTCCATAAGGAAGCCAACAAAATGTGAAGAAATGGAAACTTTATTGGAGATGAGGTTTTTCCTGAACTTGGAGAAAAGTCCATCTGCAACAACAGTCAATGGAGCATGGAGTTCCTACAACAAAAACAAAGAACACTCAGCTAAATGTTGAGACATACACAGTGAAAAGACTTTTAAATTATACATAAACAAATTTAAACACATTATGGGACATTACAGAGTACCTGGAGATAATGCTCTCATGAAGGAGCTCTCATGTGGGCTGAGGTTAATGAATGACCCATCTTTAGAGACATTCCCCTTGAGATCACCTTCTACCAAAATCCTACCATTCCAAACCACCTGGGATTAAGTCACTTCAATGGACACTGGAGGAACTGCGACAAGCAAGCACAGCCCATAGAAAACTGAATCACATTACAAATCCCAAGTTCTAACCACATTCTAGAATTTTTTAACCCCACATAGTGCTTTCAATCAATGGCTACAGCTCAGAAGAATTTTTTTACACGTGGATGTATATACTTATATTACCTTGCAATTGCCCCCATTAGAGTGTAGCCCCCATTAGAGTGTAATTCCTAGGCGGTAGCTACCCTATGTAAGAATCAACAGATAGGCTTTTGACTTTCTCCTCTATTCTAAACCAACATGAGCAAATACTGGAAACTATTTTATTCAGCTATTTCCCCAGAGATTCTCTTAGTTTTTACCTTTCTTATTTCAATAATAGTTTATTATAATTATTTCTTTCATGCTTGAATCCTTCCTTTTTGCATCTTCTAGTTCCCCTCTACCTCTCTGCTAGGGTACATTTCTCATTTCAGTTTTTAATACAGTTAACATCATGGAGTTTGTTTCCAAAGTTATTTGAACAGCATTCTGCAGTGCTCTAAAGAACAATGTGTTGCAATCTAGCAAAGAGAGTTTAGAGACATCTCAGTCCATTTGATGAATAATAAATTTGTGGGCGTACTTTTCTTAAAGGAGTAAGAGAAAAAGAAAATAAAAATCTCTCAAGAAAAGTTAATATCTGCTACATCTCACCTTGATGTCTCCAGTCTCCTTATCTTTGTACTGAACTCCCATCACAGCATCATCTTCTTCTAGTAACTGCAGCACAGTGCCCTCAATAAAGTTTGCACTAAAAGATAAATAAACAAATTCTCTGGTAGCACAACTGAAAAATTTAAATAAGGAATGAAAAATTCCTTTTTCCTATCTCCAGTTTACCCTAAACTGGACACACATGTACATAGAAAAAGGGATGGAATGATAAAGAGCAAAAACATCAATGAGTTTTAGAATTAGGTGGGGTATAATTTTCTAATTTTTTAAGACAGAATATATGTAACTAATGTAATGACTTTTCAGAAAAGCATTTTAAAAAGTAACATGAGGTTTTATCTCAATTCATTAATAAATAAAAGACACGCAGAAAAATTTTACATACCCACAAGAGTTTTGTTCTGTTGATGAATATACACAACAAATATATCATGGATAATTTTTACAATCTCCTCTATATTTTTAAATATTTTTCTTTTTTTCCAAAATGAATATATTCTACTTTCATAGATATCAAATTCTTCAAGTTCTAAGAATAATCAATTCATTTCTCCTTTTGCTTCATCAACATTTAAGCCAACATTAAGGATCTAAGCCTTTATCAAGGCTTCCTCAATAGCTCAATTGGTAAAGAATCTGCCTACAATGCAGGAGACCCAGTTCAATTCCTGCGTCAGAAGATCCGCTGGAGAAGGGATAGGCTACCCACTCCAGTATTCCTGGGCTTCCCTTGTGGCTCAGCTGGTAAAGAATCTGCCTGCAATGCAGGAGACCTGGGTTCGATCCCTGGGTTGGGAAGATCCCCTGGAGAAGGGAAAGGCTACCCACTCCAGTATTCTGGCCTGGAGAATTCCATGGACTATACAGTCCATGAGGTCGCAAAAAGTTGGACACAATTGAGTGACTTGCACTTTCACTTTCAAGCGTTTGTTGATGACATGAGGATTCTCATGTTTAAAACTTAAACCGCAATTATAGTGTACAGGGCTAGAAGTAAATATAAGCTAATAATTAAAAGAAGAAGCCCTTTAAAACTGTCAATCACTATACTGTACATCTGTAATTTACATACTGATGCTGCTAAGTCACGTCAGTCGTGTCTGACTCTGTGCGACCCCATAGACTGCAGCCCACCAGGCTCCCCCATCCCTGGGATTCTCCAAGCAAGAACACTGGAGTGGGTTGCCATTTCCTTCACCAATCATGAAAGTGAAAAGGGAAACGAAGTTGCTCAGTCGTGTCCGACTCTTAGCGATCCCATGGACTGCAGCTACCAGGCTCCTCCACCCATGGGATTTTCCAGGCAAGAGTACTGGAGTACATCAATTATAATTCAAAGAGAGAGAGGGACACCTAGCCAGTCCTGTCAGTCCAGGTCCTTAGTATGAAAGCAACAGGGATTTTCTCTTTAAACTCCTCTGTTCTGACTTTTAATAAAAAGCAGCATAACCACAAATTCCAACTCGCAAATGAGCACATAGGAACTTAATTACAATGACTAAATCCTCTCATTTTGAACCACATGAAAATCACACACTGAATCATAGGAAAATTCTCAATAGTTCTAATAATTCAAATGATCTATATGATATTCTTAACAAAGGCTGAAGAATTAACATTCTTCTAACTTACGGTTTATTCTAGTACAACAGCCATGCTCTAGCCTATACCCAAACACTTATGAAAATGTATAAAACAGTATTTGTACAAAGGCCAAGTTAAATATGTTGAACAGCAAAATCGGAAGCTGAGCCTTACTTGGGCTCTGCCATGGCTGCCTTCCGGAGACGCATGATGAACCTTCCATGATGGAATGCTCTTCCACTCTGCACATGATTGTTCTCTGACAGAGGGAAAGGAATCTGAACCTCTGTTTTGCTTTCCTGATCATGAATTATGTAGCCATTTACAACCTGGGCATCAATACCTTCCACTGTATCTGCAAAACAATACAGTTTTTTAAAAAAGTCAGTTTTTTGTAATATGCCCAGAGTTACACTAACCACCAAGAGGACACGGATATGGAAAATGAGTTTCTGTGTTCATAAAGCTATGATGCCATTTGGAAGACTGGATGGTAACAGAACTATTTCAGAACCTTAATGCTTCTGGAAGACAATAGTCTTAGCAAATTTGTAATATCATAAAAGGTAAATATATGCATATAAAATTTATTCATTAAAATTCATAGGAAAAATATTCAGACCCTAATAATAACAGGGAAAATGTACAGATGATTCATACTACAAAGAAACATTGAACATGTCAGGAAAACAATGTTCAAAACTTGATTAAAAAAAAAATCAATGAAATAAAACCAAAACAAGAAGACACCATATCTATCAGTTGCTGGTGAAATAATGATAAAATGGATAAATTGTATATATTACTGGTCATATCATAAACTAGTAACATTTTAGAAAAGTACAGCAATAACTATCAAGAACCAAGAAGAAGTTAGCACCCTTTAATGTAATAATATTAGTCTTGTAATCCATCTAAGATATTCATCCTAAAGATACAATTCATATTTTTAGTAATTATTGAAACTATATATATAAAATAGATTCATGTTACCTCTAATAAAGAATAAATGTAAAAAAAAAGAATAACTGTAAATAACCTAAATATGAATATAAATTAGGTAAAGTACATTATAAAGTATTAACTGAGAAAATACTATGAACAAGCTTAAAATTATGATAAGAATGGATAACAGTATTAGAAATGTTTGTGAGCATGTATTCAGCATGTATTTTAAAAGTCACATACTACAAATATATTTAAATACATTAAAATACAATATTGAGGATTAAGTCTATTAAAATAATTTCATTTCTGATGAAAGGAAAACTTTATAATAAACAATTTTACCACATATCTATGCCAGTTCAGTTCAGTTCAGCCGCTCAGTTGTGTCCAACTCTTTGCGACCCCATGAATCACAGCACGCCAGGCCTCCCTGTCCATCACCAACTCCCGGAGTTCACTCAGATTCACATCCATTGAGTCCGTGATGCCATCCAGCCATCTCATCCTCGGTCGTCCCCTTCTCCTCCTGCCCCCAATCCCTCCCAGCATCAGGGTCTTTTCCAATGAGTCAACTCTTCGCATGAGGTGGCCAAAGTACTGGAGCTTCAGCTTTAGCATCATTCCTTCCAAAGAAAACCCAGGGTTGATCTCCTTCAGAATGGACTGGTTGGATCTCCTTGCAGTCCAAGGGACTCTCAAGAGTCTTCTCCAACACCACAGTTCAAAAGCATCAATTCTTCGGCACTCAGCCTTCTTCACAGTCCAACTCTCACATCCATACATACCACAGGAAAAACCATAGCCTTGACTAGACAGACCTTAGTTGGCAAAGTAATGTCTCTGCTTTTGAATATGCTATCTAGGTTGGTCATAACTTTTCTTCCAAGGAGTAAGCGTCTTTTAATTTCATGGCCACAGTCACCATCTGCAGTGATTTTGGAACCCAAAAAAATAAAGTCTGACACTGTTTCTACTGTTTCCCCATCTATTTCCCATGAAGTGATGGGGCCAGATGCCATGATCTTCTCACAGTTTCCGCAATAACTTCCTAACAGGTCTCCCTGCTTCTGACTTGCCACTTCATGATCTAGTCTTTTTCTTCTACACATTAACAAGAATACATTAAATTGATACTTCTAATCACACTTCTAAGAGGTGAAATCTAGTAACTTCCTCTTCTTGAAATTCTCCAATGGCTTCCCTTTGGAATAAAAATCTCATCCATATAGTGGGCCACCAGGGAATCCAGTCTCCATTCTCCATCTGACCTTTCCTCTAATTCAAACCACTCAATTCAACACAATTCTCCCTTCCTGCTCTTCAAAGCGGAGAAGGCAATGGCACCCCACTCCAGTACTCTTGCCTGGAAAATCCCAAGGACGGAGGAGCCTGGTAGGCTGCAGTCCATGAGGTCGTGAAGAGTCAGACATGACTGAGTAACTTCCCTTTCACTTTTCACTTTCATGCATTGGAGAAGGAAATGGCAACCCACTCCAGTATTCTTGCCTGGAGAATCCCGGGGACGGGGAAGCCTGGTGGGCTGCCACCTATGGGGTCACACAGAGTCGGACACGACTGAAGTGACTTAGCAGCAGCAGCAGCTCTTCAAAGAGGCCACAGGCTCACTCCTCCCCATCACGCTTCACCCCATGATGCTCTCTCTGCCTGGAAAGAGCTTCTCTTCCTCCAGACAGCTCTAGGGCTCTCCTTCCCCTTCCCTTCAGTCCTCCCTCAAACATCACCTTCTCAGTAAGGCCTTCCCTTCCCCCGCCTGCTGAATCATTTAGAAGTACACTCCCTATCTCCTTTCCTGAGTCTTCTCTGAGGCGCTTATAACCATACTATATCCTCAATGTTATTGATTCACCTTTTATCACCATCTTCTACACGAGCACCTAGAATGTATCCTCTGTGAGAGCTGGAACCTGTTTTGTTCACTACTGTAGCCTCAGCACCTAGAACAGTACTAACAATATAGTCAATGCTTAGTAAATATGTTAAATGAAAGAGTGAATGTCGCCCCTCTAGTCACCTCCCCGCCAGCCTGATCTTCTCCGTTACCCCACAGATAACGCTCTATCTGGTGCCGAAACACCTCTCCTGTATCCTCACATCTACACGGCCACCTCTGCCCTGCTTCTGTTTTCTGTTAAGAGAAAAACTCGAGAGTAGTTTGCTAGCCTCAAATTTTTTCACCTCCCATTCACTTCAGTCCAGGTTTCGTCCACGCAGCTCCACCAAAACACCTTGTCAGTTTCACAGCAACTTCCAAAAGGCCGAATCCCATGGCACTTCCTATGCACCATTCCGACCTGACCCTTCATTAGCAAACCGTGATATGGCTGCTTTCCTTTCTTGATAGGTACCCATCCCCTCCTTCGAGAAACACTTTCCTCTGTTGGACTAAGGACACCAAACGCTCCTGGCTCTTTCCTGTCATTCTACAGGCTCCTTCTCAGTCCTCCAGCAAGCTTCTCTTCTTCCACCCAAACTCTAAATGTCAGTTTCCCAGGACTTGGTTTATTCTGTCTTCTCTTTTTTCTCTGCACACTCTCAGCTGGTCTCCATCACTGCTGTGGCTTTTAAGTACTACAAACATGCTGACATCTCTGAAACACCTACCCTAGCCAGCTCAAAGCACTCATTCCTCTGCACTTGAGATTCATATTCTCAACTAAACAGTCCACTTGTCTATCTCCATGGGTCCCCCAGAGCTGGTCCTCTCTAGGTTTGCTTATCAGCAAATGGCATTGCATCTACCAGCTGTTCAAATCAAAACATTAAGAATCATTTTTAATACCCTGTCTTCTCATACCTCACACAAATCTTTACTAAGTCAAGCCATTCCTGTCTCTTAATTTGGTCATGAACCTGTCCACTTCTCTTTACATGCTCTGCTAACGTGTTAGTCCAAACCACCATCATATGCCATTTGGACTTGGCAATAAGCCCCCACTAGACTCCTTACATGGACTCTTGCTATCCCACCACCACAGTCTTGTAGTCTATTCACCACACAATATCCACATATTCTTTCAAACTAGCATCCTAGAAAAGTGCACACACTCCTTTGCTGGTCTCCATCACTGCTGTGGCTTTTAAGTACTTTTAAGTGCAGGATGGTGATTGCAGCCATGAAATTAAAAGACGCTTGCTCCTCGGAAGGAAAGTTATGACCAACCCAGACAGCATATTAAAAAGCAGAGACATTACTTTCCCAACAAAGGTCCGTCTTGTCAAGGCTATGGTTTTTCCAGCAGTCATGTACGGATGTGAGAGTTAGACTGTAAAGAAAGCTGAGCGCCAAAGAATTGATGCTTTTGAACTGTGGTGTTGGAGAAGACTCTTGAGACTCCCTTGGACTGCAAGGAGATCCACCCAGTCCATCCTAAAGGAGATCAGTCCTGGGTGTTCATTGGAGGGACTGATGTTGAAGCTGAAACTCCAATACTTTGGCCACCTGATGCGGAGAGCTGACTCATTTGAAAAGACCCTGATGCTGGGAAGGGTTGAGGGCATGAGGAGAAGGGGACAGAGGATGAGATGGCTGGATGGCATCACCGACTCAATGGACATGGGCTTGGGTGGACTCCGGGAGTTGGTGATGGACAGGGAGGCCTGGTGTACTGCAGTTTATGGGGTCACAAAGAGTCGGACACGACTGAACGACTGAACTGAAGTGTAGGATGTGATTCAATGGTAAACTGTGAAATGAAATTTCAAGCTGTGAATTGTAGACTTGGGTAAAATCATGCAAGTATTTAAAAAGTAAAATAAACCTCAGATTTAGGAATATATGTAGGTACTGAGCGGCTTCTCAGGTGGCTCAGTGGGTAAAGAATCCTCCTGAATGCAGGAGACGTGGGTTCAATCCCTGGGTCAGGAAGATCCCTTGGAACAGGAAATGGCAACCCACTCTAGTATTCTTGCCTGGAGAATCCCATAGACAGAGGAGCCTGGCAGGCTACAGTCCACAGTGTCGCAAAGACTTGAACATGTCTGAGCATACACACAGGTAGGTACTGAGTCAGGATATAAGAAGTGTTAGTCATTGTGAAGAGCTCTCAAGTTCTGAAGCCTTCAGAGGCATAAACAGGATCCTGTCATACTCCTGTTCCACTGCCTTCAAAGTCCTGCAGGACTAGCAGCTAACTCTCCAATCTCAATCTCAAGTCCCACTCCTTTCCCCATTACCCAATACTTTCTGACTACACTGGTCTCCTACACTGAATAAAATAGCAAACACTTACATAGTGCTTACTACATACCAGGAATTGTGCTGACTGCTTTATCTTTATGCTTGAATTCAATTAATCCTCTTAATAACCTATGAGTCAAGGACTCTAAATGTGCCTCTTTTACAGATGAGTAAACTAATACAGAGATTTCCCTGGTGGCTCAGAGGTAAAGAATCTACCTGCCAAAGTAGGAGACACATGTTCAGTCTTGGGTCAGGAAGATCCCCTAGAGGAAGAAATGGCAACTCACTCTAATACTCTCACCTGGGAAATCCCATGGACAGAGGAGCCTGGCGGGCTACAGTCCATGCACGAACAGTCAGATTTAAAGACAAAACAACAGCAACAAACTTAACACACAGGTGGTTAAGTAACTTTTCCAAGATCACACAGCTTTTTAAGTGCCTAAGCTGTATTCAAACCCAGGCAATCTAGGGCCAGAATCAATGCTGGTAATTACTACAACATCATGCCCACCCTAAATGCCAAGCAAACTCTCTCTCAATTCCCAGACCTATTTTGCACTCTGAACCCCAAGACAGGATCACTGATCTTATTCGTCAGTTTATCCTTGGCACCCAGTATAGTACCTCATACAAAGCAAACAGCAAAAATACTTCCTAAATGAAGAGTTTTAAAAAGCACTGGATTAATGGATGAATAATCCTTAAATAAAAAGTTCTAAAACAGATACATCACACGCACTCTACAAATGATAGTTCACGTCACCTTTCACTAAATGTCATTCCTCATTCCAAGTTGAAGTTTTCCAGTCTTCAACTTTGACCATTACAATTTTTTAGCCACTTCTATCTCACAAAGGCTACTTCATGTTTCCTCATGCTTATCTTCTCCTTTGCTTTCATTTTCATGCAAATTTGTTGATAAATGTGTAACCTTTATACATGAAGATAAAATGGAATACCCTTTTACCAGTCATAGCAGTGTTTGCTTATGCCACATTAACTCCTAAAATCACTATGAACCTACCTTCAAGACCAAGGTCTTTCAGGACATAATAACCACCTGGCTGCAGAAATTCTCCAAGGATCCGGTCAGGCTCTTTTAAATCTCTCTCAATTACCGTCACCTTTCTTCCATCTCTGGAAAGCACTGCGGCCAAAGCAGAGCCAAGGACACCAGATCCCACGATGATAACTTCTGGATCATTTTGAGAAGAGGTCAGTGTAGAGGCAGCTGTTCCTATTAAGGTTGTTTCTGAAATACTGGTCCCTTTTTTGCACTGTTAAAAAAAAAAAAAGAATTATGTAGCCACATTTGTTGTCTTTAAATCATACTACTACTATACAGGCACAGTGAACGCTTGCATCTTAGGTAAAAACTATACCCTAAATATTATAAAGCCAAATGAAGTTATGTTTTTAAATCCAGATCATATATAAAAAACAATAATATCTAAATACTGGTTAAACAAAAATGGATAACAATACCCCAGTAAAATCAAACTTATGTTCCATCTTCCAAATATATTTAGAAAATGGTGTCACAAATTTAGAACTATACAATAGCCAATTATAAGATATGTTTACAAGGGACTTCTAAGTCTCACAGGGAAAATTCTATCCTATTTACTCAATTCTTCATATACATACTGAGCATCCACCAGATACAAATCATGTACAGCTTCTGATATGTTTCATGCACCCTTTAGATATTTCCACTATTTGTCTTCATTTTCTCCCTCTAGATTTTCATCTGAAAAATCTATCTTAATCTAAAATCACTTTATATATATCAAAAAGACTGTCAAATTCTGGCCAGGGATCTATTAATTGAGAATACATACCTTACAGTTCCAAGAGAATAACTCATTCTGTCCCTTGGAGTTCAACCTGTTCGCAGTTCTAGTCTTTGACATATAAGAACATATTTACCTTCCTTTTCCCCCATCCTGATACTCTTAAGGGAACCTGGTCAAACAAGTGACCCTCCAGTTTAAGAACAAACATTAAAACTATCACCGGTTGGGCTGACAGTAAAAACCATACCTTTGATTATAAGATGAAAAAGGGCTGTTTTGAGAGATATATGCCCATTGAGCATAACAGTACCTATTACAGTTTTTTTTTTAATGAATAATTCAGTATTATAGTAAGTATTTTTTGTTGGTATGTGGAGTCACAAATATGAATACATTCAGACACAGAGTTGCAAGGAACCATCTTCCTGGGGTTCTCTGACCTTAACAATTAAGATAAGGTTAAATGTCGTTTTGAAAGGGTTTTAATAAATGACCTCAAGCAAAAAAGTGAAAGTTACTCAGTCATGTCCAACTGAGCTATCAGAGAAGCCCTCAGGCAAAAAGTTCTGTTCAGTTCAGTTGCTCAGTCATGTCCAACTCTTTGTGACCCCATGGACTGCAGCACACCAGGCTTCCCTGTCTATTACCAACTCTCGGAGCTTACTCAAACTCATGTCCATAGAATCAGTGATGTCATCTAACCATCTCATCCTCTGTCGTCCAAAAGGAAGAACACATTTACCTTCCTTTTCCCCCATACTGATACAGTTAAGGGAACTTGGTCAAACAAGTGGCCCTCCAGTTTAGGAATAAGAACAAACATTTTTGTCAGGCAAAAAGGAAGGAGAGAAAACCTAAAATCCTTTAGAATTTAAAATCTCTGTGATCTAATATTCATCTGGCCTCTATAATGACTGGGCCCTATCCACTACTTTTTTTTTTAATCATTTCTCTTAGAAAAATTACATTTTCACAACAGAACCTACTATTTCTCTCAGTATTAATAGCCAGAACAACTGACTATATTTAAAACCCCTTCTGTCATTTTGGTAGCTCAGATGGTAAAGAAGAAAAGAAGAAGAAGTGAAGTCGCTCAGTCGTATCCGACTCTTTGTGACCCCGTAGACTGTAGCCTGCCAGGCTCCTCTGTCCATGGGATTCTCCAGGCAAGAATACTGGAGTGGGTTACCATTTCCTTCTCCAAGGGATCTTCCCGACCCAGGGATCGAACCCGGGTCTCCCACATTGGAGGCAGACGCTTTAACCTCTGAGCCACCAGGGAAGCCCAGATGGTAAAGAATCTACCTGCAGTGCAGAAGACCCAGGTTTGACCCCTGGGTCAGGAAGACCCCCTGGAGAAGGAAATGTCAACTCCAGTATTCTTATCTGGAGAATTCCCTAGACAGAAGAGCCTGGAGGGCTACAGTCCAAGGAGTCAGAAAGAGTCAGACACACCTGAGCCACTTTCACTTGTCATATTAGCCATTGTTTATTATTTATTAGCCTTTCCGACTTCCCTGGTGGCTCAGAGGTTAAAGCGTCTGCCTCCAATGCGGGAGACCAGGGTTCGATCCCTGGGTCGGGAAGATCCCCTGGAGAAGGAAATGGTAACCCACTCCAGTATTCTTGCCTGGAGAATCCCATGGACAGAGGAGCCTGGCAGGCTACAGTCCACGGGGTCGCAAAGAGTCAGATACGACTGAGCGACTTCACTTCTTCTATTAGCCTTTCCAAACACACATACACAATCCTGGAAGGAGAACTCTGGAGAAAGTTGCCTTTCAGAGCCTGGTCAGAAGATGAAGCACTAATGGGAACTTAATATAGTCTACCAACTCCCAGATATTAAGGAAACAAGCAGAGAGCCTGGGGTATTTGCAAAATAGAACCAATACTGACTGCTGTAATTCAACTTCCAACCAAATTTCTCTTCACAAGATGGCATTCCAGCCTCCTGGACTAGTGCTCAGTGGCCCTGAGGGACATCATTTCAGGTAACAGTAGCAAAGACTTCAAACTGAAGATTAAAGATTCCCTTACCCTCCCATTCCTCCAACCCACACCCACCCCATCACTGAATTCAGCACCATTCCAAAGGTTCCTAACAGATGGAGACTAATACGAATAACTACTATTTACCAGACAGTTATGTACCAGGCATTTTGCAAACATTAAATCAATCAATTCGCTAACTACTGGCAAGGTTAGTGCCGTTTCCACCTAACAGAGGAGGTAACTGATTCTTCCAGAAAGTAACTTGCCCAAACTCTCACAGTCAGCAGTGGTGGAGCAAAACTTCTAAACCAAACCCCCTCTCTTCTTAAACTGTGTTGATCTATATGGCTCCGGAACCCTGAAGGAGTGAATGACTGTGTAGGCCACACTCACTTAGGTCAAGTCGCCGCCATCCCTTACTTGGCCTACTGCAAGTCTCTCGGCACACATCCCCGCTTCCATTCTTGGCCTCCTACAATCCATTCTCCACACAGAAACTAGAATGGTCTTTTTAAAAAGTAAAAGTCAGGGACTTTCCTGGCAGTCCAGCGGTTAAGACTTCACCTTCCGATGCAGGGGATGTGGGTTTGATCCCTGGTCAGGGAGCTAAATTCCACATGCCTCGTGGCCAAAACCAGAACAAAATATGGAAGCAACATTGTAACAAATTCAATAAAGACTTAAAAAAATAATAAATAAAAAGTCAAATATCATTACTCGCATACTTTAATCCTCCAGGGCTCTTGAGGAAAAGTATAAACACCCAAGGCCAACAGGCCCTAAATATTCTGGCCTCAAGGATCTTTTCACCCTCTCATATCTCTCATCACTGTCCTCCTCCACAGTCTCTGCAGGGACCAAACATTAATTATTCACCTAACCTAGGACACTGATTTACTCAAGGCTCCACTGATGTGGGGAGAAGAGGGTGTTTTGCCTAAGACTTTAAAACACTGAGCATGTTACTCTGCCAGTTCTTCCAGCTGTTCTGTGACTTTCACCAGGCAGCTGTCCCTCCTTATTAGCAACAGACTTACCTGCAGCAGCTTTCTTCTTCCTTCCCAGGTTCAAACACAATCCTTACCAAAGGATTTAAATAAAACTATTTTTCCATCACAGTGACTCAGTCCTACTGACTTAACATTTCACCTTTCCTTAATCAAACCCAGTTCGTTTAGCTCCGCACCACCAACACTAAATGAAACAAAGGTTTTCCATTATTTCTAAGAGAGCCAAGGATGTAGTCAAGAACAGTCAAGAGCTTAAACAAAACTACCAAAACCATCTATGTCAGAATTCGTACCAGAATATCTAATTTGCAGCCTTTCACCCTTTAAATTACCGTATTTACATCTGGGTGATCGCAGCCCTAATTTTAATACAAGACACTCATACATGTGCCCACTTCGAATTCAACCTACCCTCCTAGACCCCAGCTGCTCTTTATTTTCTGATCCAGCGGGGGATTTGGCCCAGAAGAAGCCAATGAAAGGCAAGGCTGACAGAATATAGGAGAAGCCCGCCAACTGGGAGCCGCTCTGCCGGCGCCCGAGGAGGGCCCCGCTCCGGTAGCGATAAGACAGCACGAGCCCCAGCGACAGGAACACCAGCACGCACAGCAACAGCTCCTTGTTGGCCAGAGAGACGAAGTCTCCGCATTTCTTATAAAAATAGGTGAAAGTGGCGATGCCGAGAAAAGTCCACATGGTTTAAAGGCGTCTTCGGTGACTCCGGATCAACGTCAGGAGATCCTTTTTTTTTCCCCCTGGTAGGGTTTTGGTGTTTAGATGCTCTCCCCAAAATGTGTTGCCAAAAAGGAGCGTGGGGGACCGGCTAAAGTCCAGGAAACACCGTCACGGGATTACAATTCAAATCAGAGGAATTTACAAAATCGTATAAAGTTGGTATAAAAGTACGTTAAGACGGGAACGTTCTCCAGGATTTAAAGAAGAGTATTTAAAAATCTCCAACAGCTCCCGATCAGACCTCCCCTTTCAAGCAATCCATCTATGGAAGGTAGGGGGGCTGCTGGGAGGGCTGGGGGTTCTGGGGGGTTAAATCCGGATAATGTATTAAATTTTGTTGGCTTGTCGTGCAGTGAAATTGCTCTTCGCTCTCACTAGCAGCAGGTGTCCTTTTGGGAGAGCAACAGGGAGACAAACATCAAAGAAATATCTTGCGCTGGGGAACTGCGGCCTCACCCGGTCAGAACGCTCGAGGGCTGAGACAGCGCGGAGAGAGCTCCTTCTCTTGCCCGGGACTTCCACGCTCAGAGGGAAACGTCGGACGGGGCAGCCTTCTCCCACCAAAGATGGCCTCGGACTCGAGACTGCGGCTCCAGGACTGGGAAGTGTAGCCCCCACCTCCAGCCTTCCTCCTCCCCGCGGCTCCCGAGGCACCGGTCCCCGAACCTTCACCCAGCTGAACGGCACTTTCCAGGGCGCTCCCCCCTCAGAGAGCAGCTGCGGCTGCGGCTCCCGACCGACTCATCAGCAGCATCCCTCGCGGGCGGCGGCAGCCCTCCCAGCGCAGTGCTTCCGCAGTAACCACAGTAACAGCCTGGCGCCCCGTTAGTCGCCCGGCCGCGTGAGCCTCGCCGGCGTTCCGGCTCGACCCGGGCGAGGGACCGGAGGGCGGGGCTCCGCCCACCGTCACCGCCCCCTGACGCCGCCAGCCAGTGAGGGCGAGCTCCGCGCTGTAGGCCGAGATGGCGCTATGCCGTGTTTGGCCAATCGCAGGCGGCGCGGCTCGCGCGGTGACGCCCAGAGAGGCGCTAGGACGAGGTTGCGTGGTGTCGGGTGGGGGCGTGGGGATGGGGGCCGGCTGCCGGAAAGGCGGATGGGAAGGTACTGGCTGGCTCTGGAAGGAGTGGAGCTGGTGGGCGTCATGCCTTCAGTGTCATCGGCCCAGCCGCTGGGATCCTACCCAGAAAGAGGGGGGCTGGTTCCGAGGAAACCCCGCGGTGCTTTCGCCGCCTCGGCAAGTCTCCATTCATCTGGCGGCTCTGTGACCGGTCGCTATGTGCCGGGCCCGAGTGTCAGAGAGGGGAATCAGACACAGCCTTTCTGGCCTATGCCTACCGTGTGGTCGGGGGCGGTAAAAAAAAAAAGGTGCGTGGAGAACGTGACGTTCACGGCTGAATCTGCAAGAAGGTGTGGGTAGGCGTCTGCCAGAGGAAGAAAGGACAGGATACGCCAGGTATTCCCTTTACCTCAAATTGTCAGGCAGCTGTGCACTTTGTCACTGTACCTAGGCTGAAGATACACGTATGCGCGCTGCCCTTTTTTTTTTCTTCTCAAAATCAGAAACGGTGAAGGGTGCGTGGCAAAGTAAAATAAACAGAGATATGTCATAAGTGCCCTGAAAAAGTGGGTGGGCGGGGAGGAAACCATGGAAACAGGAAGCAGCCCTTCACTCTGCCTGGAGGCAATCAAGCAAGGCCTTCTGGCAAGTTACAGGAATTTTGACCAGGACAGGCATTCTAGAAGGAACAGTAGTTCACAGGTGAGAGATGGACCTTGTTACGAAAAAAACAAACAAACAAACCTGAAACTTCCTAGAATTTATTGAGGGCTAAGACCAGTGCCTTTGTTCACCTTACTGTAACCCTGGACTGCCTGTTTTAAACCCTAAGACATGTACAAATCCTTTCTGCCTTTTGGAGCAGAATTGAATTGTCACCTCTTCTACCAAGGGTCCACTGATCCTCACCAGATCACATAATAGTTTACTCATACCTTATCGTTCCAGCTTCTGACTATACATTTATGGCTGTTACCACTAGTTTCTGTGTTCCTTGAGAGGAGAATCTGCGTCTGATAAATCAGAATCACCCACAGCAACTAGCACAATGTTTTTGCATTTATCGTCCATAAAGCTGTATTGAATGAATGATGAATGACAGTGGTGTAAGTAGGAAAGACTAGGTGATTAGAAGACCTAGACTCTGCCTGCCACTAACCAGGCTCGGGACCCTGAACATGTCAAAAGTCAGTCAAATCTCTGAAGGGATAGGGCAATGTCTTCATGAATTTAAAGTTCCTGGCAGTTTGCTGAGTTTATACAAGTACAGTCTTGTCACCATTTTTCAGCCCAAATATGTTTTATCTGTTAAATAATTATGTGTCAAAACACTTTCACAGGCATCATTTGACACTCAAAACTACCTGGATTGTAAAAATAACAAATATGAAACTTAAAGAGGTTAAGTGGCTTGGCCAAATCACAGTTCATAAGTGATGAAACCAAAAGCTAAACTCCTGGTCTCCAAATCTTGTTTCCCCAATACTCTGAATGATCAGAGTAAATATACAAGGTAAATATACTTTACCTTTCTTCCACTATAAAACCAAGACTTTCCTTGACATTCATCCCTGCTGTCAACAAATCCAGCTGCTTGAAAGACACATCGAATTAGAAAGAACTCAAGAAAATCAGCTTAACATGTGGGAAATGGCTTTCCTGAAGATAGTTCTTCACTTAACTGCTTATTGGTAACTATGAGTTCCTGTATTGCTAAAATGACAGAAGGCTTGGTCAGCTGACTCTTGTAGAAGCAAATAGTTATCACCAGAATGATTGCTGCTGCTGCTGCTGCTGCTGCTGCTGCTGCTGCTGCTGCTGCTGCTGCTAAGTCCCTTCAGTCATGTCTGACTCTGTGCGACCCCATAGACGGCAGCCCACCAGGCTCTGCCATCCCTGGGATTCTCCAGGCAAGAACACTGGAATGGGTTGCCATTTCCTTCTCCAGTGCATGAAAGTGAAAAGTGAAAGTGAAGTCGCTCAGTCATGTCCGACTTAGCGACCCCATGGACTGCAGCCTACCAGGCTCCTCTGTCCATGGGATTTTCCAGGCAAGAGTACTGGAGTGGGTTGCCATTGCCTTCTCCGAGAATGATTGCTACTTGATTAGAAATTATCATGAGGATTTTTTTTCCTTATTAAGTAGGTAAAAATTTTTTTAAGTAGGTAATTTTTAATTAATCTTTTGAAAGTCACCTTATCCATATGTGTACAGTCCAAAATCCACTTCCAACCTGAAGGCAAAAAGAGGTTTGTGATCCTTGCATAGGGCACATTCTGAATACCTATGCTTTCCAAACTTAAATGTTACATAACCGTCACTTAGGTATGTTTGAATCTTGGCCTGACTGCTGCTTCTTGTTTAGTCGCCAAGTCGTGCCCAACTCTTTTGCAACCTCATGGACAGCAGCCCACCAGGCTCTTCTGTCCTTGGGATTTCCCAGGCAAGACACTGGAGTGGGTTGCCATTTCCTTCTCTAGGAGATCTTCCTGACCCAGGGATTGAAGCCACGTCTCCTACAGTCACCCACAGGTTCTGAGCTGCCAGGGAAGTCCTTGGCCTGGCTGCACTTACTGAGAGACAAAAATTTGTCATTTCAAGCCTGAGGCGAAGGCAATGAAATATGACAAAATCACTCCCTGACTGGCAGAAAGTAATACTACCTCAGTAATCACAACAAGAGACGCTTTTACAGTCCAGGCAGCATTCTACAATTTTTTTCATATAGTACCTAATTTTGTCCTCACAACCACACTATCAGGCAGGTGCTATTTTTAACCTTATTTTACAAACAAGCAAACTGAGATACAAAGAAGTGTCACACAGCTAATAGGAAGCAGAGCCTGAAACCAAGCCCAGGAAGTCTGGCTCAAGAACTGAGGGATGTTTGACCAGAATGCATTGTTTTCTCCTTTATTTTAAGGTAAAGATCTAGTTAACCTTTAAAACAAACAAAAAACACACTTGGTCTTTTCATTTCATTGCTTAATCACCTCTGGAATCTCCGTTGGCACCATCTGGCCTGACAGGCTTATTACACTTTTGCCTTTTCAAATGCTAGTCTTATTGCAGGAAAAAGCCTTTTCCTCCTCTCTTCAATTATCCATTGTTTAAAACCCAAATTAATATCTCTTCAAGTTTTCATAATTACCTCTTTGTCGCAACAGTCACTAATTTGTATTGCAATTATTGACTTACACCTTTTCAAGAGATTTAGCTCTTAAGGAAAGGACCATGTCTTATTCACAGTTGTATTCTCTGCGCATGGTATTAATACACATTTTTCACTGCGTTGAATACAACCTTTCCTTACTTCATCTTTTTTTTTTGTATCACACTGAACAACTCCCTTTTCACTAATGTTTTGGTTTGTAACACATAAGATCAGAACTTTCTTGCTCACCATGCACCTTGTCCAAAAAGACTTCAGCCACTCACTTAACTGTTCTACATTCCCTCAGCACTTAGGTAATCTTTTGCAAATTCTAGTTGCAAATGATGGAGCCAATTATATTAACTTGGAAATTTGTCTTCATCTTCTTTCTCTCCTTGAATACAGCTCATACAGCCATAATTAGAGTACAGGTCAAGCCAATTCAATGTAGTAAATATGTATCAAGTAGCTAACTTGTGTCAGGCACTACAGCATAGGATTTAATGGCGATGACAGCAGCAAACGTAATAAAAGATGTCAGGCGTGTGTGCATGCTCAGTCACGTCTGACTCTTTTGCAACCCCGTGGACTGTAGCCCACCAGGCTCCTCTATCCATGGGATTATTGCGGCAGGAATATTGGAATGGATTGCCATTTCCTCCTCCAGGGGATCTTCTTGACTCAGGGACTGAACTTGCCTCTCCAGCATCTCGGCTTAAAGATGTCGTATGTATCCAAAAGGGAAGTACATGTTGCTCTGGAGGGTAAGATATAAACTAACCTAGGGGTCAAGGAAGGTTTGACAGAAGTTACTTTTAAGCTGAAGTTTGAAAGTTAGTAAGAATGGGATTTCCCTGTTGATTCAGTGGTTAAGAATCCACCATGCAGTGCAGGGGACATGGGTTTGACTTCTGGTCCAGAGACAGATCCCACATGCTGTGGAGCAGCTAAGCCCAGGTGAAACAAGGAAAGATAGCCCATGATGCTATGAAGATCCCTCATGACACAACTTATACTTGACATAGCCAAGTAAACATAAGAAAGAAAGAATGATTGACCTCTAACTGTAAATGGCAATAACCACACCTTACATTTCTTTTCTCCTTTTCTCACTCTTTTTTTTTTCTTTTCTTGTCTTATAAAATACTAATGCCTGCAGCGGACAATACAAGTATTTCACTGATTGGCTGACGGCAGTAGGATGGTAAAATGAGGAGTCTATTCTTCTGAACAGTCTGACTGGATATCTTCATAAGCCTCCATTCTGCTTTTTCCTCAATATCAATTTTAGAAACAAAGGGATCCTCATCAATGTGCCGAAAGTGAATTGACCTTAGCATACTGGATCTGGAATGCACTTCATTTTTTGAATCAGGAGAAAATAGGGAACTAACTGAGCTAGCCCTTTCCTCAACCATTCTTCCTCTTAGGACTTACTTCCAGGCTTTGGGCCCTTTGTTATAGATGGAGAAGCCTGTAGCTACAATCTATGGTAGGCTATAGTCTGTCGCAAACAGTTGGACACGACTGAGCGACTTCACTTTCACTTTATTAGAACAGCCTCTGGTAACAAGTACTGGAATTGTGCCTAAGGCTGCACAAGGGAAAATTCAGATAGTTCTTTTTTATTATTGAATTATAATTCACATATAATATTAGCTTCAGGTGTACAACCTACATGGAGAAGCAATGGCACCCCACTCCAGAACTCTTGCCTGGAAAATCCCATGGATGGAGGAGCCTGGTAGGCTGCAGTCCATGGAGTCGCTAAGAGTCAGACACGACTGAGAGACTTCACTTTCACTTTTCACTTTCATGCATTGGAGAAGGAAATAGCAACCCACTCCAGTGTTCTTGCCTGGAGAATCCCAGGGACGGGGGAGCCTGGTGGGCTGCTGTCTATGGGGTCCCACAGAGTCGAACACAACTGAAGTGACTTAGTAGCAGCAGTACAACCTACAATGGAACAATCACCATAAGTCTAGTTACCATCAGTCACCATATAAAGTTACTACAATGTTATTGACTATACTCCCTACACTGCACATTCCTACTTCATGGTGGTGGTTTAGTCACTAAGTCATGTCCAACTCTTGTGGCTTCATGGACTGTAGCCTGCCAGGCTCCTCTGTCCATGGGATTCTCCAGGCAAGAATACTGGGTGGATTGCCATTTCCTTCTCTAGGGAATCTTCCCAACCCAGGAGATGAACCCTGGTCTCCTGCATTGCAGGCAGATTCTTTACTGACTGAGCTACAAGGGAAGCCCATAGTTCTTTGTATATTTTACAATTAGCAAGCATTAATTTAATGATCAGAAGGTAAGCTATATTTTAACAGGAAATTTTTTAATCAGTGTTTGCCAGTCTCATCAGCTAATATTTTCTTTAACCATATATTTGTATGACTTAGCATGGGTCAAAATTAATCATGATCACTTTGCACCCAAGGCTTCCACTTAATCCTTCACTGTGTCAAATCCTAGAATATCTACTGATTTTACCGCAACCCAGTGGACTGTAGCCCACCAGGCTCCTCCGTCCATGGGATTCTCCAGGCAAGAATACTGGAGTGGGTTGTCATTTCCTTCTCCAGGGGAATCTTCCTGACCCAGGGATCAAACCCAGGTCTCCCACATTGCAGGCAAGACGTTTTAACCTCTGAGCCACCAGGGAAGCCCCCTGATTTTACCAGTCAAGCAATATTAGATCAGCAACTTAGCTGTCTTGGAACCCATAAGCTACCTCTGTTTGTAAGTGACTACATGTCCACAGTGTCATGATTACCAAGATTCTGTTTCCATCTGTTATCTTTATAACCAAATATTTCAACCATCCTTAGCCTTGACTTGATTTCTACTTCACTAGGAAGGGAAGGAGGAAAAAGGAAGGGGAATAAAATAAAGGGCAGGAAAAAGCCTAAATTTGAGTTTGAATATGGATGGACAAGGCAGGAGAGTTTAGAGCCAGAGAGAGGTAAAAGAGAAAAAAGATGAAGTGAAAGAGATAGGGGAGTGAAAGGAAGGATAATTTTTAAACAGAAAAGGCAGCAGTAGTTGCCCAAGTATCTGCTGAATTATAAGAATGATGGAGAAGGATAAGAGGCTTATGTAAAGTGAAAGTCACTCAGTCGTGTCCAACTCCTTGCGACCCCATGGACTGTATAGTCCATGGAATTCTCCAGGCAGAACACTGGAGTGGGTAGCCCTTCCCTTCTCCAGGGAATATTCCCAACCCAGGGATCGAACCCAGGTCTCCCACATTGCAGGCAGAGTCTTTACCAGCTGAACCACAAGGGAAGCCCAAGAATACTGGAGTGGGTAGCCTATCCCTTTTCCAGGGGATCTTCTCGACCTAGGAATCAAACTGGGGTCTCCTGCATTGCAGGTGGATTCTTTACCAACTGAACTATCAGGGAAGAAGCTTATGGAAGCTTCCTAATGGAAGAGACTGACTGAGGGAGAAACTGGTCTTATTCTGATAAGCGAGGCCATGCTCAGTAAATCTTTAATCCAATTTTCTGTTGATGGGCAGGGATGTGTTCCCTCCCTGTTTTTTGACCTGAAGCCAAACTATGGTGGAGGTAATGAAGATAGCGGTGACCTCCTTCAAAAGGTCCCATGCACGCACTGCTGCACTCAGTGCCCCCAATCTGATCACAAGGACCACAGCCATGTCTAACTCAATGAAACTATGAGCCATGCCATGTAGGGCCACCTAAGACAGATGGGTCATGATGGAGATGTCAACTACATATTGGCATTTACCAAGAGCATTGCCCTTTTGAACTATGGATGGAGGTTTGTGACATTGTACAGGAGATAGGGATCAAGACCATCCCCATGGAAAAGAAATGCAAAAAAAGCAAAATGGCTGTCTGAGGAGGCCTTACAAATAGCTGTGAAAAGAAGAGAAGTGAAAAGCAAAGGAGAAAAGGAAACATATAAGCAACTGAATGCAGAGTTCCAAAGAATAGCAAGGAGAGATAAGAAAGACTTTCTTAGTGATCAATGCAAAGAAATAGAGGAAAACAACAGAATGGGAAAGACTAGAGAACTCTTCAAGAAAATTAGAGATACCAAGGGAACATTTCATGCAAAGATGGGCTCGATAAAGGACAGAAATGGTATGGACCTAACAGAATAAGAAGATATTAAGAAGAGGTGGCAAGAATACACAGAGGAACTGTACAAAAAAGATTTTCACGCCCAGATAATCACGATGTTGTGATCACTCACCTAGAGCCAGACATCCTGGAATGTGAAGTCAAGTGGGCCTTAGAAAGCATCACTACGAACAAAGCTAGTGAAGGTGATGGAATTCCAGTTGAGCTATTTCAAATCCTGAAAGATAATCCTGTGAAAGTACTGCACTCAATATGCCAGCAAATCTGGAAAACTCAGCAGTGGCCACAGGACTGGAAAAGGTCCGTTTTCATTCCAATCCCAAAGAAAGGCAATGCCAAAGAATGCTCAAAGTACCTCACAATTGCATTCATCTCACATGCTAGTAAAGTAATGCTCAAAATTCTCCAAGCCAGGCTTCAGCAATACATGAACCGTGAACTTCCAGATGTTCAAGTTGGTTTTAGAAAAAGCAGAGGAACCAGAGATCAAATTGCCAACATCTGCTGGATCACGGAAAAAGCAAGAGAGTTCCAGAAAAACATCTATTTCTGCTTTATTGACTATGCCAAAGCCTTTGACTGTGTGGATCACAATAAATTGTGGAAAATTGTTCAAGAGATGGGAATACCAGGCCACCTGACCTGCCTCTTGAGAAACCTAAATGCAGGTCAGGAAGCAAGTTAGAACTGGACATGGAACAACAGACTGGTTCCAAATAGGAAAAGGAGTACGTCAAGGCTGTATATTGTTACCCTGCTTATTTAACTTATATGCAGAGTACACCATGAGAAATGCTGGGCTGGATGAAGGACAAGCTGGAATCAAGATTGCCACAAGAAATATCAATAACATCGATATGCAGATGACACCACCTGTATGGGAGAAAGCAAAGAAGAACTGAAGAGCCTCTTGATGAAAGTGAAAGAGGAGAGTGGAAAGTTGGCTTAAAACTCAACATTCAGAAAACCAAGATCAGAGCATCTGGTCCCATCATTTCATGGCAAATAGATGGGAAAACAGTAGAAACAGTAACAGACTTTATTTTCTTGGGCTCTGAAATCACTGCAGATGGTGACTGCAGCCATGAAATTAAAAGACACTTCTCTTTGGAAGAAAAGGTATAACCAACCTAGACAGCATATTTAAAAGCAGAGACATTACTTTGCCGACAAAGGTCCATCTAGTCAAATCTATGGTTTTTTTCAATAGTCATGAATGGATGTGAGTTGGACTACAAAGAAAGTTGAGCACCAAAGAATTGAAGCTTTTGAACTATGGTGTTGGAAAAGACTCTTGAGAGTCCCTTGGACTGCAAGGAGATCCAACCAGTCCATCCTAAAGGAAATCAGTCCTGGATATTCATTGGAAAGACTGATGCTGAAGCTGAAACTCCAATCCTTTGGCCACCTGATGTGAAGAACTGACTCATTTGAAAAGACTCCGATGCTGGGAAAGGCTGAAGGAAAGAGGAGACGACAGAGGATGAAATAGTTGGATGGCATCACCAGCTTGATGGACATGAGTTTGAATAGGCTCTGGGAGTTGGTGATGGACAGGGAAGCCTGGCGTGTTGCAGTCCATGGGGTCACAAAGAGTTAAGACATGATGAGCAACTGAACTGAACAAACTGATAATAATGATGTGCTACATATTAGCCTACATACTCAGCTTACTATCTACACTTCCAGTTTTGCCCTTTCATGTTCATGGTATAAACAAAACCAAAAGGACTGCACCATTTTACTGGCTTGAGGTGACACCCATGTCTCTGAGATAATCCTTCAAAGATAATCCAAAGACCCCTGGTGGTCTTGAGCCACTGTATGAAGGTAACAACAGCTAACACTGAGTGATTACTAGGTATCAGCAATGCTAAGAAGGAAATGGCAACCCACTCCAGTATTCTTGGCTGGGAAATCTCATAGACAGTGGAGCCTGGCTGGCTACAGTCCAGGGGATACAAGAGTTGGATATGACTTAGCAACTAAACCACCACCAAGCGTATTACATCCATTATCTCAGATCCTCATAACAAACCCATGAACTAAATGTTCTTAGTATCTTTAGTTTAGAAATCAAGAAAAAGTCAATCCAAGAAATGATTAAATATTTCCATGATCAGAGATATACTTGGCAGAATTATGAGGAAATAAGGGTGATCGAGGAAGGAAAACATCATGTCCTTAACATTTATGATATGCCAGGTACCTCACCTCCTTCACTGCTTACCATATCTTACAAGGTAAAGATAGTACAAAGATAGTAAGTAACTGAAACATGAAGTTGAAACAAGCTTTAAACCTCTCCTAGGCAGTCTGAATCAAAAGCCCAAGGTCTTATAGAATTCTGAATGATTGGGACATTTTAGGGTTCTTAGGGTTAGCGTGATGACAGACCCAGCCTCCCAAGGCAGTCACTTTCATTTCCAAGCCAGCCCAGCTTCTGTGGACTGGATAAGCAATGGTGTTAAAGGGACCTGGGGGCATGCTGAGCGCATACAGCCTAACTCAGTAGACTTTGTCCATTGGTAAAGGGGTTGGTTGGGGTTTACCCCTCAACCAAAACCAATCAATAAACACTTCACATGCCAGGTTTTGTGTCAGGCTTTAGGATTACAAAAATGAAACCCATTCTCTGATTCAAGGAATTCAGTCTGGTAGAAACACGTATCCTGGAAGGAGATACTCTAGGACATTAGCATAAAACATAAAAGCACATGACAACTACTCAGTAATAAGCACTCAGTTCAGTTCAGTCCAGTTGCTCAGTCATGTACGACTCTTTTGTGACCCCACGAATCGCAGCACGCCAAGCCTCCCTGTTCATCACCAACCCCTGGAGCTCACTCAGACTCATGTCCATCGAGTCAGTGATGTCATCCAGCCATCTCATCCTCTGTCGTCCCCTTCTCCTCCTGCCCCCAATCCCCCCCAGCATCAGAGTCTTTGCCAATGAGTCAACTCTTCACATGAGGTGGCCAAAGTATTGGAGTTTCTTGGAAGGAATGATGCTAAAGCTGAAACTTCAGTACTTTGGCCACCTCATGCAAAGAGTTGACTCATTGGAAAAGACCCTGATGCTGGGAGGGATTGGGGGCAGGAGGAGAAAGGGACAACCGAGGATGAGATGGCTGGATGGCATCATGGCTCAATGGACGTGAGTCTGAGTGAACTCCGGGAGTTGGTGATGGACAGGGAGGCCTGGCATGCTGCGATTCATGGGGTCACAAAGAGTCGGACACGACTGAGCGACTGAACTGAACTGAACTGAATGTATAGGAGCAATTGTCCCATAGACTATAATCCTCTCTTTCTCATCATCCATAAGGAAACTTCTACAGCACCAAGAAGAAGACCATCTGGTAGACTAAACTTGAATGGCTTAGAACAATGAAAGCAAATTTTCACCTCAGGTACTATAACAGAGATTTATGCTTGCATACTTCTGGCAGGCTATAAAGCAACTGGGGAGTGAGTTCCTTGCTACATCTGTGAATATAAGCATTAACATGAACTTCCCCATTCCACTGTAGAGCTAAAATGTCTAAGCCCCTACTTTGAGTAGGAAAAAATGAATACAGGAAGGAGTCTTCTCTTTAATTAAAAAGAAACTATGAAACACATCACTTGTTAATAAGAATGTTTTATTTATTCAGGTGCTGAGTCCTTTGTGCTGGCAAGAAAAACAGAGGATACAGAGAATATTTACTTTGGAGGGAGCCAAACAAAAAACCTATTTGCTGACTCATTAAAGTGAGGCAAAGGCATCAAATAGGATTACATCTGACTACATTAAAGTCTCCATTGTTAAGTGACAAATCTCTCTTCGGTTTTCTGAATTTTCAACTCAAAGAGAGTCTTGCCAAATTACTTTACTAATGAAGCCCATCTAAATCCATCTGAAATGTGAACATATATGGTTCTATGGGTATCAGGGTTTGTGAAGCAGGTTTTGTATAATTGTGGGCAGTTGTAAAACACAGTGTGGGACAGTAATAGGACACAGGTCACACAGTTGTTAATCTTCAGATGCAAATTAAAACTGAACTTGCTATTTTGTTCTTTCTTGACTTAAACTGAGTCCTTTGTTTAATGAACAACAAAATTCAATAAGCCAAATCAAATCAAAGTGCTTTCGACTGTCTGCAGACTTAAAACATTATTAGTCTGTGCTTTTATAATACTTTATTCCTTGGGGTTCCTGAGGTTGATCATAAAGAGTCCACAAGTAGGAAAGTTTGGGACTGTACTGTTCCTTCTGAAAATGTATGGAGGATATTTTTCAATTTGTTTCAATTAATAATAATTGCCATTTATTTAGACCCATATTTTAATCACTGTGCTAGCTGCTTTGCAAACATTCATTTAACCCTTACCAAAACCGTGCAATGTAGACATTCTCTCTATTTTACAGATGAGGAACCAAGTTCAGAGTGGTTACTTGCCACACATAATGGGTTCCACGATTGTGAACCACCCAACAGCTACTTCTTTGCAACTGATCATTAATCAGACTCTCATCAAACATCAAACTCTCAGTTGTCTGCGATAAAGAATACTGTATGTATACCTATGGCTGATTCATGTTGAGGTTTGACAGAAAATAACAAAATTCTGTAAAGGAATTATCCTTCAATTAAAAAATAAATTAAAAAAGAAAAAGAATACTGTAAACACTTATCCTCAGATACCACAGTTTAAGACAATTGGGGTAACACTGCCTAACATACAAAGGTAAAAGGATGCTTGAGTAAGAGTCACACTAAAGCCAAAGATGCCCAGGTTTTCCCCCTTTCTCAAAGCAGAAAATCACCCCCAAAGACTTCTTGAATACCATTAACTATCAGCTTTGATTCATTTTTAAACCCCCAAACAATATAAAAAGACACAACTGCCTTGCCAGTACCAGGTGCATCACAGTCACGAAAGAAAATCCCCATGGGCTTCGGCTACCCACTAGCCACAGACAGCCCTCTACCCCAGCTGTGATTGGCCCCTTCTGGCTCCACATTCCTAATATACTTCTCTACTTATTCTTCAAAAAATATATTTTTGATTCACACAAAAAAAGATGAAATCCTGGGCAAGTTCTGACCATCTTACACATCTACCTTTTTACAGTGGCAGGAAAAAATGGAGGTGGGGACAGAGGAAATATCGTAATCCTTTACGACACACCATTCCCACTGGAAAAGGAACAGGGAGAACAGTGTCTTGGTTACCAGATCCACATACCATGTACGTCAAGAAGCAAAAGCAAACTGCCGAGACTGGAACTTAGGAATCTGGGGCTCCAGTGGCAAACTGTCCCTGAACACTGGCTCAGACTCAGTGAGTTAATTAATAGAAAAAGAACCCAGTGTCTTTGATCTGATGAAGAATTATATAATAGGAAAACTGAGGGAAAAGGACCACTTGACAGAAAAATTCAAAACATAATTATGAATCCTACCTCTTAACCTGACTTTGGCAAAGACAATGGGATCATATCTCTAGATAACTGAGATGGTTGAATCTAAAACATACAATCATCAAAATAGGGAACTGTTAGACCTAGTGCTTTCCAAACTCTATCTACTCCTAGACTATATTGGAATTCCTCTTGGAGAACAGAATCTCCAGAGCACATTTCCTACAGTCTTATAAGAACCATCAAGAATGATTCCCTCAAAAGGATTTTTTGTGATATTTAAAACAGCAGCCCCCAGTGGCTACTGAGCATTCAGCAAGGGGTTTACGTGACTAAAGAACTCAATTTTAAATTTCATCTTAATCAATTTAAACTTAACTATCCACGTGTCGCAATTGGCTGTTGCACCAAACAATGTAGTTCTAAAAGTTAATTTTCAGCAAATAACATACTTGAAAAAAATTAGTCTTCTCTTCCTTGAGATTCAACAAAACAGCCAGGAAATCACATTATCTGTTCAAAAAAATCTCTGGGCAAACCCGTAGGACAGCAATGATCTGTCACCACCCAGTCAGGCAACAGGAAATAAGATTCAATGACAATCTCATCTTTAGTCTCCAGGGATTTCTCTCCATGTTTTCCTTTGAAATTATTACTGTCTTACCTTAAATAAAAAATATTCTTATTTCTCTCTGTCACCGGCAGTATCTCTCACTGAGCAGATCTGGTGACCTGATAATCTGGGTCTTCCCAACCTTTAAGCTGGGAAGTTGACTTTTCCCACATGTTTTGGCAAACAAACCAACAAATTTTGCAACAGTGTGATCTGAGAACATCTTAATTGTAACTTTTGATAAGAAAAAGAAACAGACTTTAGGACTCAGGAGGGAGATGAACTTGGGATTGTAAATGAAGGGATGAGTGCTATTTCCCCAGAATAGTTTTTCCAAGTCCATTCATGAGGAAAATCTTCCATTTCAGGAGACTCAAAAGATTTTCCTACATGAATTTTCCGATGCTGACTGAGGTAGGCACTTCGGCTGAAGCATTTCTCACAGTCAGTACATTTGTAAGGTTTTTCTCCCATGTGGGTCCTCCGGTGCCTGATAAGGTTAAAGCTCTGACTGAAGCACTCACCACAGTCAGGACATTTATAAGGTTTCTCTCCTGTGTGTGTCCTTTGGTGAATCACCAGGGTGGAACTCTGACTAAAAGTTTTCCAACACTCAGAACATCTGTAAGGTTTTTCTCCTGTATGTGTTCTCTGATGTCTTATGAGATGAGAGCTGAGGCCAAAACTCTTTCCACATTCACAACATTTATATGGCTTCTCTCCTGGCTGGATTCTGCATTCTTCTATCAGCCTATCGTTCTGATTCAAACTTTCTTCATATTCAGAACTTTGATAGGTTTTGTCATCTGTGTGCATTTTCTGATGGGTAACCAGGTTTGAACTTCGACTGAAATTCTTCCCACATTCTATACACTGATAGGGTTTTTCTCCTGTATGTATTCTCTGATGCTTGATTAGAGTAGAATTACAACCAAAGCTTTTTCCACATTCAGGACATTTATAGGGCTTCTCACCAGTGTGTGTCCGCTGGTGACGAATCAGACTAGAGCTCTGACTAAAACTCTTCCCACAGTCGGGGCACTTATAGGGTTTTTCTCCAGTGTGGGTCCTCTGATGTTCTACAAGCACATAACTATGGCTGAAGCATTTCCCACAAGCCGGACATTCATACGGTTTTTCACCTGTATGTGATCGGTGATGCTGAATAAGGTGAGAGCTGCTGCTGAAACTCTTTGCACACTCGGGACATTTTAGGGTTTCTCTCCCGTGTGAGTTCTTTCATGGATAATAAGATGGGATGTGTTGCTGAAGCTTTTCCCACATTCACCACATCGGTAGGGCTTCTCGCCTGTGTGTGTTCTCAGGTGCTGAATCAAGTGAGAACTGTTACTGAAGCACTTCTCACACTCAGAACATCTGTAAGGTTTTTCTCCTGAGTGGGTCCTCTGGTGAGTTCGAAGATGAGAACTATTACTGAAGCTTTTCCAACACTCAAAACATTTGTAGGGTTTGTCCCCAAAGGATGGGTTCTGTTGGCCAGCAGGCCCGGTATGTTCTCCTGGACTCCATCCCCAGTGATTGGGTTGTTCCTCCTCTTTTTCTGTACAATTTCCCTGATTCTCCAAGTTGCTATCATTCTCATAGGAATCATCACATTCAGTTTTACCTCCTTGGGACCCTGTCAACAGTATTTCTTTTGTGTCTTCATCCTTACAGTTTTCTGGGCCATCATTTCTAGACCATTTTGAGGCTCTCTCTTTATCTGCCTTGGAGTTACTGCACTGAACAGTTTTCAAATTATTCTTACTTTCATCTCCTGCAGGAATAAACAAATACTCTAAACATTCCCTAGTCTCTGCCAGGGGCAAGAAATTCTGAATTACAGTGGAAGAGAGGGAATAACAAACTCAAGCCTTGTAAAATGTTTTAGATTTTAAAAGTGTTTCCAGAAGAATATTAAACAATTATTAGTTGAGGGGAAAAAAAGTGTTTTCAGCTAGTTTTACTTCTTTTACTCAATGTGGTCATCAGAAGCAGGTGAATTTTTTTGTATTTATAACAACAGTAATGAAGTGTCTGGTCAGTTCTCACCAATTGCCATGGTGGATATCAAAATATTAATAAAAATAAGTTCACTGAATTTTATTTTAGAAGACTTTAAAAAGTAAGAGAGAAAGTAAATAGAACACTATCTGAGGTAAAAGCTAGACAAAAATATTAGTTAAAATCTGAGCAAACAAAGAAATAGCAACGATACCCACTACTTATTAAGATGGTAGTTTTGCATACAGTGTATCAGTATCTTAAAAAAATATGTGAAACAGACATTATCACTCACTTTTCTTAAAGATGAGAAAACTGAGGCTAAAAGAGTTTAAATAGCTTGTGACAGACGAGGAAAATCAAATTAAAGTCTGTCTCATTCTAATGCCGATTTTTCTATACATTCTACAGCATGTCTTAAATTCCTAAAGGATTCAGATCTTCTTGATCTCTCACCTGTAACAGTGCTTTTCAAACTCTCCTTCTTTATGAAGCCATTAGAATCTGAGACCAATAGTTTTTGCTCTTGTTCCATCACAATGATCAGTCAGATTAGGGATCAGAAATCCTGTAGAAGGAAACAAGTTATGTTTAAAGGCATTTGTTAACATTTCTCCTTCTTTCCTTCCAACCATTGCAACACAACAACTGTTAAGCACTTAATGTTCTGCGGACCATACTGAACATAAGTAATATGGACTTTTGAAATCCTTTCAGAAAACCTAACCTCAGATTCAAGTTATTTAGGATTAAGCATTAACCCAATTTACCTTTCACAGGGAAATAATTTAAAAATTAAACCTTTGCAATAAAGTCTGAGGATCAAGGTTTAAAAATAGAATAAATATTAATACTATCCACTTGGAACTCAGAAACACTTTTGGTTGAAAAACTGAAGTAGTTTTCTGGAAAAGGCATCGATAGTAACACTTTAGGAATCGATATGCAGGTATTAAGAAGCAGCTAAAGAGAAACTGTTTAGTTTACAAAGAATAAGTGGGTCCTTGACAGAAGGATGAAACCTTTGAAGTTAATTTAAAACAAAAATTAGGATTTACTTGACTAGTAACAATAAATTAAGACAAAGTAGAGCTAAAATAATTACAGCCAATAATCTCTAAATATAAAAGGGAGGCTAACAAGAAACCTCTTCCTTGTCTCTTACTCTCTATCATAATCACAATATCTCTTTCAGCCTAAGCTTTATCTTCTGGACCCAATTACAACCCCTGACCTACTTGAGGGACTGGAAGCAATTATATATGGACTTGGCATCCACTTCAGGATATAAAAAGATAGCACAATTCAAGAAAAATGAGAGCTTAAAAGAAGGCACACACATAGGAAATAAAAGACTTATACTTTTCAATCTGTTACTGTCTATTGTGTCATGCAGTGAACCAGATACCTTACACATAACATTTCTCATGTAATTCTTACAAGAGCTTCCTGAAGTGTATAAAAATATTGCTGTTGTTATTTAGCTCCTAAGTCATGTCCAACTCTTTTGCAACCCCATGGACTGTAGCCCACCAGGCTCCTCTGCCCATGGGATTTCCCAAGCAAGAATACTGGAGTGGGTTGCCATTTCCTTCTATAAGGGATCTTCCCAACCCAGGGATAGAACCTGCATCTCCTCCATTAGCAAGTGGATTCTTTACCACTGAGCCCTCAGGAAAGCCCTGTATAAACAGGTACCAGCATGTTATAGGTGAACAAAACAGACATTAAGAAACTTTCCCAAGGTCACACAACCAGAACGTGGTAGAGCAGGATTCAGTCCTAAATTTGTTGGACACTGAATTTAATACTCTTGTCTATTATAGTAAACAACTAGAGAAGAAAGCAGACACTGGGCATAATTCCAACCAGCAAATGATCAGGATTTTTATTTTGTAATATATTGACTTCCATCAACAGCATCTCCCCTACTGCCTGCACCACAAGCCTTTGTGGGATCTTAGTTCTCCAAACAGGGACTGAACCCCACGCCCTGCAATGAGAGTGCCAAGCCCTAATCACTGGCCTGCCAGGGAATTTCTATATTGACTGCATTTTTAGAAAACCAATTTATATCCCTAGACCTTATATCAAAAGAAGCTGACATTCTCTAAGCACCTTCAATATATATGAAACTTGTCTAAATTACAAGTATGCCCAATGTTTGTGTAGGGGAAAAAACATACACCTGAACGAAAAAAAAAGTTCAAATGGAATAATATGTTTTACCATCGGAGTTACATACTTCTGTCACAGTCCTTACAAAATAAGCATAGTCTACCCAAGATACCCGTGCTACCATTTTCCCTAAGAAACATTAATTTGGTAACAGAGGAGCCCTCAGGAACACTGGCTCAGCAAAACAGTAGCAAACTTAAGGCCACAGTTGGTATTAAAAGGCTGTCCCTAAGATGTCACGCCACAGAGAAAGGCTGTTTTTACTGCCTAGAGCAAAAAGGTAATGAGGAACGGGGCAGTGCTTCGGCTTAAAGACTCCCAAAGAAAATGCACTGCCTGAAGCTTAGCTTTAAAAAGCGCCGGCTGGGGGCACAGGTCGGGTACACTGCGCGTGAGTTCCAGCGGAACAGACCGTCTCCAGTCGACACGGTCCTTCCAGGGACGTTGCGGGGGAGGGAGGTGCAGTGGCCCGAGCTGCTGGAGATGCTGAGCCTTCGCCCTTCACAGTAGCGGTAGTCCTTTGCAGGATGAACATTGCAGCCTGGGCGACGCAGCTTCCGCTCCTCCTGCCCGAAACCTTCGGCTCCGTCCCCCTCCCCGAGAAGGAACTCACTGTTCTGGGGGCTACATACAAGGCGCCCCGCATCCCCAGCAGGCCCGGGGCTAGGAGCCCACTCTACTTCTGACCGCCCCCCCCCCCCCTACCTAGGGTCCCAACCTCTCAAACCCGGAAGTCAGAAACAGGAAGTTCCCCCTTCTCCCACAGTGGGCTTGATAGAGCCTCTCTAGAAAACAGTAATGGCTGGCTCTCGTTGATCTTAACCCTTAGGGTCCCGGACAAGGAGTGTGCCGGTGGTATTCCTCTTCCTTGTGGACACGTTTGCCGACTCTGATTCTCATCCCTCACATTTATCAGGTACCTTATAATAGGGGACCAGTTGGAGCTGATACTTTTCCTTGCCATCGGGACATCATCAGATTTCTCATCATCACTGGAATTAAAATGAAGCGAGTATTTGTTAAGCGCCGACTCTGTTCCCACCGCTGTGAACTGGAAGGTATATTTAGCCATTTGTGAAACAGTGCTTGATAGAGCCTCTCTAGAAAACAGTAATGGCTGGCTCTCGTTGATCTTAACCCTTAGGGTCCCGGACAAGGAGTGTGCCGGTGGTATTCCTCTTCCTTGTGGACACGTTTGCCGACTCTGATTCTCATCCCTCACATTTATCAGGTACCTTATAATAGGGGACCAGTTGGAGCTGATACTTTTCCTTGCCATCGGGACATCATCAGATTTCTCATCATCACTGGAATTAAAATGAAGCGAGTATTTGTTAAGCGCCGACTCTGTTCCCACCGCTGTGAACTGGAAGGTATATTTAGCCATTTGTGAAACAGGGAGCGAAGGCATCCATCCACATATAAAACAACTAGTTTACGTTGTTGTTTTATGTTTTATATGTTTTATAAAGGCAACGTTATGAATAATATTTGGTGAAACAAACTCTCCTCTTTCATTACAGAGAAACTAGAAATCAATCCCTTCATCTCCCCACATCAATCTAAGCCTGCACTGCAACCATCTCTTCCTTCCCTCCAATTACAACAGCGGATTGGTCTTTCGCATTTTAAAGGAGCCCTCCACTGCCGGTCACTTTCCTTCTACCTTCATGGGATCCTTACAGTATCAACTAAACTCCTGACTCAACCACCATCCCCAAATAGTCCTTCAGTTTTTCTTATTTTTTAATGCCTGACGTTTCCATTTTATCATTTCCCACTCATCTTTTAACTCTTTTCTCCTGTAGTAAAAAACAATAAATCACCAAGATCATCAATGACCACTGCCTTCTTAGCACATTAGTATTTTTTGGTTCCCAAGTCCTCTTTCAGGAGTTTTGACACTGCTTTCTTCTAGAAACACGCTTTTGAGGGGACACTGCATTCTCCTCACTGTCCTCCAACAACTCTAGTCAATCCTGTCTTTTACAAGCCTGTGTGTGTGTGTGTGTGTGTGCGCGCACGCAATGTGCTCAGTCATGTCTGACTGCAACCCCATGGATGGTAGCCCACCAGGCTCCTCTCTCCATGGGATTTCCCAGGCAAGAATACTGAAATGGGTTGCCATTTCCTTCTCCAGGGTACCTTCTCAACCCAGGAACTGAACCCATGTCTCCCGAGTCTCTTTCATTGGTAGGTGGATTCTTCACCACTGAGCCACCTGGGAAGCCCCTCACTTCCAGAACCCAGGGACAAAGACCAGCCAAATTTTTGTTATACAACAGGAACCAATCCAGTGCTTCTTCCTTGCATCCTTCCAATCGCCTCAGACGGTGAAAAGTGCCCCACCACTGCTGATTCTCTGCCACTATCACCATCACCACCATCACAACCACAACCACAACCACCAGAGGAAGAAACTCCTCTCTGCTCTTTTCCACAGCCCAGGAATACTCATGTGTCTGAGAGATAAACTTGGTACTTGCTATGGCATGAATTGTGCCCCTCTCACCAATTCATATGCTGAAACCCTAAACACCCAATGTGATGGTATTAGGAGGTGGGGCCTTTGGGAAGTAATTGGGTCTAGATGAGGTCATGAGAATGGGACCCTCATGATGGCATTAATGCCTTTATAACAAAAGACACCAAAGACTGATATTCCCCTCTCCCCTCATCACACATCCTCTCTCTCCATACCATGTGGGGGCACATATTGGCACCCTGATCTCAGACTTTCAACTTTCAGAACCATAAAGAAGTAAATTTCTGTTGTTTAAGCCACCCAGGATATATGGTATTTTGTTGATCTGATTACATGAGCAGAGGACAATTACTAAATTGTCCGTTGTCAGGTTTTATCCTTTGCAGGGATATTTAAACCAGAAGGTGGTTTAAAAGATGGAATCCCTGATTGGCAGATGGGGCAAGGCCATGTCATGAGAAGCAGCATGATGTCCTAATCAGCAAGTTCTTTGCCTCACATACGAGATTTGTGACTCTTAAGTAAGAGATCAAACCTCAGCCACAGTGACTTGGGTATGATGATTGCATCTTCCCAGGTCAGAGGATTACTTATTTTTAGTGGTGGGCCTTCCGGTGCTTTCAGCAGATCTTTGGCTCCTTTTTTTTTTTCATCATCTCTCCTCCCACTTCTCCCTGCATTATTTGGCCTGAGAATATGTGCCAAGAATTTCTACTGAAAGAATCCTTGCTCCAAGTGCCCATGACTCAGCACCTCCAGGGTGGATTCTAATGGAATACAGACTCAGTTTAAGGAATATGTATGAGCTGGCACAGAGTACCAAAGATATCAGAAACCAAAAACCATACATTTCCAAGGCAGAGGACCATTTTACTGAAACAGATGCCAAAGAAACTGCAACATCTTTTTTTCAAAATGGGTGGGAGGGATGGGTGTTTGGGTTGGGAAGGAAAAGAAATGTCTGTATGGATTTTATTCTGGTACAGTAAGTAAAGGGGATCAACAGCTCAGAGTCTAGATTGTCCCTTTCTCATACTAGCCTATAATGCTCTTTCCTTAGTCACGTTAAATACTCAGAATTCTAAACTGTCAGCAGGTGGCTCCAGAGGCAGCTGTTTGGTGAAACTGCCACAATATTAAAATAATGCTGCAGATCCTGGGATGTGTTCATCCCAGTATAATCTTAAAACAAACGTGATATTTCTAGCAATGTGATTTAACAAAAGTAAAATCTGAATGTAATAAAGGGTTATAAGCAGGATATTCTCTAACAGGAACCATATGGAATTAAATACGAGACACAGAGAGAGAGAATTTTGCTGGGTGCCAAACACCAGACTCCATAATATTAAGGGTCCCTTCTCCTCTTTGGCCAGCTTTTCTCTATGGTTAGTTGTCCCCAGTGTTCCCATTCTGGCTCCTACCCTACTGCAAGCCAGTCACCCTCCAGCAGACAGAGGATCAAGATGAAGCAGGCTTCAATCTGGCTGTAGATGAGAATGCCAGTTCGTAGGGCCAGTTCTATTTTAGAGCCACAGAGCTGAATGGTGTAGAAAGTTGCAAAACCAGTCTCAAATTTTTCAGGACCCAGAAGAACACCACCTGGAAATCTGAGGTGTGAGTACACATTATGAAGCCTGGACTATGGCAGAGGGCACTTGATTCATTTCTAAATACACCAAATGCTGGAAGCAGAGTGGTTATCAGTCAGAACTATGAAAGCAGGGGAATTTCTTTAGGACATCTTTCCACTTGCTCTCTCAGATACCAGTCTCCTATCTCCAACTGTGCACCTGCCCTCTTAACTTCAGACCAATCTACCGATAGTCAGCACCCCTTCTAGATATTGGGGCTTCCTTGGTGGCTCAGATGGTAAAGAATCTGCCTGCCAATGCAGGAGACACGGGTTTGGTTCCTGGGTCAAATCCCCTGGAAAAGGAAATGGCAACCCACTCTAGCATTCTTGCCTGGGAAACAGAGGAGCCTGGTAGGCTACTGTCCATGGGGTTGCAAAGAGTTAGACATGACTTATCGAATAAATAACTACCACCTACGAGATGTTACCTCCTCCAGCCTCTTCATTTTACCCTTTGTCTCTCAGCCCATCCCTAGAGGTGCTGATATACTCATGGGTCAGGACGAGTAGCATCTGTAGAAGCACAGACCCAGAGTTGGCAGGAGGAAGGAAGGTGGAGAATAATATTTGTGTGAGGCTTTCTGTGGCCCGCTGGCATATTCATTCTCTCACCTCATCCTCACAGCCATCCTGCATGATGAAGGGGTGAGATGTCCAGCTCTTTGCATATTGAGGAAACCGACACAAAGAGCTTAAGATAACAGGAAGCAGAGGGAGTGGAGGCCCTCAGCAAAACCTGTCCTGTCCAATGGCAGCCCTATAGATCTCTTTCGAAGTCATCAACCCATGCCTTCTCCTGGATATTCTTCTGCGGTGAATGCCATCCCCAGGCAGAAAGTTGCTCCCAGCACCAGCTTAGACTATTCATTTCCCTTAGCCCGTAACCAACCCAAAGTCACTAAATTCTGCTGCTCCTGCCTCCTGAGCAGCTCTCAAATGTGTCCACGCCTCAGCTCTCCCACCATCACTTCCTAGGCCCGGGCATCGTCATTTCTTATTCTCGGTATCTCTGTCTCCTAGTTGGCTCAAGAGATGTGTGTATGGAAGGTGAAGGGGGGAGGTTGAGGAAGAGTTGAGGAGCTGTAGAAATATCCTATTTTAGCTGATTTTTAACAATATTAAATCAAATAATAGCATGTGTGGAATGCTCATATTACCATACTTGGCACTGTAACTACTAAGTCTGTGAGTGTGTGTGGGTGTGTATTCAGTCACTCAGGACTCTGCAACCCCAGGGATTGTAGCCCTACAGGTTCTTCTGTCAGTGGAATTCTCTAGGCTAGAATACTGGAGTGGGTTGCCATTTCCTACTCCAATACATGGTATTAATATGTAAATCACATGCAAAAGACTTCCTCATTACCATGTTTAATATCTTAACTGCAGCTCAGCTGGAGGGTCATGCTTTTTTTTCTCCTTCTATCTAGAAATCACTTTTTAATCCCCCTGAGACTTCTTCCCTCTACATTCCTCATTAAATCCTATTCATTTTAGATCTTAGAACAGATACTATTGACTTTTATGATATTCATTTGTCGGAAAAAATCTATTCAATCTAGGGAGGACTATATAGATAACACTTTAAGTCTCTCTGCCTGTGCTTCACAGTGTATTAATTTAGGATAAGCAAACTCTGAAAGAGAGGTGATAATATCAGCTTTACCTCATGAAAGAAGTACCACACTGGATTTCTCTTGGAGTTGGTTCAGAAAGTACTTTTTGGGATTTCCCTGGTGGTCCAGTAGTTAGGACTCAGTGTTTTCATCATCAAGGGCCTGGGTTCAGTCCCTGCTTGGGGAACTAAGATCCCAGAAGCCATGCAGCATGGCCAAAAAATAAAAAGCACTTTTTGCAAAGAATCATCTCGCCTGACATCAGATGATCACTAACACTGGTAGGTAAACAGGCATTTACAATCAAGTAAAGTAGTTACGAAAATACTCAATATTGTAGACCCGCCTCTATTTGGGAATAGATCGGACTATCTTTGGTTGTGCTACCGGTAGTTTGGCAAGGGCTATGAACTGAATTGTCTCCCCTTGAAGTTTGTATGTTGAAATCTTAACACCCCTCCAGTGTGACTATATTTGAATACAGAGCTTTTAAGTAGGTAATTTGGGTTAAATGAGCTCATAAAGGTGGGATCCTGATTCAATAGGACTGATGTCCTCACAAGAAGGGACAAACACCAGGGTCCTTACAAGAGGAGACAAACACCGGGGATGTGAGCATACAAAGAAAAGGCCATGGGAGGACCCAGCAAGAAGACAACCATCTGTAAGCTAAGGAGAAGGGCCTCGGGATAAATCAAAAATTGTCGACACCCTGGTGTTGGACTTCTAGACTCTAGAACGCTGAGAATCACATTTCTGATATTTAAGCCATCCAGCCTGAGAAATTTTGTTATGGAGGCCCTGGCAAGGAAGACAGCAAGGAACAGGAATGCTAAATTTCCTACCAAGTGCAGGATGGCTTGGTATTACCTAGACAGCATATTAAAAAGCAGAGACATTACTTTGCCGACAAAGGTCCATCTAGTCAAAGCCATGGTTTTTCCAGCAGTCATGTATGGATGTGAGAGTTGGACTATAAAGAAAGCTGAGCACCAAAGAATTGAAGCTTTTGAACTGTGGTGTTGGAGAAGACTCTTGAGAGTCCCTTGGACTGCAAGGAAATCCAACCAGTCCATCCTAAAGGAAATCAGTCCTGAATACTCATTGGAAGGACTGATGCTGAAGCTGAAACTCCAATACTTTGGTCACCTGATGTGAAGAACTGACTCATTTGAAAAGACTCTGATGCTGGGAAAGATTGAAGGCGGGAGGAGAAGGGGATGACAGAGGATGAGATGGCTGGATGACATCACCGACTTGATGGGCATGAGTTTTAGTAAGCTCCGGGAGTTGGTAGTGGACAAGGAAGCCTGGCATGCATGCTGCAGCCCATAGGGTCACAAAGAGTTGGACACAACTGAGCGACTAAACTGACATACTAAAATACTGTCCTGTCTCAAATGAAATAACACCAATCTGGCCCCAACTGTTCATCTTACAGATGACTCTATTAGACTTGTCTTTGAGGCAAAGCACCTTGTTTTATTTACATTGTTCCATCAGGTGTTGGCACAGTGTCTGGCACTTAGTATGAGCTTAGTAATCATGAGGGTGTGAGATCTTTCAAATTATTCATGTGCTTATTGCGTTTTACCTTTCTTTATTCCAGTTCACCTGAGCCATTCTTCTGCTTGAGGGTGATATACAACTTATTATTGAGCGCTAAAAAGATAGACTGGTATAATATTTAGCTTTTGACATTCAAAAATAAGATTTTGCTGCAAGACAACAATTGTGTTCCTTGCTAAGCGCCTGTCTTGAGAGAGGATTTTTTAAAGTCCTTTAGTGTATCAAGGGCCTGGTCTGGGACTCAGGCAAAAGAGTTCTTCCTCGGAAGTTCCAGAAGGAATGTGAAGCCCTTTGGCTGAAGGCCAAGAACTTGAGTTTGAAAAGAGTCACACTAGAAGCAGGGAGCTATTGCCCACTCTGTCCTTTCCTGGCCCAACCTCCCATCTAAAAATTGCATCCCAGTCACTGATGATCATTCTATTCTGTATTTGTTTCTTTGCTTATCATTTTTCTCTATGATTAGAATGTCAACTGCAAGAGGCAGTTCTTTGTCTATTTAACTACTGCTGTATTCCCAGCATCAGAAACATACCTGGCAGCTCAATAAATATGTGCTGAACAGAATGAATGTGTTTTATTTTCTCTTCATTTCCCTTTCACATCCAAAGAAAGAGAAAAAAAAATAATTTGAGAGGATATTTTTAAAGCTTTTGAATTCATTCACTGAACTGCTCTACTTGCTGAGGAAATCCTAAGAACTTCATAAAACTGCATACTGAAAGATTTAAAGAAGAAGCATCTCTTAACAGCTCTTTGTTCTTCTCTTCATTCTGCTTCCTTGTGTTCCTTTGCAGTTTATACTGTGACAAATGACATCTCTAATGGCATTGGGCCACTAATTGTTCAGAAAGTACAGTATATATATTTTTAAAAACCTGATGTTCTGGGTGCCTGCCTGTTTCTGGCAAGCAAACCTGGGGATATTTTCCATGAATGGTAAAAGGTTTCCTTTCTCAGTAGGGGCACCTCATGGGTCCTAAATCCTAGTGGAGCTGCCCAGAGAAGCATGTCATGTCCCTGAAGGACATCATACCTCCTTGTTCATCATCTCTGTGGGGGGATAAAAAGATGAAGATAGGATTCTGAACTAGAAAGCAATTTTATTAGGAAATCCTGTGTTCAGATCACCAACTTTGGGCAATCAGTGTTGGGACTTTTCTTTGCCACAAAAGAATAAATGTTTTAGGAAACATCAGGCCAAATGATCAAGAATGTGGATTCAGACAAAGGATGTGGACCATCAGATTCTTTGTTTATTAGTAGCCAGAAAAATCAATCATGTTCCTTTGGGATGAATTCAGTGGAGATTATTTATCAGAGTTGGGGAGGGAAAGAAGGAAGGGAGATCCACAAAGGGTGTGGCCCCTTACCATACGACATCTGCATAATATCAAGTTCGTGTGCAGAACAAGTCATTTGTTACCTAAGACAGCCCTAGTTCTAAAATGGATTCTCTTCACCTGCATAAAGGAGAGACCTTCCTAGTGAGGTACTGGAAAATAGGATGAAATAATTGCTCATGATTGATACTGGCTCCGCAGTGGCCACAGGATTGGAAAAGGTCAGTTTTCATTCCAATCCCAAAGAAAGGCAATGCCAAATAATGCTCAAACTACTGCACAATTGCACTCATTTCACACACTAGCAAAGTAACGCTCAAAATTCTCCAAGTCAGGCTTCAACAGTACATGAACCATGAACTTTCAAATGTTTAAGCTGGATTGAGAAAAGTCAGAGGAACCAGAGATCAAATTGCCAACATCCGCTGGATCATCGAAAAAGCAAGAGAGTTCCAGAAGAACATCTATTTCTGCTTTATTGACTATGCCAAAGCCTTTGTATGGATCACAACAAACTGTGGAAAATTTTGAAAGAGATGGAATACCAGACCACCTGACCTGCCTCTTGAGCAATCTGTATGCAGGTCAGGAAGCAACAGTTAGAACTGGACATGGAACAACAGACTGGTTCCAAATAGGAAAAAGAGTACGTCAAGGCTGTATATTGTCACCTTGCTTATTTAACTTATATGCAGAGTACATCATGAGAAATGCTGGACTGGAAGAAGCCCAAGCTGGAATCAAGATTGCCAGGAAAAATATCAATAACCTCAGATATGTAGATGACACCTCCCTTATGGCTGAAAGCAAAGAACTAAAGAGCCTCTTGACGAAAGTGAAAGAGGAGAGTGAAAAAGTTTTTCACTTTTTAAAACTTTAAAGCTTAAAACTCTACATTCAGAAAACTAAGATCATGGCATCTGATCCCATCACTTCATGGCAAATAGATGGGGAAACAGTGGCTGACTTTATTTTTGGGGGCTCCAAAATCACTGCAGATGGTGACTGCAGCCATGAAATTAAAAGACACTTGCTCCTTGGAAAAAAAAGTTATGACCAGCCTAGACAGCTTATTAAAAAGCAGAGACTTTGCTTTGCAAACAAAAAGCAGAAACATTACTTTGTCCGTCTAGTCAAAGCTATGGTTTTTCCAGCAGTCATGTATGGATGTGAGAGTTGGACTATAAAGAAAGCTGAGTGCTGAAGAATTGATGCTTTTGAACTGTAGTGTTGGAGAAGACTCTTGAGAGTCTGTTGGACAGCAAGGAGATCCAGCCAGTCCATTCTAAAGGAAAACAGTCCTGAATATTCACTGGAAGGACTGATGCTAAAGCTGAAACTCCAATACCTTGGCCACCTGATGGGAAGAACTGTCTCATTGGAAAAGATCCTGATGGTGGGAAAGACTGATGGCAAGAGGAGAAGGGAATGAAAGAGGATGAGATGGTTGGATGGGATCAGTGCCTCAGTGGACATGAGTTTGAGTAAACTCTGGGAGTTGGTGATGGACAGGGAGGCCTGGCGTGCTGCACTCCATGGGGTCTCAAAGATTCGGACACGCTGAGCAACTGAACTGATCTATCCTGTCATCATAAAAAGAACTTTCAGCTGTGTGCTAGTGCAAAGCTGATCAAGTGCTTTTAAACCAGTATGTCATTTATTTCTCATTACAAATTTACGAAGAGAACAGAGCAGGAACCATGTCTATTTTGCAGACAGGAAAAAGAGGGTAAAGGAAGTTGCCTGGGCCCATGGCCCAGGGGTGTGGGTGGGTCTAGAGCCCTGGTCTTCCAGCCTCCACTGTGTGTCTTGCACTGCTTCAGGAAGCAGCATAAATGAAGTAACCATATGCTTTATCATCCAAGCCTGCATGCTTCAGAAAGTGAAAGCAGCTCTATGAAGGATTATTCTGGGACAATAACTGGAAACCTGGACTGTCTTGGGAATACTTGGGTGAATGGTGGCCTTAAATATAGGGAGAGGCAGACCCCTCTTCCTGTGCAGAGTACCCTGAACATTGCCCTGCTCATCTTTTTCCTTTGGCAGCAGACAAAAATCTTCATCTCCTTTTTTGAACGCAAGTGCCTTTTCAGTTCTGAACAACACAGTTCAAAAAAAAGAAAAAACCAGACCTGGTTGGGTCGAGTAATGAAGAACCAGTTCTCTCTTGTTTTGTGCCACTGTGTCTAATCAGTTTGTACCCCAAAGCTTGAGAAAGGTAATCAGCACTTGGAAGCTGCAATGGAAAAGGAAGAAAAAAAAAAAGATAACATAGCTTCTGTAGGACAGAGAGTAAAAGGCTGATGAAAAAAGAGAGGACAACATGGACAATATATAGTCTGAGAGCTGGGCAGCGAGCAGCTTGGGTATTATCAGTGTCCATGTCCTTCGACTGGGAAAGGCAGGTTCTATCATGTGGATAAAACCATGGGGCTTCTTAGAGTAAGCACAGATTGCCCCATCTGGCTGGCTAGATCATTTGTTTCCTGGTCACCATCAATATCTCAGTGGTCACTGCAATATCTGTTATGGTAAGAACTTGCTTCTGGATATAGTTATTTATACAAAAGTGTATGGCAAGGCTTCGCTGGTGGTTCAGCGGCTAAGACTCTGCACTTCCAATGCAAGGGGCCTGAATTTGATCCCTGGTCGGGGAACTAGATCCCACATGCCACAACTAAGAGCTTGTGCGCTGCAACTAAAGACTCTGCCTGTTAAAACTAAGACCCGGTGCAGCCAAATAAAGATTTTTTAGAGTACATGATAACAGTGATTAGTAATTACATTTCTAATACCAACATATAACCTTTGCTGAATGCTTTTATAATTTTTACATTTTTTATTACTATTTTAAGTTCATACATGTAAAAGTGCTTAGAACAATGTCTAGCATGTAATAAATACTATGTAAGTATTTTCTTTTATCATTGCCATTACTATTTCATTTGATTCTCAAAAACAGCCTACAAAATAGGTTGGCCAGATATGACAGAGAAGAAAATTAAGCACGGCTTGGTTAAGTTTATTTTCCACTGTTATCCAGCCTATCAGTTTCAATAGCACGACCCTGGTCAGAATTCTCTGGGTTCAGCTAAGAACAGTATCTTCCGTCCTCTGAGCCCATAATTTTAGCATACAAGTACAGACTCTGAAATCATACCCCATAGGGTTAACAGAAGCTGGTGCCTTAATAGAAGCCCTTGCGTGTGTCTTACAGAATAGCAGATAGTGGAACAGCATGTTAAAACCCCTCTGCTTGTAACCTGTCTTTACTTAATCAAGCCTACTTTAGCGGTTTTTCCTTTCTTAAACTGCACACCCTCCAAGCTTCATGTAGCCCAGGTAGTATATCACCAGACTTCTTAACCACTCTTATAGACAATGCCTCTTGACAAATGGCTCACTATAATAACGGGCAGGAGAAGGCTTGTGTTCCAAGAAACTGGAGTCACCTTCTGCCCCAGCTCAAGCCAGCTAAGATTCGTTGGGACCATCAACCCCACAACTGGGCCTGTGTAGTCGTCCAATGAGTGAACTTTTGACATCAAAGGGCTTAAAACTCCACCCTCAGATCATGCTGAGTGTCTCTATTTTTGAACATGCACCCAGAAAGAAAGCTGTAACCAGGTATGTCTACACAGAACACCAATCATCTCTCCTTTCCCTTCCTCCAACCCACTCTCCCTATGTCAAAGACCAGCCTGCTTCTTTAGCCCACAAAAATCTCAAGCGCCTCACCTTTCAGGAGGTGGATCTATGACTTGTTCTCCTGTCTCCTTGCTTGGCTGTCTTGTGAATAAACTCTTTTTCAGCTAGAAACCTCAGGGTTTGGCTTGCTGTGAGGTGGGCAAAGGAGCCTGTTTCGGTAACAACACCTTCCTGTTTCCCAAAGCAACATACTCTGGGGACGCTTAGCTATTTGGAACCTTGAAGCAAGCTTGCCTGCCCTCAAAAGCTCAGGGCATCCTGAGGCCACAGTGCAACGGGGTGACTGGCCGTGTCAGTGAGCAATGCTCCCTAACTCGCTCTGCATCACCAGTGCAGCGAAAACAACCACCCCATCACCATTTTGGGCCCATTCTCTGTAGCTGTGTTTGCAAAGAGAACCAAAGGCATCTGTCAGAACACATTCCTGCTGCATTTCTTAAAAAAAAAAAAAAAGAAAAACACTCCATGGGCTAGGAAAGGTTTGTCCTCTCTCAGTCACATAGGAGCGCACCGCTGTCTCTTGCTGAGTCCTGACATCTATCATTTTCCAGCACTGAAAGTGGAGATGAAGTGAAATCAAAACAAAAGCAAGCTGAAGTTGTTTCTGGGGTATACGGAGACAGTTTACCAAAAGCTTGTCTTTAGAGTAAACAGAAAAGCAAAGGGAAAGGTCATCTTTCATTGAGCACAAAGGCTCAGTGTGGGTGTACCCCTTGAAAGAGTTCACATCTGAGTAGGAATAAGCAATACGGCGGGCCAGCCCAAGATTAAAGCCTTTGAGAATTACACATGGAAAGCAGACTAGTGGGGGCTCGTGTTTGATTCTGATGAATTTACAAGGCTGTGATATCTTGTTGTGGGCTTCTCTGGAAAGGTCCAGTTTGGACCTGGAGGTGAAACTTTGCCAGTGTCTTAGGGTTTCCAGAGGAACAAAACCAACAATGTGTGTGTGTGTGTGTGTGCACATAGGCATGTTGTTGTTGTTTAGTCACTAAGTCGTGTCTGACTCTTTGTGACCCCATGGACTGCAGCCCACCAGCTCCTCTGTCTGTGGGATTTCCCAAGCAAGAATACTGGAGTGGGTTGCCATTTCCTTCTCCAGGGGATCTTCCCGACCCAGAAATCAAACCTGCGTTTCCTGCATTGGCAGGTGGATTCTTTACCACTGAGACACCAAGGAAGACCATATATATACATACATACACACACACACACACACACACACACACACACATTCCTTTTAGGATAATAACTATGTATGTATGCATCTATCTACCTATCTATCTCCTGTTGGTCCTGAAGGCTGACAAATCCCAAGATCTGCACACAGATTCAGCAAGCTGGAGACCCAGAAGAGCCAATGATTTAGTTTCGGTCTCAGTCTAAAGTCCTGGAACACTGGAACAGCAGAATTTACTTCCAAGTTTCAGTTTGGGTCCAAGATGGGAAAAACCACCACTGTCCTAGTGCAAGGCTGTCAGGAGGAAGAATTCTCTCTCTCTCTTTTTTTTTTTTTTTGTGTGTGCTGTGTCTTCACTGTGGGGTGTGAGATTCTCTTGTTGCAGTCCTCTGGGTTCTAAATTCCTCGTGGGGACTTCCCTCATGGTCCAGTGGCTAAGACTGAGCTTCCAAGGCAAGGGGACTGGGTTCAATGCCTGGTCAGGGAACTAAGATTCCCCGTGCTACAAGTAAAGACTAAAGGTCCCATGTGCCACAACTAAGACTGGAGAAGCTAAATGAAGAAATATTCAAAACAAATAAGTAGATAAACTTCTCTAGCTGTGCTTTGAACACCTCCAATGAGGTTCAATGAAACCCTACAATGAGAAGCCCGTGCAATGCGATGGAGAGTAGCCCCTGCTCGTCACAACCAGAGAAGGCCTGCAACAGCAACCAAAGCCCAGCACAGCCAAACATGAATAAACCTTTAAAAAACGCATACAAATCTACAATGCAGTGGCTAAAACAATGTATCATTGTTTTTCAGAGTTCTGGGCCTGAAGGGCTCAGGGTGGCAGTTCTCGGTGTGCCTCAGATACTGGTGGTCAGAGGACATCTTTTCCTTCCTGATCCTTCCATGTGACTAGCTTGGGTTTCCTCACAGCATGGTGGTTTCAGGGTACTCGCACTTCTTACACAGCGGTTGGCTTCTCTATGAGCAAGCACTCTGAGAGACAAAAGCAGAGGCGGCAAGGCTCCTTGGGACTTAGCCTCAGACACAGCCTGACTTCAGCAGAATTCTGTTAATCAGTGCAGTCAAGAGTCAGGCCACATGTGAGGGGGCAGTGGAACAGGCTGCAACTCTGGCTCGTGTGTAGAGGGGAGAAGGAAACCATGGGGCTCAGCCGCGTTGGAGACAAGCCACCGTAATCACCTCTCCTTGTCAGGATGACTCTTTAGTAATTTTCTACATAATCAAAATATAGGTGTTTAAATCAGGACATTAACATTTGGTGATGGCAACTCTCTAATTCTCAGAACTCTACTCAAGTCGTGTCAGCGATGCCAACAAAAGAACCCAGTTCAGAATCACATGCTGCATTTAGCTGAGACCTATAGATGAGGAGGGGTTCCAAGGACAAGCACTGGCCAGTGCAAAGCTCCTGCCATGGAGAGACTTGGAGGTGTTCAAAGCACAGCTAGAGGACCAGACTGAGCTGGAGCAAAGGATAAAGAGGACAGGAGAGCAGTAAAGATGAGGGTGGAGAAATGGAGCCCAAATCGTGAAGGGCTAGGAGGCACAGGCAAAGGAGCACAGAGCTTGCTCTAAGCACAGAGAATCCAGGGAAGAGTTTCCAGCAGGAGGAGTAAGACATTCTGATATGAATGTTGAAATCCCAGGGTGAGAGTCAGGCCAGGAGAGACTATAGGTGAGCCCCAGCTTCAGAGCTGAGTCCTATTCCAACGGGGCTTCCAGTCCACATTTGCGAGGCAGCCAGGAGCTAATGACAAGGAGTCCCGTCATAAGGAATCTGCGGGACTTTTAACATCCCTATGCTTGCTGTTTTTATAACCTCAGTTTCCATAAACTCATGGATTTCTCCTTGGAGAATGAGGCAATAAGGTGGAGCTGGAGGTAAGATATCTTGAGGAATGGAGTAGCAGGCACCTATCCAAGGGGAGGAAAAGCAGCTAAGGCCTCAGAGTCTGCAGTCAAAAAAAAAAGGAAACACCAGAACCAGCAGGTTTGAGCTTGAGAAACAAAAAGACAAGGAGACAAAAAGGGAAGTTTTATATCTAATTACACTCACTTAGTTGTATAGGCAGCCCTTTTGTTAGAAGACCTTAGCCAAGCTTTTCCATTAGTACCTGACCACACTGTCCAATTAACACCTCTACATCACTTACTCGCATTTGACTCACTCTGCTTGATTTTGGCAGCAGGATCTGACAGGGACAGCAGGTTTTACTGGTGACAGGGAACCAACCTGAGGTGCTTAAAATGCAATGTTGAAAACCAGAGCGGAGAATGATTTTATCCTAATAGGTTGTGGAGATTTCTGAATGCAGAGGGACCAGCTGAAAAGTGGGTCGAGCAAGCCAGGCCCCGAGTCGCTAACGACTTGGGTTAGTTGGTGTAAAAAGGAAACCAACCTGAATGCAAGGGAAAGAGTAAGGTTCGAGTCTTCTTAATTTTCCTACTGGTTTTTCTGCCTGGATTGTGAATATTACTCCGTGTCCTCTGAAGGCACATTTTGTTTTCATCTCCAAGTTCATGAATGCTATGCTCAGCATGTGACACTTACTCAGTGGAGGATATAAAATAATTCTTCAGGAAAGAAATAGGTCAGAGACTTAAGTGAGTGAACAAAAATAGGTCATGGCATGAAGATGGATGGGCTGCTGGCCGAAGCTCTGGATCCCGAGGGCAGCCATCTCCTGGGGCACCAGGCAGTGCCCACCTCCACTGTCCAGGCTCATTCCCACTTCTGGCCACAAGCCTGTCCTAGAATGATGGTGCAGAAAATAGCCACTGCCTCTCATGCCTTGGGAAAGCAGGATCTTTCTGTTGTTTAGCCACCTTAAAAGGGTAGAATTCCACCTCAGCATCCAAATCCTAGCTTGCTAATTCTGTGACATTGTGACACTGAATTTTTTTGTTTTGTTTTGTTTTGAGTCTCAGCTTTCTTCTCTGTAAAGCAGAAGGTGATAATTCTTACCTAGGATTTTGAGAGTAGTTGACAATGTATTTTGCATACAGAAAAATAGTGATAGCATGTGACACCCAGCTTTGCCACTCTGCAAGCACCTGGGCAAGCTATTTAAAACACCATGTGCCTCTGTTTCCCCACTAGCCATGCAGGGGGATAAGCAAATAAAAGCTATCTCATACAGTGTTAGGAGATTTAAAGGAATTAATATGGGGAAAGTGCTGAGAATGGTCTGGCACATATGCCTCAGGTTTCTTCCTCCTGCACCCACTTTAGCATCCATGTTGCGACTTCCCCATGTTTCTAAGAATGAAACCATCTGAAAATGTTCAGGTAGAAACAACTCATGGAATTCCCATCCTGACAATTGCCTCTTGGATTTGTGTTTCTGTTTCTTAGGAAAACATTGTTGTCATCAGAATTTCCAATGAAGTTCCTGAACATTTAAGTTGAATAAGCTTTATCAGAACAGTCTGGTGGGGATTTCCCTGGTGGTCCAGTGGTTAAGACTTCGTCTTTCAACGCAAGGGATGCAGGTTCGATTCCTAGTCAGGAAACTGAGATCTCACAGGTCATAGGGCAACCAAACCCACATACCTCGACTAAAGGGAGAAGCCTGTGCACCGCAGTGAAAGATCCCATGTGCTGCAGCTAAGACTCAACGCTGTGTGTGCTGTGCTTAGTCACTCAGTTGTGTCTGACTCTTCGTGATCCCATGGACTGTGGCCTGCCAGGCTCCTCTGCCTGTAGGGTTCTCCAGGCAAGAATATTTGAGTGGGTTGCCATTTTCTCCACCAGGGAATCTTTCCAGGGATCGAACCCGCATCTCTTACATCTCCTGCATTGGCAGGCAGGTCTTTACCACTAGAGCCACCTGGGAAGCCCAAGAGCCAATGCAGCTAAAAATAAATAGACTTGTTTTAGGCCAGTGCTCATTACCTTCTATGCTTTCCTACTTTTCACCAGCCCATCCCCCCGCCACTTGCTAACATGTGGCATGACTCCTCGTGGCTTCCAGGGAGGGTGGTGGTCACGGGTGAGGCTTGAGCCTCTGCCTCATCCAGCTGCTAGAATGTCCGCCTGCAGCAGATGCGGAGGTGAGAGGGGTCCAGAGAGACACCAGCTCCCGTAGAAGGCAGCCTCTGAGGGGCTCGGCAGGAACAGCTTCCTCATACAACTTTGTGGAACCATCAAAGCAAAAAGACAAAGTCTGAGGAACTTAATGCCAACTTTAGGTCAAGGTGTCAACCACGAGGAACACCTATTCACTGTGCGTTAGGGTGCATCGTCTTGTACACATTCTGTCAACAAGATTTCTCAGAGCAAAGGGGTGGATGAATGCACAGGTGTTGGCCGTGACCTGGAACAACACTCCAGAGGAGAAAAACATGCTGGAAATTGATCTTTTGGGGGTGGGAAGGAAAAGAACTGGATGAATAGTTGCTTCTCCTTCCCCTGGGAATGGCAGAGTTGTCTGGGTTGTAATGTAGGGGGCAGGTGTCAGGGAAGAAAAGTTCATTATAACTCTAAAGGACTTTGACAGGACCCTAAAGAACTGTAATACAGCAAGTGACAGCTGACATATCCTGAAAGCTTCAGGTCAGGTTTTTCATAGCAGGTTCTGGAGAAATGCATTGGTCTATTGTCAGAACTAGAGGAGGAGCAAGAAGAGACGTCTCCTAAAAAATTCTTTCAGCTTGCATATTCAGGCCACCAGACTATGGCGCAGCCACATTTCTGAGCTCAGAGTCAGGGCAAACAGGCTGAATGGCTGTAAGTGTGACAATGGGTTTGGAGGAGAAAGAAAGGGTTCAAGAAATGGATCTCTCTGTGCTAGCCTGCTCATCTTGGTTGAACTCAGGACAACCCTGAAGGGTATTCTAGTTCCAGAGTTCCGAATGGCATCAATGCCATGTGAATAGTGTAATTAAGGTTTAATCAAGGTCTTTCTGATTCTTTCAAGACTATTTATTCTCTGAACTACTGTGCTCTACTGTTAGCATGGAGTCATGCAGAAAACAGCAGGGAATGAAAGAAACAGGAACCATCACTCTCTACTTGGCGAGCACCTGGGCCAAGAGCTGCTGCCTGAACCTACCTGTCTCCCACTCACAGTGACATGGTGGGTGGGAGGTCATGGCAGATAGCTTCTTTGTCATGTTTCCTATTGAGTTTTACTGCTTAGTCAACCGAAATTGCTAACTCGTGGAGTCACAGACAACATGATCTAGACATGAAGTTTTAGGAAATGCAGATTTGGATGGTAAGAGCTAGAATATTACAATTCAAGGTAATCAGCTATGTCCTACATGATTATTTTGGATAGCAGTGGAACTGACGAAATCAGAGCTCACATCGGTATCCATGTGAGTTTTATTAGTGTGTGGTTCTGGCCTGAGGAACCTGTGCTCCATTTTGAACTCTTAGGATCATACTAAGATCCTACTGGTCATCCATCCCTCCTTCCTCCCATTCATCTGTCATCAAAGAGTCATTTATCACCTATCATACATCAGGCACTCTGCTGGGCCCTGAGATTGAAAGATGGTTAACGAGTAGCATCTGCTGGAGGAGCCTAGTGTCCCTTGGAGGTGACAGTTATTTGCAATACAATGGCATATATGCTTGAACCTGTTGGCTTAGTGTAAATTATGCTGCAATAACAAATGGTGCCCAAAATCCCAGTTGTTGACAACAATGAAGGTTTATCACATTACTTGATCTCTACAGGTTCCCTGAAACTCTGCTCCACATCTTCATTAGGGAACCAAGTTAGTAGGACTAGCCTGTATCCAGAAGATGCTGATCTCATGACACGGGGGAAGAAAGAGTGGAAATAAGAGTAGCTAGCTCTTCTGAGATTCTGCTGGTCCCAGGTACATGTCACTTCTGCTCACGTTCATTGGCTGAAGCAAGTCACATGACCAGGTGTGACATCAGCAAGGCAGCCTTGGTCAGTTACCAGTTAACAGCTGGCAGTTAACAGTTGGGAGGAAAAAACACATTCCTCCGTGGTGTTATACCAGAGTTAAGCGCCAGGCACAGACAGAAGGAAGAAAGGCATCAACATTTTTTGGAGCTCCTCTTAGTTCTCTTTATTGATTGATACATTTTAATGGAAACCATGGGCGTTTTTCCCCTTCTCTCCAGCCTTTAAAATCAACCTTGGCTAAGAATGAATATAGTGGAGAGGAGGCACTGGAATCAGTGTTACTCAGCGTTTCTATTTTCCCAAGTGGGAAAACAACTTTCATGACCACCCTGTATGGTACACAGATGTTGCTTTCACTTGGGGCTACTTTTAGGGAAAAGTCATTGTGCTTAAAGTCAGATATACCTGGGTGTGAGCCCTGCCCTGCTACTTAACTAGTCATGGGATTTTGAGGAGTCATTGGGCCTTCTCCAAGTTTTAGTCCTAAATCTATAAAACGAGGGTAATTGTGAGAAACGGAAGTTGCTCTGTAAACAGCCAAGCACTAGTCAAATGTTTGACCTTTGCAAAAATGTGATGGAGAATGTCATAAGAAGTGGGCAGTGCAGTCTGTTCTCTTCCATTGCTGTGGGGAGCTGGTGCACAGCACAAGAAAATTGACTGAAAGCAGCCAGGATGTGCTGAAGCTGGTAATTATCTGTGAGACAGGCTGGGTTTTGAGTGTAAGTGTGCCTGGCAAACCTATCAATGAGACATGTGCCTTGATGAAATCCTGACAGTGTATTTACCCAGAGGCAGCTGTGATATAAAAGAATGAAAAGCATGCTGGCATTATAAGCTGTTATGGAGGATCTGACTTCCATTTACCTGTGTTGTTGATTGTTCTGAGATGGCAAAAAAAAAAAAAAACCATCTGATATACACATGAGCAAAAGAGTTTCTGAATTTTGATAACCTGGTATCTTAGAGATGGATAAAACTTTAGCAATATAGGAGTCCAACCCCTTGTCTGTATAGATAAGGAAACTGAAACTCATAAAAGTTAACAAACTAGCTTTTATATCCCTTATTCTTGACTAGGCATAGCATTAATGTCTTAAGTGACTATTAACAAAAAATTTCACCTGTCTTTTATTTAGTTCATGTACTAACTCATTAACCTCTAAAACAACATTTCTTTTAATATTCAGCATTCACATTTCTAAATATTTATTCACTATTTACACATAATCAACCAAAACCTAAAAACTTAACATTACACTTCCCCGAATTTTAAACACTGACTACAAATTTGTAATCAAGCTGTTATATAAACAGATGATTAAGACTGCAAATCTAATAAATGAGATTCTTTCACACGCTCTAAACACCTTACGTAGGAGACAACACATGCCCAGCATGTCGCTTTGATTACAGAAAAGATTATACTCCAGGGAAATGTTTCCTGCGATACTGGGAAGCCAAGGGGCAGATACTGGTCATAGATGTGAGGGGAACTACTCTGCTCTCTCCTCCTCTGTGTGAGGAGAGAATGTGCTGGTGATGTACAGCTCAAAAACTTAGGAGGTCTATGCACATATCTGTGACTTCCCAGGTGGGAAGCACATGCTTTTACTAATGGTAAAGCATTACCTGCCACGCAGGAGACTCAGGTTCCATCCGCTGGGTCGGGAATATCCCCTGGAGAAGGAGAGGGCAACTCACTCTAGTATTCTTGTCTGGCGGGTCACAGTCCATGGGGTTGCAAAGTGTGGAACAAGACTCAGCACGCATGTACTAGTACAGGTGGCACCAGTGGTGAAGAACCTGCCTGCCAATTCAGGAGGGCTTAAGAGACCCAAGTTCGATTCCTGGGTTGGGAAGATCCCCTTGAGGAGGGCACGGCAACCCACTCCAGTATTCTTGCCTGGAGAATCCCATGGACAGAGGAGCCTGGTGGGCCACAGTTCACAGGGTTGCAAAGAGTCGGACAAAGCTGAGGCGACTTAGCACACATGCATGCACGAGCTTATTTCAACTGACTGCATAGATGGTTGACATAGATTCTTCCTGAAATAATGATACAATCCCATAGCAAGATATTCCCACAGCAGAGACTACGGAAAGGACCTCCTCAACTCTGTTAGTCTCCTACCCTGAACACAGTATTTCCAGAGGGACACACATTTTTTGAGGGGGTGGGGGTCGTGGGGGGTAAGAGCTGCATTACAGATGTGTTTAGATACGTATCCAACTCTTTATGATGCCAGACTTCCAATAACATGCTACATCTTTGGCTAACTCTATGAGGAACTTCAGAGATGGGCAGCAAGAGTGAGAACAAGAAAGGTCTCCTAAGCCTCCCTGGTGGCTCAGCTGGTAAAGAATCTGCCTGTAATGTGGGAGACCTGGGTTCGATCCCTGGGTTGGAAAGATCCCCTGGAGAAGGGAAAGGCTACCCACTCCAGTATCCTCGCCTGGAGAATTCCATGGTCTGTATAGTCCACGGGGTCGCAAAGAGTCAGACACGATGACTGAGCAACTTTCACTGGTCGCGCATCAGTGTAGCCCACCTGAAAAGCTAATACACTTGCATTATTAAAATCAGCAGTAAAAGAGCTAATACCAGGAATTTAAGTTTGTTTCTTTACTTTCTTCATCCTCATCTTTTAATTTTATAACTTCCTAAGGTTAACACTTTGATACCTTTCCAGTATTACAGTAATTTTTAAAAAACTTAATTTAACACCGAAAAAATTTTGTATTGGGATACGGCCAATTAACAATGCTGTGATAGTTTCAGGTGAACAGAGAAGGGACTCAGCCAAGCATATACATGTATCCATTCTCCCCCACATGTATCCATTACCCCCACAGTAATTCTTATAGGATGCAATTTCTGTATCCTGGAAAATCCCATGGACTGAGGAGGCTGGTGGGCTACAGTCCACGGGGTCGCAAAGAGTCGGACACGACTGAGCGACTTCACCTACAATTTCTGTACTTTACCAGAGTTACTGCATTTATAAAAGCCTCAAAAATGAAAAGATAATGCTTCTGGTCAGCTGAGTTTTGATAGGTTCTGAAGTTTTGACACAGATCGGCCACTCCTGGGATCACCCTTAGATTGCATGGTCCAAAATGGTTCCCAGACACTTCTGAATGCCAGTAGCCGGGCGGGGGGAGGGGAGAGGAGGGGAGATAAGCCCCTTCCTTTTAAGGGGATGACCCCAAGGTTGCTCTGCTCGTTTTCATTCGGGAACTTGCCTGTATCTAGCAGCAAGAGAGGCTGGAAACATGCTGGCCAAGCGCCCAGACAAGAATCAAGTGCCTTATAGTCTAAAAGAAGGGGAGACCTAGCACTGGTCTAGGTCTTGGCCTAAGATCTAGACCTCGTCCACGGATGTCTGCCACCATCCAAGCTTTTGGCCACCAAGTGTTTGCAGGCACTCCTCACACACAGACACATCTCCCCCGTGGTCCAAGAAAGACAAGCCCCCAATCACAAGTGCTTTGAGTCAGCTCAAAGACCAGGAGCTTCTGATCCAACAAACAGAGCCAGGTGTAGCTCATGGTGGTACTACCACTTAAAGAGACAAGTGATCCCCACCCCCCAGCTCTTCTACACCCAATACACAATGGCTGCATAGGAACAGGAAAACTGCAGTAACAAGTCCCATTCAGTAGGCGGGTGAAAAGAAAACACTCAAGTCGCTGGGCTGCTGCTGCTGCTAAGTCGCTTCAGTCGTGTCCAACTCTGTGCGACCCCGGAGACGGCAGCCCACCAGGCTCCCCCGTCCCTGGGATTCTCCAGGCAAGAACACTGGAGTGGGTTGCCATTTCCTTCTCCAGTGCATGAAAGTGAAAAGTTAGTGAAGTGGCTCAGTGGTGTCAGACTCATAGCGACCCCATAGACTGCAGCCTACCAGGCTCCTCCATCCATGGGATTTTCCAGGCAAGAGTACTGGAGTCGGGTGCCATTGCCTTCTCCGTGCTGGGCTGCAGCAAAGATCAAATTATACCAGGCAAGGACTGGAAAGACTTTTCTTCTCTGTCAGTAAACTGCTTGGTGGGTCATCTGGCCACCCCAGCTCTGCCCTCCAGGGGAACCACCCTTGGCTGACACACTCTGTGGCTTCTGACTTTTCCCTTTGAAGGGTTCTGCCTGGTTCATCTCAAATAGCTTTCAAGGTCATACCCCTCTGGAGACACAGTTCCCTCCTGCAGGTCTAGGCTCAAGGACCCTTTCTGGGTCAAGGGCTTTAAAAGGGCAGAATGGTAGTTCCTCTAGGCAACAAAATTCTCCAGGAAACCACAAGTAGCCTTTTGTCTATTTCCTTCCAATTCATTTCATGTGCAAAGAACTATAGCCACAATCTGGTCTGGCATAGGTTTAGCCTATAAACTGTACTTACTGCCCCCCACCCCGGCCCCCGCCCCTAATGCTCTGCCTAGCCCTTGTGTCTCAGACCTCAGTGCAGCTGTCTGCAGCCCAGCCAGATAAACAGGCTAAGTTGAAAGGCAACATCCTTAGTTCTGGCAGAGAACTCTAAACAGTGGTGCCTGAGACAGGCTTGGGACAAAGTTTGAGTTTTTTGCTAAAGCTCCTTAGGGTCCCCAACAGGGACTCATACATGTTGTTGTCAAATCCCTCTCCCCGAGTCTCTCTCCATCAGTTGGCTCTCCAGTCCTCTGGGTGTATTCTAACCCAGGCAAGTTTCACCAGCATTCCTACTATCACAGAGTCCTGGCAGCTTTTGGAGGTGAGGGAACTGGTCAAGTAGGTTGGGAACCTACGGTTCCTTGAGGTGCCTGGACCCAGAAGCCCTGTTTGTAGCCACCAGTGGGGGGAGTCTGAGCCCTGCGGGTCATCTACCAACTTAACTGTGACTGATGGTGGTTTTCAAAGTTGGCCACACGGCATCTCTCATTCTGCACACTCTTCTGTGCCACCATCCTGCCACCCACTCCCATCAAGAGCTGGGGCGTGTTTCACCACCCACCCCTTTGAAGCCAGGAGGCTTGGGGACTGCTTTGACTACTAGAACACAGTAGAAGCAATGCTGTGCCATGCTCAGACACAGTCCTTAACTGGCCTGGGGCCTTGCTTTTTGCCTCTTGGATGCCAGCCACTTTGTAAGAAGCTCATCTATATACCCTGAGACCACTCTGCTGTGAGCAGCCCAAAACCCACTTTGGAGGATGAACTGCCCAGTGGGGAGGGAGAGGCCAAGGACCACTGAACCACCAGACATAGGAACACGGAAGATTATAGAATTTGGGGGCTCCCCCGGTAGTCCAGTGGGTAAGACCACCCTGCTCCCAGTGCAGGAAGTCTGGGATCCTTCCCTGGTTAGAGAACTAGATCCCACATGCCGTATTCCATTTGCCACAAGTAACACTCAAAATTAAATATATATATTTTTTAAGATAACAGGGTTTTAACTTAATATCTTTGATTTTGTACTTGTATCTCTTTTATGCTCAAAATCTTGACTCCTAATGACTGATGACATAACCAGTTATGTGCTTTATAGGTGCTGGAGTGGATTGCCATTTCCTTCTCCAGGGGATCTTCCTGACTCAGGAATCAAACCCGGGTCTCCTGCATTGCGGGCAGACGCTTTACCGTCTGAGCCACCAGGGAAGCCCCTATAGGTACCTTTAGAAGGTAGCTATAATCATTTCAATGCCTATATTGTCAGTAGAACATTGATAGTGTGATCTTGAAAAGGTAACTTTTGGTTCTTCTTGCCTTTATGATATATTCTTTATTTAGGAATATTCCTGTGCATTGTAGCTTCTACCTTCTAACCTCCTCAAGAGGCCAGTAGCAATCTTCCAGTTCTGACAACAAATGCCCCCAGATGTAGCCAAATATCCACTGGGGAAGGAGGGAATTACCCCAGGCTAAAGACTGCTGTTCATGGGATATACAGTCAAAGCACATCTTTTCAAGTTTTCTTTTCTCTGTGTGACTACGTCACCAACTTGGTATACAGTTAGGATTGTTTATTTCAGTGGGTTTCAGGTTTCAGAGCCTGCTTTTTACTTGTTTAATAGTTTTTAGACTTGTGTAAATTGGAAAAGGCCCTGATGCTGGGAAAGACGGAAGGTTAAGGAGAAGAGGGTGGGAGAGGATGAGGTGGTTAGACAGCATCACCGACTCAAAGGACATGAGTTTGAGCAAACTCCGAAGTTTAATTTCGTTTCTTAATCATGTAATAGAACATAATACTGAATAGCTGGTACTGCCAAAGAAGTTTCAATTTCATCCCTCCCTCCTGTTCCCTCCCTCCCTCTGCAATAACCATTTTCATTAGTTTGGGGGTTTATCCTTTCATTCTCTTTGAAAATATATTTGTGTTTATACATGTTTATATATATATTTACCAATATTTATTACCCCGTTTATTATGCAAAAGCTGCCATACTATAAACACTGTTGTGTATATTTAAAATCAAGGACTTCATCTGTAGTAACTGGAGCATCTGAGTGACTACTGCATGCTTCTGTCGAAGGCACTACGAATGTCTGCCCTCAATGAAGAAGGAAGGCCACTGCAAGATATGGCTCAGTGCTGTTTTCAAGGTCTCCAGTCCTATGGCTGACTCCTCCCATGTGACTGAGGGCCATCCTAAATTTGATTTCTGATGAAGGCATTATCTCAGGGGATAATGTATCTGCCAAGAAGCCTTCACATCACCGTGAATGAGGATGTACTTGATAGGGAAATGATAGGTGGGGCAGTTTGCTTGAGACAAAGTTCCTTTAGAGAATGCTCCCTGACCTGCTTGGGATGTGTTCATAAAATGCCTCAAGTGAGATTTAAGCAAGTGTAGACCCCACTCCAGTACTCTTGCCTGGAAAATCCCATGGATGGAGGAGCCTGGTAGGCTGCAGTCCGTGAGGTCGCTAAGAGTCTGGCACGACTGAGCGACTTCACTTTATTCTTGCCTGGAGAATCCCAGAGACAGAGGAGCCTAGTGGGCTGCCGTCTATGGGGTTGCACAGAGTCAGAGACGACTGAAGCGACTTAGCAGAAATGAGTGTAGGAGTGACCTTGACCCAAACCTCTGCCTTTTACCTTTGTTGGTAACTGCAGTCTCCTAAATGAAAAATTAAGAAATCTCAGCATCAATTTAGCCACTTGACCCATCTTCCTTAACTGTCAAAATATCTATGGGTAAAAATTACACATGAATACAGTTGTTCCTTTTTATTATAAAAAGCTATATAAAGTCTATATATAGACTACAGGACACTATGAGTCATCACCCAGTTTCAACCATCAACCCTTTGACACACTTGTTTCATCCAGCCAACCTATTTTTTCAGAAGTATTTTAAAGCAATCTCAACGTAGTAAGTCATCTCAGTTTTTTTTAAAGTATACCTTTTTTAAAAAAAAAAAAGTAGGTGGGGTTGGACAGAGCGTTTTCTCACATAACTGCAATGTTATTGTCACACCTATTAAACAATAAGATGAATTTATTATTACCCAATATCATTCCTAAGTTTATATTTTTCTGGTTATCTAAAACAAAAACAAACAGAAAAAAGATCCCAGTGACTATGTTTACTGTTAGTTCAAAATCAGGGACTAAACAAAGTCTATGCATTGCATCTGGGGAGCCTGCTATGGGACATGAACTGATCAAGCATGACCCAAAGCACCCTGGGTGGCTGAGAATAAACCGGCAAGTATCAGGAGAGCCCGACGCCTGGTTGGTTTGACCCCAGGTCCTCAGTGTTGAAAAAATCTGTGTTCTCTTCAGGTTTCTCCAAGGTGAACGTTCTCAATTCCTTCCATTATTCCTCTGTGACTTGGATTCTCCCCTTAATATGCTACAGATGACTAATGTCTCTGGTAGACATATTACAAGGAGTTGCTAGGCTCAATTACTAAGCCTCAGATGAGCACTGATGTCCCTATTTTGTGTCAAATCGCTTTGTCTCCGACTCTGTGACCCCATGGACTGTATCCTGCCAGGCTCCTCTGTCCATAGAATCCTTCAGGGGATCTTTCCAACCAGCCCAGGGATCGAACCAGGTCTCCCACATTGCAGGCGGATTCTTTACCCTCTGAGCCACCAGAGAAGCCCTCGCAAAGGTTAACTTCAAGTTTTTTCCTAGGCAGGCATTTCTAACAGGCTCTTCTGTCATGGGATTCTCCAGGCAGGAATACTGGAGTGGGTTGCCATTTCTTTCTCCAGGTGATCTTCCCCACCTCAAATCTCCTGCATTGCACAGAGAGTGTCTACTGTTTTTATCAGGAGTGTGAATAATTTTAACAAGCTAGCTGTTTTTAATTGCACGTGTAAAGAGAACCGGTTTTGCAGTTTTTTTTTTTTTTTGAGGGATGTACATTTTATTGGAAACCTTAAATATTCTTCAGACAGAACACAATGTCTTCAATCAAGGCTCTCACGTGGCCTATAGAGAAAACTGCAATTTCTGGATTAGGGGCGAGGAGAGGGACACCATGGAGGATGAGTGCTTAATTTGCCAAAAGCACTCCCTCGTGAGTGCTCTTCAGCCAGCTTATCAGCTTTTGCCACAGCTTCTTCAATGGGTCCCACCATATAGAAGGCCTGTTCTGGGAGATGGTCATATTCACCTGCCAAAATCTGCTGGAATCCTTTGATGGTCTCCTTGAGGGGTACCAGCTTCCCCAAATGACCAGTAAAGACCTCAGCCACCTGGAATGGCTGAGACAAGAAACGCTGGATTTTCCGTGCACGAGACACAGTTAACTTGTCTTCCTCAGAAAGTTCATCCATACCCAGGATGGCGATGATGTCCTGGAGGGATTTGCAGTCCTGCAGAATCTTTTGCACCAACAAATCCACAACCTTGATACCAGTAACCAGAATTTCCTGCTCAACACTCATCTCCACGAATTCAGGAGCCTCAGCATGAATAGCAGCAAATTGCTTGGTTTTGATGGGGCCCCTCTCATCAATAGGTTCTCCAATGACATTCATGATTCTACCCAAGGTCTCAGGGCCAACAGGAATTCTGATTGGTGCACCAGAATCCAGGACTTTCTGACCTCTAACCAAGCCTTCTGTACCGTCCATAGCAATGGTCCTTGCGGTGCTCTCACCCAAATGCTGGGCCACCTCCAAAACCAGCCTGGTCTCCCTGCCTTGCACCTCCAGGGCATTTAGGATGGGAGGCAGTCCTCATCAAACTGGACGTCCACCACTGCACCAATGACCGCCACGATGCGCCCAGTGGCGCCGCCGGCCTTTGGCGACGGAGATGCTGGAGCAGCATAGTCTCTGGCAGGCTGGAGCGCTGCAGGAGCGGTCTGCAGTAAGAGCTGGGCTTGCGGTAGCGGCGCTGAAGGGCTGAGTCCCTGCAAGGCCCTGGAGGCCGAGGCAGCAGCCACCCGACCCACAAGTCCCAACATGGCGGAGGCCGGGTGAAGACTCGGTTTTGCAGTTTCAAAGGAAAACAAAATAAATTTCATTTTAACTAATTTTCTCCAGAGTCTAAAGAATATCATGGCCGTTCTGTATAGAGACGGCTAACGACTTGATGATTGAGTGCCATCATCTCCAGTTCAGTATTATTTGAAAATTCCAGAGCTCAGTCAATAACTCAAAGCTTCGCTTGATTCTTCTCGTTGGGACGTAAGACATATTGCTTCTAACCACCCTCTGGTTCCTCCCAAAAAGCCTGTTTAAACACTTGATTATTTGTGAATATCCAGGTGCCCACCCAGCAGAGTACAGTTAAGAGTTAAGGGCTTGCGTTCTTCCAGGAGTTTCAGAAGCACTACATTAGGATTGGACACACAACTTTGCAACCAGACTTTCCAAGTTCACATTCAAAGTCTGCCAAGTGTGAGCTGGGAGATGTGGGCAAGTTAATCTCTTATTTCTCCATTTGTTTCTCTATAAAATGGGAGTGGTGGCAATACCTACCTCACTAGGTTGTTGCAAAGATTAAGTAAATCATCTCATGTAAAGCTCATGATATGGCGCCTGACACAATAAGTGTTACATGTGTTTGCTATTGTTACTACATATTCCGCCTCCACCAAGAAGAGCTAAACCTTGGAGCAAGTTGTCCAGCTAGACTGCATCACCAATGCCTCATCCCTCAGTTGGTGATTACAGTGGGACCTACTAATAGGAATACCGTGAACATTAAAAGAGGATGCACGCACGCATGCTAGGTCGCTTCAGTCATGTCCGCTCTTTGGGACCCTATGCACTGTAGCCCGCCAGGCTCCTCTGTCCATGGAATTTTCCAGGCAAGAATACTGGAGTGGGTTGCCATGCCTTCCTCTAGGGGATCTTCCAGACACAGGGATCGAACCCACGTCTCTGTCTCCTGCATTGGCAGGCAGGTTCTTTACTCCTAGAACCATCTGGAATGCCCCGAAAATTAAAAAGAGACAATTCACCAAAACCTGAAAGAACCGTGTCTGGTACATATTAGGCACTCAATAAATATTAGCTATTATTATTTTGTCCCTTCACACTTAGTGCAAAAACCAAGCCAGAAGGTCTGGTGTGTCAGAAATAGTGGCATCTTTTTGTTTTCAATAAATCAACTTAATTTCATCTCCAGTTTCACACTGCCTCAGTCATTCTCAGAGTTTCTGTTCCCTGAGTCCTCCAGAGTTCGCGCCAGGGATATGCGATCTTACACAATGCTCAGGTTTCCAGAGGGTCCCACTGGGCACCAGGACCCCCAGCACCCCCTCAGATGTCCATTATCTCAGGCCAGGGGGGCTCTGCCACTTCTGTGCCCACAACTGGAACCCAAAGTCATGGCCGAGCTCCTGGGTCCCTGCCTAGGATCACATCTCTTGGTTCACAATTTCTAGCCACAGCCTTGGGACTCACAGACTTTTCTCTTACCTCCTGTCCAAGCCTCTGGAAATCTCTTCTAAATCCAGAGGAAAGGGACCTCCCCGGTGGTCCAGTGTGTAAGGATCTGCCTTGCCATGCCAGGGATGTGGGTTCTGCCTCTGATGGGGGAACTAACAGGCCAAGGAACAACTAAGCCCACAGGCTGCAATGCCGGCCTTTGGCGACGGAGATGCTGGAGCAGCATAGTCTCTGGCAGGCTGGAGCGCTGCAGGAGCGGTCTGCAGTAAGAGCTGGGCTTGCGGTAGCGGCGCTGAAGGGCTGAGTCCCTGCAAGGCCCTGGAGGCCGAGGCAGCAGCCACCCGACCCACAAGTCCCAACATGGCGGAGGCCGGGTGAAGACTCGGTTTTGCAGTTTCAAAGGAAAACAAAATAAATTTCATTTTAACTAATTTTCTCCAGAGTCTAAAGAATATCATGGCCGTTCTGTATAGAGACGGCTAACGACTTGATGATTGAGTGCCATCATCTCCAGTTCAGTATTATTTGAAAATTCCAGAGCTCAGTCAATAACTCAAAGCTTCGCTTGATTCTTCTCGTTGGGACGTAAGACATATTGCTTCTAACCACCCTCTGGTTCCTCCCAAAAAGCCTGTTTAAACACTTGATTATTTGTGAATATCCAGGTGCCCACCCAGCAGAGTACAGTTAAGAGTTAAGGGCTTGCGTTCTTCCAGGAGTTTCAGAAGCACTACATTAGGATTGGACACACAACTTTGCAACCAGACTTTCCAAGTTCACATTCAAAGTCTGCCAAGTGTGAGCTGGGAGATGTGGGCAAGTTAATCTCTTATTTCTCCATTTGTTTCTCTATAAAATGGGAGTGGTGGCAATACCTACCTCACTAGGTTGTTGCAAAGATTAAGTAAATCATCTCATGTAAAGCTCATGATATGGCGCCTGACACAATAAGTGTTACATGTGTTTGCTATTGTTACTACATATTCCGCCTCCACCAAGAAGAGCTAAACCTTGGAGCAAGTTGTCCAGCTAGACTGCATCACCAATGCCTCATCCCTCAGTTGGTGATTACAGTGGGACCTACTAATAGGAATACCGTGAACATTAAAAGAGGATGCACGCACGCATGCTAGGTCGCTTCAGTCATGTCCGACTCTTTGGGACCCTATGCACTGTAGCCCGCCAGGCTCCTCTGTCCATGGAATTTTCCAGGAAGAATACTGGAGTGGGTTGCCATGCCTTCCTCTAGGGGATCTTCCAGACACAGGGATCGAACCCACGTCTCTGTCTCCTGCATTGGCAGGCAGGTTCTTTACTCCTAGAACCATCTGGAATGCCCCGAAAATTAAAAAGAGACAATTCACCAAAACCTGAAAGAACCGTGTCTGGTACATATTAGGCACTCAATAAATATTAGCTATTATTATTTTGTCCCTTCACACTTAGTGCAAAAACCAAGCCAGAAGGTCTGGTGTGTCAGAAATAGTGGCATCTTTTTGTTTTCAATAAATCAACTTAATTTCATCTCCAGTTTCACACTGCCTCAGTCATTCTCAGAGTTTCTGTTCCCTGAGTCCTCCAGAGTTCGCGCCAGGGATATGCGATCTTACACAATGCTCAGGTTTCCAGAGGGTCCCACTGGGCACCAGGACCCCCAGCACCCCCTCAGATGTCCATTATCTCAGGCCAGGGGGGCTCTGCCACTTCTGTGCCCACAACTGGAACCCAAAGTCATGGCCGAGCTCCTGGGTCCCTGCCTAGGATCACATCTCTTGGTTCACAATTTCTAGCCACAGCCTTGGGACTCACAGACTTTTCTCTTACCTCCTGTCCAAGCCTCTGGAAATCTCTTCTAAATCCAGAGGAAAGGGACCTCCCCGGTGGTCCAGTGTGTAAGGATCTGCCTTGCCATGCCAGGGATGTGGGTTCTGCCTCTGATGGGGGAACTAACAGGCCAAGGAACAACTAAGCCCACAGGCTGCAACTACCTGAGTCCCACAACTAGAAAGTCCATGAAAACCCCAATGAAAAGAGCCCACAGGAGGCACCAAAGATCCCACCTGCCACAACTAAGACCCGCTGCAGCCAAATAATTTTAAAAATGGAAATCCAGAGGGAAATCATTTTATTCTCAAACCCTGTTCACCTTCACGGACTTTTGGAAACAAGAGTTTGGGCACACGTCTTTGCAGCGACAGAGAAGCCCAGGGCCTGCTACACACTTGCGTGGGAGGAGACAAGTAGGGGGATACATTCTACATCCCCATCTCACGAAGCTCTCCGTCCCCTGAATCCACAAACATGAACCATCACACAGTAAACTCATCTCACAGTCACCGAGTAAACACTGATCAGGTGCCAGGCACTGCGCAAGGCACTAGAAGAAGTAAGAAGCCAAGCTAGATATGAACCCCGCCCTCAAAGACTCACAAGCAGGGGAGACTGCCCAGAGGACATTAGGCAATGGCAGGAGTTATGTTTGGTTGTCACAACTGGAGGGGGCGGTACCGCTGCCATCTACTAGGTAGAGGCAGAAATGCTGCTAAATAGCCTATAATGCACAGGGCAGTCCCAACAGCAAAGAAAGACCCGGCCCAAAATGTCAACAGAGACAAGGGGAGAGCAGGAAAACTTCCAATAAGGTAGAAGGAAGTGCTAGAGGCTCATTCGACAAAGTCCACCAGAGGGAAACTATAGTCAGAAGGAATACTGCTGAGAGGTTTCCATCACAGCAGGATATGATCTGGGATAAGGAGGAGCTGAGACTTGAGCTCATAGCCCTTTCCCACGCAATGTCAGACAGCAGTGGTCTAGAAAACACACGGAGACCTAACAAGAGCCAGCTCTATCCAGCCTGGCAAATGGAGCTACAGCCAGCCACTGAGGGCCCGCCATGGGGCCGGAGGTGGAGTTGCCCTTCACCACCAGGCTCTGTGGTGCTGTTACCGCCCCGGGGATCAGTGACCAGGACGGTTAGGCGAGGTCCCTGGTGACTCTGCACCCTGGCCTCACAGCATGTCTCCCCAGGAATGCTGACAGCTCCAGGGAAGGGCCCAGACAGGGGTTTTGTTTTTTAACTCCAAAGGTTAAAAAATAACAACAAAAAGATACTCACATTATCCCCATTTCACAGATGTGGAAACTGAGGCACAAAGAGGTTAAGTATCTTATCTGGAGTCACATGTCATTGAAAGGGAAAGCCTGCTCCAATGTTACTCTCTGATTCAGAACCCTAAAATAACTCCCTGAATCTTGACTTCCGGGCAGAGTGCACACTTTTCATACCAGCCACGGGGTCCTCTGCGACTCAGGCTCTGCCTCCCTCTGCATTTACCACTCCCCGTGCTCTACTCTGACCCACCCCAGAGGCTCCCATAGCTACTCAAAGGTGCCGGTGGGTCTTGCTGCTCTGTTCAAGCTTTCTTCCTTCTCCAAGACCCTTCCCCATCCGGTCTGTCTGGCAGACACATCTCCCAAGTTTCAACTTAAAGGACACCTCTGCCATGAAGCCTTTCCAGAGTGATCTCGCCCCCAACCCTCGGAGAACTGACTTCTTTTTCATGCTTTGCTGACGCCAGGTCCTGTTTGTCACCAGGGGTGAGGGCAGGGACAGAATGTGCTCTATGGAAATTATCACTATGGAGGCTTTGGCTTGGCCTATTCATGCGGCCTGGAAAGGAGGTTTCTCAGTGTCTTGGAGGTGTGGGCCATCATGGTTAGGGTGAAGTTAATGTCCCTTAGTGTAAAGAAGAGTTCGTGGATGGTCAACCGATATCCTTGGGCTGTGCAAGGTGGGTGGGGGGACGGGAGAGGAGCCTCAGAGCCTGGGGAGTGGCTGCCCTAAGGCCATGGGGAGCTCAGGGGAGGTGGGGAGAACTAGCTGCAGTCCTCTGGGTTCTAAATTCCTCGTGGGGACTTCCCTCATGGTCCAGTGGCTAAGACTGAGCTTCCAAGGCAAGGGGACTGGGTTCGATGCCTGGTCAGGGAACTAAGATTCCCCATGCTACAAGTAAAGACTAAAGGTCCCATGTGCCACAACTAAGACTGGAGAAGCTAAATGAAGAAATATTCAAAACAAATAAGTAGATAAACTTCTCGAATCCTCAGGAGTCTGTGGGACTGGAATTTGTCCATGATGCAGTGGGACATGCCATATGGGACACCCGTGCTAAGTCCCTTCAGTCATGTCTGACTCTTTCCAACCCTACAGTCTTTTCAACCCTACAGTCTTTTCAGTCCAGGACTGCAGCCTGCCAGGCTTCTCTGTCTGTGGAATTCTCTAGAGTGGGCTGCCATGCCCTACTCCAGGGAATCTTCCCGACCTAAGGATCAAACCGAGGTCTCTTAAGTCTCCTGCATTAGCGGGAGTGTTCTATACCACTACTGCCACCTGGGAAATATAATGGGATGTTCAGACCCCCACACAACTCCCCTGCCACAGACCACCTCTCCAGCCCATCTTTCCCCTGAACCCCTCGGGGGTGGGGGGTGATGAAGGCTTGCAGGAAAGGTGTTGCAAGAGACTGAATCAGTCTGGGGGAAAAAAAAAAAAAAGTATCTTTCTTGACCATGGGTTCAGATTGGTCTCAGATATTCTCAGTGGGTTCTTCCTCCAAATGTCTATAATAGCAACCCCTTTTACCCCTCAAGTCTTTGCCACATGCCTCTAGGAATTTATACTACTCTGAAACACATCATAATACAAACTATTGTACTTTCAAAGGCACACGCCTTTGCCCTATCCTTCCACATTCTTAGTTGCTCACGAACCAGAGCCATCCACATTATTAGCCTTTGCGTCCCCTGCGCTTAGCACAGAGCCTGCTCCCTGGGTGGTGCTTCACATGTGTTGACTAGAAGCGCACACACAATGCTGTGTATTATGACTATAGGCAAGGGCACTAAACGAAAGTCTGATGGATGGACATAAAAGGGGGATAAGCATGCCTCTGCTGAGGTATCTGTTTCCACCCTCCTTCTGCCTCCCTTTCTCTGGCGTTTCCTTTCGTTTCTCCCCTACATACTTCAATTCACGCTTCAGAACTCTGCCCACGCCACCCACTCCAGGAGCTCTTCCTCATCGCAGCCTGCAGCAGACTAAGACACCTTCCTGGAAGTTTTAGACCATCTCCCACTGCGGAACACAGCATCATTCAGGTCTCTTTATGTATCTTATCTCCTCCACTAGGAGGCCAGCTCCTTGAAGGCGGGGTCTGAGTTCCTTGTGATGCTTAGCACAGCAACACACGTGGCCCTTTAGAGTCAACTCATGGTTTTTGAATGCCAACCAGGTATCCAGGCCGGGTGTCACATTGACAAACTATCCCTGTGGTAGCCAGCCTCCACATGGCTCCAATGGCCCTTCCTTCCTGGTATTCACACCTTCATATGGTTTCCTCCCAAGTGAATTGAGACTGGACTGTGTGACCAACAGAACGTGGCGAGATGTCGTGGGACTCTAATGCCCTGGAGTATGGATTTGATCACAGAGGCATTTTCAGCTTCCTTCATGGTCTCTTGGATTGCATGGGAAGCCAGCTGCCATGTCAGGAAGGCAGTCAACGCCGGCCTGACAAATGTTCACGGGGAGAGGAAACAGCAGCAGCCACTGTCAGCCACGTGAGCGGGCCACCTTGGAGATGGGTCCTCCAGGCTCTGTTAGGCCCTCAGATGACCATAACCCCGCTGGCATCTGAGGTTCAACCTTATGAGAGACTGAGTTGACCTGCCCTCCCATACTGAGCTTAGTTGCTCAGTCGTATCTGACTCTTTGTGAGCCTGTCTCAAATTCCCAATCCACAGATACCATGATTCTTGTTGTTTTAAACCACTAAGTCTTGGGGCAATTTATTTTAACACAATAAATAACTGATAGAATCCTACTGTCATGAAGTTTACATTCTATTTGTTGTTTAGTCGCTGAGTCATGTCCGACTCTTTTTGCGACCCCATGGACGGTAGCCCACCAGGCTCCTCTGCCCACGGGATTTCCCAGACAAGACTACTGGAGTGGGTTGCCATTTCCTTCGCCAGGGAATCTTCCCGACCCAGGGATCGAAGCTGTGTTTTCTGCGTTGGTCGGTGGGATCTTCACCACTGAGTCACCTGGGAAAGCCTCCTTATATTCTAGTGTAAGAGATTAAATGAATAGAATTCATTTGTTCATTTATTCAATCCATACATTGCTGGGGTGCTGGGATTACAGTGGCGAAAAAGATGCTGAACAAAGTCCTTGCTTTCCTGAAGTTCATCTTCTCTTGTAGACAGAAATGAGAATAAACAAGTAAATTCTACAAAATGCTAGGTCAGGCGGCTAAGACTAACGAAAACTGAGCAAGTTGGACGAGAGGGAGGGAATTACGACTTAGACTATTTTGCACTAAACATTTTCCATCTTTATCTCAACCCTTAAATCTATCAAAGTAGGTAGTTTATCCCCATTTTACAGATGAGCAAACTGAAGATCAGGAAAGTTGAATGAGGAGGCTGATGTTACACAGCTGATAATGGGTTCACTCAGAGTGTAACCCAGACTGAATCCAGGGCTCTTTTATAGGCTCCAGACTGACCTCTGTGGACTTCCCTTTCAGCGCTCACCCTTCAGCGCAGCAGGGCTGAGCATCAGTCAGGTGCTTGTAACGCCTTGGTGGAAGGAGGGCAGGGAAATGGCCTTCAGATAGGATGGCCACGAGTTGAAGATGAGCCCAACTCTCCCTCCACTTTTTCTAACTCTGAAAAATACCACAGTGCTTTCAGCTCCACTGGCAGGCTAGGAATACCCATCCAGTCCCCTCAATCTGAGCTGCTCTAGTTGTTCAAAAAAGGTGGCCTCCACCCCTTCAAGCTGCTTCCTGCCCACTTCCCTTTCTGCTCTTCAGACCAAGACCTCACTGTGTCCACTCTCTCATTCACCCTCACTCCCCTGGTGCCTCTTGATTCTCTTTTTTTTTTTTTTCTCCTTTTCTTGTGCCAAGACCACTAGAGGGAGCTATACTAACATACTATACTGGCTGCTCACTATGTCCCAAGCTTGGTATTCTCTGTGCTTCTCGTGTTTGATTTCATTGAATGCTCATGACAACACTTTGTAGAAGTCCCCTTATTTTCCTTGTTGAGGTTAAGGCTTAAGGTCATTCGGCTAGTAGGTGGCAGGGTTGGGATTCAATCCCACAACTCTTTGAATCCAGACTTCATTCTTTGGCCAAGAACACCCACTGGGTTGGAAGAGCTCTGAAAATGGGTGATTTTTTGCAATACTAATTGCATGTAATATTCTTTATAATTCTTATTAACTAATGATTCATTTGAAAAACACTTATTAAGGGCCTGCTGTGTGTTAAGCCCTTGCTGTGATCGAGTCAGATGTGGGTTATCATGGAAGTAGAGAGGGATGCTGAGCAGACTGGCAAGTCAGGGCTGCCACTAGGTGATGCTAAGCTGAGGCCCTGACAGTCTTGGAAGTGCCAGGCAGCAGAGAGCAGGAATAACATGAGCAAAGTCAGGGAGAGGGGACTGAGAAGGGCTTGTTTCAGCATGTGATTGGAGCTTACAGAAAGTGTTAGGGAAGGAAGGGCAACGGGATTAAGAGATGAGCAGTGCTAGATCAGTGCTAAGGTAAAGAATCTGCTCTCTATCGGGAAAGTGAGGGAGCATGATTTAAGGGTTTTAGATAAGGTACTGATATAATCGGATTTGCAAAATAGATTTGCTATTTCATCAGTGGTATGGATGATAAGGGGAAGACCAGTTAGGGAGGATGCTGCAATGGTTTGGGCAAGAGATGGTGACTAGAGAAAAGACAGCAGTGGAAGAATGGTGGGAGAGGTTTACGAGAAGACTAGTTAAGACCTGGCAACTGCTTGGGTGTGGGGGCAGTGAAAAAGGCAGGCACAGAGACTGAGTCATCCAGGTTCCTGGCTTGGGAGAGTGGGTGGACGGTGGTATCATGTGCAGAGACGGGAACCAGGAGGAGGTGTGGGTTTAGGAGAGAGATACTGCCATCTTATTATCCCCAGGCTCCTTAAGGCCATCCTGGTTTCAGATGCAGTAAGGAGACACAAAAGGCTGATATGATTTGCTCAGATCCACATGGCCACCCACATGGCAAAGTGAGACTCAAACCTAGCTCTAAGCTCTCTTTATGGAAAAATTAGTCCCCCAGGCCTCAGCAGACTTGCTTTGCAAGGAATGTAAGAAGAGCTCAGTACAGAGCAATGTTTTGCAAAGCAAACATTTACCTACATCAATTCTCCATTTTATATTCATTCATTCACTTGACGGATATACTGAGCAGCTCCCATGTGCCATGCCTGTAGGGCTGCAGTGGGAAATATAACAGGCAAGAACCCTACCCTAACCCACCACATCAGTCTGAAGTCAGGGTGGGGAGACAGGAAATATGCAAATAAGTAAATCCATACATAATAAACTGTCAAGGGAAAAATGAGAAAGAGACTATGGGTGCTATTTTGGGCAGAGTAGTTGATAAAGGCTTTTCTAAGGCATGGTATTTGATCAGATCTGATCAAGATTTGAATGATGAAGGGAAATCATGCAAATATGGGGAAAGTGGGCTCCCAGCAGAGGAAATGTCAAGTGTAAAGGCCCTAAGGCAGGAACAAGCTTGGACACTCAAAGGATCATATGCCTGTGTTCCAAGAAAAGAGTAAGGAAGAGAGTAAGGTGGGAAGTAAAATTGGAGGCAGGGGGCCAAACCCTGTAGGGCTTGTTAGACATGATCAATAGTCTGGATTTATTCTAGGTATGACAGGAAACTCTTTGAGGTCTGGAGCTGGGCTGTGACATCATCTATCCACTTTTTTTTTTTAAGTAAATAATTTACTTTTTCCATTCCTGGGTCACATTCTTCTTTTTTTTAATTTTTTTAATTGGATCATTTCTTTTGCTGAATTTTGCTGTTTTCTGTTAAATCTCAACATGAGTCAGCCATAGGTATAAATCCCCTCCCTCTTGAACCTCCCTCCCATCTCCCTCCCCATCCCACCCCTATATTTCAAGATACTTGTGGATTTACATGCAGCTGCAAGAAAATACCAGAGTCATGATGCCCAGCCGCGCCGGCCTGTGCTGCCTCCTTTGGGGCTTGGAGCGCCCACTGCTGGGCGGGCAGGAGCCGGCATGCGAGAGGTGGGATGCAGGTTGAGGGAGCTCACTGATTTAAAAGGACAGAGGTTGCCCAAGCTCCCCCTGCCCTCCCTGCTCTCAGTTTCCTCGGCTAGCTGCTCTGTGTTCTTCTCTTCTTGGATCAACCGGATCTCCTCGTTGAAGGCGTCCAGCTGCTCCTACAGCATCACAGTCAGAGTCATGGCATCGCCCTGCCTGCTGGGAGACAGCTGAGTGGCCGAGCTGAAGAGGGTGACCCTGTCGCCTCGCCGTCAGACACGCCCTCGTTACTCTCGAACGCCTGGGCCACGTTGGCCAGCACGCCGGCTTGCTGCGCGCACTCCCAGTCCTGCTCCTTCAGGGTCTGCACCTTGGACGGCTCGTCGCGCACGCGGCCAGCCGGCCTTTCCACAGCACCGCCCCGTTGCCGGAGGAGTCTGCTGGCCGGTCCGCCACAGGGAACCTGAGGTCCGGGGCGCTGCCCAAGTGGGGTTGGCCATGGTGGAAGGGAGCCCCTCGCAGTCTCCTTGGCTTCAGTTCGGCTCTCAGGGGTTCCAGGTTTAGAATCAGCTGGTCCTGCTGCAGCTCCTTGTTCTCCTCCAGTTGGGCCTCCATCTGGCGCAGCCTCTCCTCGATGGCTGCCGTGTCTCTCTCCCGCTTCGCAGACGTCCTGCTGTAGTTTCATATTCACGTCCTCAGACTTGAGGAGGTCCTTCCTGGCCGTGTCCAGGTCCGCCTCCAGCTCTATCACGTGGGCAGAGAGGGATGTCAAGTGCTCCTTCATCTGGTTGTGCTCCCGCGACTGCTTGTCTGTGGCTTCCTGGAGCGTGATCACCGTAGCCATGTCTTCCTCGTGGCCTAGAGTGCTGTCAGAGGGTCTCTTTCCACTGGCACTTGGCATGTTTCCTTCCCATGTTTTCTCATGATTGATCAGGTTTTCCTCTTAAGGACTGTGCTTTTTAGTATCAAGTCCAAGAATTCTTTGCTTAGCTCTGGAGCCCGTAATGTTTCTCCTGTAGTTGTCTTGGACTGTGGAAAAGCAAACCAATGAAATAAATGTAGGGTTGCTGGGTAGACCTGAGGGCCCACTTGAGATTCGAGGGTCAGGGGGGCGGCAAAGGAGTACGGAAGGGGAGAGGCTTCAAGGTCCTTTCTACTCCCTGGAGGGCGCACTATGGGGAGAAGTTCCTTCCCCTTCTAGCTTGACTGACGTGGGCATAGTAGAGTCATCTTGGCAACATGACTCGAGGCCTGGCTTCTCCCTTCCCTAAGGATGCTCAGAGACTCCAAAGAACCTAGTTCTTTTTCTTTTCCCAGAACTTTATCCACAAAAATGCACGTTCACTGCCTCATCATGACTGACCTCTCACAACAACTCTGTAAGGAAGACATTATTATCCCTTTTTATGAAGATACAACTGAGACCCAGAGAAGGGCTGGGACTAGACACGAATCACCTGGGATCAAGAGGAATGGTTATTTTTCTCTACCAGCTGACTCTGGATTTCTACTGCTAATTGTTGCTTGAGGGCAGTGGTTCTCAACCATCAAAGGACGTTGTTTCATGGGCTCCCAGGACCCCCAAGACGTTTTTCAGAGGGTCTTCAAGGTCAAAGCTATTTCCTTAAGAAAAGCACAATGTTAATTGCCTTTTTGCTGTGTTGACATTTAAGCTAATGGTACAAAAGCAAAGGGGGGCAAACCTGTTGGTACCTTAGCACGAATCAAAGCAGTGGCACCAACTATACTGGCTGTCATTGTTTCCTTCATCCCCATGCACTCACAGAGGAAAAAATAGCCAGTTTCACACTAATGTGTGATAGAATGGGAACTACACAGAAAGCATTTCTGCTGTGAACCAAAGTAAGATGGTTATCTTATGCAAAAGACAATCCTCCACAAATATTTGAGTTGCAAGATAAACTGTTCTCTCTTTTCTCCTTCCATGGAATGCAATTTTGTACTTGAGAGAATCCCTAACAAGGTATACTTAATTCAGATGTAGGTATCTGGCAGACAGTTTCTTAACAAATAAACAAAGTAACCCTGTCACACAACAGAAAGCAACTGACAATTTTTGTTGCTGATAAAACTTGAGCTTTTGAGTGAAAATTAAAATTGGGCGGGGGTCGGGGCAGGGGGAGGATTCACTTGCCACTATGAGCAGCATGACAGCTTTCCAAGACTTTGCTGATGATATCAGCAGTGACCCCATGAACTGTAGCCTGCCAAGCTCCCCTGTCCATGGGATTTTGCAGGCAGGAGTACTGGAGTGGGTTGCCATTTTCTTTCTCCAGGTAATATTAATAGTGTGATTTTTCAATATTTTACAAAGAAATGTGCTTTAATGTAGAGGAGCAGTATAAATCAATACACTAATAGCTTCCCAGAGACCAATGCACAATGGTACGTATCAGCACTGGTCAAAGATCAATGAGTTTTAATACAACAGGGTATGAACATTTCATTGATACAACTTCAGGTTCCACATTCCAACTAATCTTTAGGAAACTTCCTCTTGTCAAGTTTTGTGGGTATCAAAGAGGAACAGCCACAGTTATTTGAAGAGGCTGTTAGAACACTCCTCCCTTTTCCTACTACCTAGCTGCGAGAGGTTGCACATCCACATGTACTGCAACTAAAAAAAATAAAATAAAATTGGAAGAGACCAAATGCTGAGGTTGTCCAGCAGTCTCCCATTAAGCCAGAGAGCACAATGGACTGTTGAATCCCAATCAGCCCTGGGCCCTCACCTGCAGCTCTTGTCTGAGGGTCTCAGTCTCTTCAATCTCTTAACCACTCTCTCCCCAGGCGGGGGGGGGGGGGTCCAACCTTGCTGACCTCAGCAAACCTCTAACATTTCCCAGGGATGAGGATCAGCTTTCTTTAATCTCTACTTGCTCCCAGAGGATGTCTCCAAAGTTCTGTCTCGGGAGAGGGGTCCCAGGGCCCCCATGCTCCCTCCTGCTTCCATGGTCCTGTGGCCAAGCAGACTCACCTACCCTCCAATATATCTCACACCCAGTGGGGAAGTCTGAGCTTGAGGACTTCCCAAATCTCTACCTAAAACTCCCAAAGTGGGTTCTGAGCCCCGTTTCATCTGGGACTCACCTCCCATCAGGGATGAGAAGATGAAGTTTGTTGGAGACAATTTAAAAAACAATAACAACCACCTCTTATATTAAAGATGTAAAAATGTAAAATGAACTTTATGCTAAATTTTAATCTTCAACAAATATTTTTTAAATTACTCAGCTTGAATTGTTCATTGCTGAAAATATCGATAGGTACAACCCATATAAACAAAAGCTCTTTTAGGTATTCAACAGTTTTAAGAATGTTGAATAAGGGGACCAAACAGCAGGAGAACTGCTTTAGGCCAAAGTGGCAAAGGCACCTGTTAGCCGCTCTGGCCAAGGGGCGCGTTATTCAGCCTGAGCATCCTTTTCTAGATTATTCTCTGACCCTAGGCTTCAACCTGACCCTGAGGTAAGGGACTTTATTTCACAGGACAGCTGAGCAGGCTAACAGGGGTCCCGGGATTCCAATAATGGCCCACACCCGTTCTGTCTCCCTTTTCCTGTGTTTATCCTGTGGAGAGAGAAAATGGGCCTTGAAGCAAGCAGAACTTGGTCTCAGTCTCAGCTCTGCTTTTAGCCAACCAGGGGACCGTAGGCCAGGTCTCTTAACTCTCTGGTCTCCGTGAGGTGAGGAGTAACAGTGTCCACTTTCCCTACTGAGACTGTCTTGAGGATACGATAAAGTGATGAAGACATCTGCAGAGTGTTTACAAATATAAGTGCTGACCCCTTTCCAACAAAGAACTGTCATATAGACTTAAGACTATTCGCTGAATATTTACCAAAAAGGTGCCCTAACACAGGCCTTGAATGTGCAAACAATAATGCAAGTTCCGGCCTGCATCCTGCTTCTTCCGCTCCAGCGAGGAAGATGAGCACAAGCAACAGCGAGACCGCTGAAGGAGGCAGGCGACCTCTGACATCTTGACCGGTATTTGCCCCCAGGCGCCCACTCCTGTTTCTTGCTGCCTGGTGACCCCTTCTCCTTCAGACAAATGAACAGGGCTTCATCTCTGCCTCAACACAGGGATGATATAGACCAAGAGAGAAAGGTTTTGAGTGTTCGGTCAAAAGCCTGTGCTTGTGGAGACGGGAAGCTTAGAAATCCAGAGTGAGAAAGGTAAGGCTTCTTCTTCCTCCTCAGAGCCTGGGAGTGAGTCTTTGGGGTACGCTGAAGGGGGACATCAGTGGAGCCTATGGAGCCCATGGAGCCCAAAGTGAAAGCTCTCAACTGAGAGGGACCATGTAGGAGAGCCAGGGTTCTAGAATCAGCTTCTTATCCCAGCACACAGTATCCAGCCTCAGAACCAGGGGGTTCCCAGAAACCTGAGTCTCTTCAGCCTGTTCCCCCTCTGTACCTCTGAGCATCGTTGACGGCCAGTGCTGGGGACCAATACTCTTTGTCTTTCTCCTTGGCCTCTGAACTTACTGTTGCTGCTAAGTCACTTCAGTCGTGTCCGACTCTGTGCAGCCCCATAGATGACAGCCCAACAGGCTCCACCGTCCCTGGGATTCTCCAGGCAAGCACACTGGAGCAGGTTGCCATTTCCTTCTCCAATGCATGAAAGTGAAAAGTGAAAGTGAAGTCACTCAGTCGAGTCTGACTCTTCACGACCCCATGGACTAGGCCTTGCAGGCTCCTCCGTCCATGGGATTTTCCAGGCAAGAGTGATGGAGTGGGTTGCCATTGCCTTCTCTGAACTTACTGCTGCTGCTGCTGCTGCTGCTAAGTTGCTTCAGTTGTGTCCGACTCTGTGCGACCCCATAGACGGGGGCCCACTGTCTCTGGAATTCTCCAGGCAAGAATACTGGAGTGGGTTACCATTTCCTTCTCCAATGCATGGAAGTGAAAAGTGAAAGTGAAGTCACTCAGTCGTGTCTGACTCTTAGCGACCCCATGGACTGCAGCCCACCAGGCTCCTCCATCCATGGGATTTTCCAGGCAAGAGTGAGGGAGTGGGTTGCCATTGCCTTCTCCTCTGAACTTACTAGCAACCAGCATATTCTGTTAATCAGCAAAATGGCACCCATGTGTGCCCTCAAGTCTTTACTCAACTGCAATCCGACTAATCATGAAGACAATTCTCTTTAAAATTTATTTTTGGCTGTGCTGGGTCTTCATTGCTGCACGTGTGAATAGGGGCTACTCTCTAGTTGTGGTGGCTTCTCGTGCTGTGGAGCGTGAAGTCTAGGGCACGCAGGCTCAGTTGTTGTGGCTCACAGGTTTAGCTGCCCTGTGGCACATGGGATCCTCCCAGCCCAGGGATCGAACCCATGCCCCCTGTGCTGGCAGGCGATTCTCAACCACTGGATCACCAGGGAAGTCCAAGAGATGACCCTCCTCTGATGATGGAGGGCTCCCAGGAGTTGAGGGAACAAGGACAAGCCTCATAGGCTGATGCCTGGGTGACACCACATGGAACCAGCCCAAGCTCTCCCCCTGTTTCCAGCGGGATAAAAGCTCAAACAGAAATGGGCAGGGAGCAGAGAGAGTACAGAGGAAGTGATTCATTCTTCCAGGCCTTCCTGGACAGGAAGCGAGTGGGAGGAAGAGGGTCAGGGAAGGCTTCACAGAAGAGGTGACATTTGAACTGGGTGTGGGTGCTGGACTTTTGAAAATCAGCCGCCAGTAGCCTCACAGGCCTCAGCCTGTCCACTCCAGGAAGATGAGACCGTTTTCTGGGAAAGAAGAGCCCACAGAGTGGGAACCAGAAGTCGAAGGAGAACTAGCAGACACCAGTTCTTTGGAAAATGCTCTGCGGCTTTTTTGGAGCATACGTGTTGCCCTATTTCCATAGGTAGCCACTAACATATGGTGACTGACACTCTCTGCGATGGGTTCTAGGATGGCGAAGGCATGACAGGGCCATATCAGGACCATGGGTGATGTATTGGACGCTCAGTATATGTTGGGCACTGTGCTCCAGCCCTGAAAGGGAAAGGGCCCCTTCCCCTTCCATCCCCCCCACTGGCAGGAATAAGGCTACTACTATGAGCTATTTGGGGCCACATAGACGAGGGGACGGACACCCTAGGGATGGCAAAACAGGTGACTGTGGAGCAGAGCCACTGCACCAACTGCAGGTTTTACCTGAGAGAAAAACAAACTTCCGTTATGTCATATGGAGTCTCTTACCTATAATATATCTCTATATCTTAACGTATTATAGCCTAACAAATATAGGGGAAGAAAATCGTGACCAAATATATAATAAATATGTAAAATACATATTATAATAAGTGCAGTGAAAAAAGCACATATAGAATATTTCCTGAGGGAATATAATTGAGGGGGAGGCTCCTAATTGTGACTCAAGGAAGCTTTTGTCTTAGTTCAGGCCACTGTAACAAAACATCAAGAGATGGCATGGCTTAACCAACCAGCATTGCTTTCTCACAGTTCCAGAGTCTGGGAAGTTCACAATCAAGGTGCCTGCAGATTCGCTGTCTGATGAGGGCCCTTGTGACCTCGTGCGTGCGTGCCAAGTCGCTTCAGTCGTGTCCGACTCTTTGTGACCCTGTGGACCGCAGCCCGCCTGGCTCCTCCGTCCATGGGACTCTCCAGGCAAGAATACTGGAGTGGGCTGCCTTGCCCTCCTCCAGGGGATCTTCCCGACCCACGCATCAAACCTGAGTCTCTTGTCTCCTGCATCGCCAGGCAGGCTCTCCACCACTAGCGCCAGCTGGGAAGATGCCCTCATGATGTCACCTAACCCTAATTACATCCCAAAGGCTCCACCCCCAAATAGCACTACTTTGTGGGTTAGGGCTTCAAGATACGAATTTGGGGAGTGGGGGACACAAATATTCATTCATAGCAGCTGCTCTGGGAAATGGATTTTGCTGAGACCAGTGGCATGGTTAGGGTGTGGTCAGGGAAGAAGAGCAAGGAGAGAGCATCTGTGAAGATTGTGAGCCACAGAGAACTGGCCACGTGAGCAGAGGCCCTTGGTGCCGACCCTTCAGTCCTTTCCCCCATCTCACAGTCCTGTCCCCATCCATGGGTGGATATGCTTGGGCACCTCAGAATTCAGGAGGTAGCACAGCTGATTCTGGCCCAGATACCTCTTGAAAGAATGGCTGAGGTGGCTCTAGGGAGATCTGAAGGGCAAATACAAACCTTCTTCCAGGAGGGAGCCCCAAGTCCAGACAAGAAGCTGAACCTGCAGCTGGGGCCCAGGAGCAAGCATGAGCCCGGGAGGAAAAGGAGGCTGGGGGGCTCGCAGTGGGAGAGACCCAAGAATGGGTCAGGAGGTGAGGAGACAGACAGGTGTGCAAACGGAGGCTCTGAGGCTGACCTCAGACGTGCCCTGGCTAGACATGACGCTGGTTTGTACCAAGTGTGGACGTAGCTCGTAGGCTCACTGCCTCTTCTAAGTGTGTGCCAGACATAAAGGCAAATACTCTTAGTACAGAGTCTCACCTAATCCTCACACACTGAACTTATAAGGTGGGCCTTGCCTCCATTTTACAAATGAAGAGACTAAAGTTCAGAGACAAGGGAATTGTCCAAAGTCACTGACTGGGTTGTGGGCCCTGCGGCTGGGGTCTGACCTCCGTCCCCAGCCCCACCCCAACCCAAGGCCATGCAGGGGAACCAACCTGGCTAGGAGAGGACCTGGGAGGAGTGTGGCAAACTCTTGGCCTAGTAATCAAAGATGGGCTGCAGCTGTGTTGGATTTCTCTGGGCAATGATTTAAACAAACAACTCAGGGATTTGCCTGGTGGTCAAGTGGTTAAGAATCTGCCTTGCAATACAAGGGACATGGGTTTGATCCCTGATCAGGGAACTAAGAATCCACGTGCAACTAAACCTGCATACAGTGAAAGATCCCATGTTCCACAACTAAGAACCGACACAGTCAAATAAATATTAAAAAATTAACAAATACTGAAAGCGAAGGCTGTGGACAGCAACGGCCTGCATTTGTCATAAGCTCCCTCACTCACCCTCTCGTGCATTGGCTGCCTGGTCCCAAAGTCAGTGGAGTGTACTGTGGCGGAGTGTACTGTGGCTTCCCATCTAGGAAAACCTTTCTTTAGCACCAGAAGCCAGCCGAGCAAGCTTTCCTGAGCCCTTCTCCAGTCACTCTGGGATGCATCAGAGACTGGGAGCCTGAGTACTGATCTAAACTACTAAGTTAGGAAGTTTAGTGCCACCTAAAATACACAGAACTTCCTCCTATCCAAGACGGTAACACGTGTAGGCAAGGACCCTGTTTGTAAACCAGCCATGATGTGCACCCTGCAAACCAGAATGACCGCAAGGGCTGAGTTTTTCCTGGCATTCTTCAGGAAGAGGAGGCGATTACATTTCCCAGAGCTAGAACGCAGAAGGCGGGCAACCGGGATGTGTTGAGATGGAGGTTCAAGAAAGTGGGTGGAGAATTCCTCTCTGTATCTTCTTCTTGTACTTTGCCAAGCTTGCTAGCTCCCTGGTGGCCAGGCACTTGGGTTTCCCACTGTAGACCCAGTCTGTTTGTACTGAAGTTCGGCTAGATACCAACAGCAGGCCCACAGTTTCCTTTCCAAAGCTTTGGCCTCTGAACCCCTGGGGTGTTTGGAGACAGTCTGCAGACCCCATCTTGGAATTCAGGGGTAGCAACCACCTAGCTCACACGACAGCTGAAGAACTCTTGAGTTCTTTTGGTTGCAAGAGTCCATGGGCAAGGGGAGTAATTTTCCTGAACTCAAAATAGCTGTGTGTTAACTAGAGGAACACAATTACTAGATGAAAGCAATTACTTTAAAAATAAATATAAGTAAATAAATTTTAAGTTGTCCATGGTATGCCTACTGAAAAGCTATAATTGAAGGTTTTATGTACCATAAATGCCTTTAAATTTAAAGTTTAGCTAAAAAAAAGATGGGGTGGGGGACTGGAGTCACTGAGAAGAAAGACAGAACTCGCCTCTGTTAATATGGGCTTATGATGAAGGAGCATTTACCCTTAACCCAAGACTCACCCCTTGAAAACTACTAGTTCATGCTCCAACGAAATAGGCAGGAAGGGCTGGGGCTTCTGGGCTTATGAAATTTCATCTCACTTGAACAATAACAGTAAAGTGAAGCATGATTTGCCCTGGGTCATAGTGTAATTGCCTCTGAGTAAGCAGGTCCTGACCGTGCTATTTTTCAAAATCTCGAACCAGTTTCCCTGTGTCTCTCTTGAATTTCCTCTTCTATAACATGTATTTATATCCTGCCTGTTCTAAGCTGACAGGAACAATCACTAGCATTATCTGCTTCCTCTCATATCCTGGTGGAACTCACTTAACTTCTTTCCACATTTTTTTTTTTCTCTCTTTGCCATCAAACTATATCTTATGATGATGAAGGGAGGACAGGGATCACACCTTTGGACTCTATTAAACAAACAAAAACAAACTATTTGGTCCTGAGTACCTGGAAGGACGTTAGTAAATTCATTCATTCATATGTTCATCCCATTAAGACCTCATCCAGAGGCGACTATGTGTGCCAGGTAATAGGAACGAAATGGAAAACAATCTATAGTCACTTTCCCTGAAGTAACTCACACACTAGTGGAACATAAAAAACCAAATACTCCAGGTATTTATGAAAGAGGGTAGTGTGAGTACGTTTGACTGTTAGTGCTGGTTTTAGTTAAAGAAGAGGGCTGATTTATGTTGATCTGATTGAAGCTGTCAAGACAGTCTCACTACTAACAATAACATATTAAGGACCCCCTAAAGGCAAAGCAAAACTTTGATATATAGTCATGATGTGCCCAAAGATCATCAGAGCCTTCAGTTTTAGCTCTAGGGATGTGATCTTTGTTTGATTCTTTCTACCTACCCTAGAACTAACACCCCCAAAAGATGTTCTCTTCTTTTAAGGGACTGGAATGCAAAATTAGGAAGTCAAGAGCTGCCTGGAGTAACAGGTAAATTTGGCCTTGGAGTACAAAATGAAGCAGGTCAAAGGCTAACAGAGTTTTGCCAAGAGAATGCATTGGTCATAGCAAACACTCTCTTCCAACAACATAAGAGAAAACTCTAACATGGACATCACCAGATGGTCAATACCAAAATCAGACTGATTATATTCTTTGCAGCCAAAGATGGAGAAGCTCTATACAGTCAGCAAAAACAAGACCAGGAGCTGAGTGTGGCTCAGATCATGAACTCCTTATTGCCAAATTGAGACTTAAATTGAAGAAAGTAGGGAAAACCACTAGACCATTCAGGTATGACCTAAATCAAATCCTTTACAACTATACAGTGTAAGTAACAAACAGATTCAAGGGATTAGGTCTGATAGAGTGCCTGGAGAACTACGGACGGAGGTTCATGATGTTGTACAGGAGGCAGTGATCAAGACCATCCCCATCCCACCCTCCAAAAAAATACAAAAAAGCAAAATGGTTGTCTGACAAGGCCTTAAAATAGCTGAGAAAAGAGAAGCTAAAGGCAAAGGAGAAAAGGAAAGATATAGCCATTTGAATGCAGAGTTCCAAAGAACAGCCAGGAGAGATAAGAAAGCCTTAAGGCAATGGCACTCCACTCCAGTACTCTTGCCTGGAGAATCCCATGAACAGAGGAGCCTGGTAGGCTACAGTCCATGGGGTCCTGAAGAGTTGGACGTGACTGAGCAACTTCACTTTCACTTTTCACTTTCATGCATTGGAGAAGGAAATGGCAACCCACTCCAGTGTTCTTGCCTGGAGAATCCCAGGGACGAGGGAGCCTGGTGGGCTGCTGTCTATGGGGTTGCACAGAGTCGGACATGACTGAAGTGACTTAGCAGCAGTAGCAGCAGTGATCAATGCAAAGAAACAGAGGAAATAATAGAATGGGAAAGACTAGAGATCTCTTCAAGAAAATTAGAGATACCAAGGGAACATTTCATGCAAAGATGAGCATAATAAAGGACAGAAATGGTATTTACCTAACAGAAGCAGAAGACATTAAGAAGAGGTGGCAAGAATACACAGAAGTGACGTCGCTCAGTCGTGTCTGACTCTTTGCAACCCCTTGGACTGTAGCCTACCACACTCCTCCCATCTGTAGCCTACCACACTCCTCCATCCATGGGATTTTCCAGGCAAGAGTACTGGAGTGGGTTGCCATTGCCTTCACCAGAGGATCTTCGCGACCCAGGGATTGAACGCAGGTCCTCCACATTGTAGGCAGATGCTTTACCATCTGAGCTACCAGGGAAATCCAAAAAAGATCTTCATGACCCAGATAACCACAATGGTGTGATCACTCACCTAGAGCTAGACATCCTGGAATGTGAAGTCAAGTGGGCCTTAGGAACCATCACTATGAACAAAGCTAGTGGAGGTGATGGAATTCCAGTTGAGCCGTTTCAAATCCTAAAAGATGATGCCGTGAAAGTGCTGCACTCAATATGCCAGCAAATTTGGAAAACTCAGTAGTAGCCACAAGACTGGAAAAGGTCATGTTCATTCCAATCCCTAAGAAAGGCAATGCCAAAGAATGCTCAAGTTCAGTTCAGTCGCTTAGTCATGTCCGACTCTTTGCAACCCCATGAATCACAGCACGCCAGGCCTCTCTGTCCATCACCAACTCCCAGAGTTCACTCAAACTCATGTCCATCAAGTCGGTGATGCCATCCAGCCATCTCATCCTCTGTCATCTTCTTCTCCTCCTGCCCCCAATCCCTCCCAGCATCAGGGTCTTTTCCAATGAGTCAACTCTTCGCATGAGGTGGCCAAACCACTGGAGTTTCAGCTTTAGCATCAGTCCTTCCAACAAACACCGAGGACTGATCTCCTTTAGGCTGGACTTGTTGGACCTCCTTGCAGTCCAAGGGACTCTCAAGAGTCTTCTCCAATACCAGAGTTCAAAAGCATCAATTCTTTGGCACTCAGCTTTCTTCATAGTTCAACTCTCACATCCACACATGACCACTGGAGAAACCATAGCCTTAACTAGACGACCTTTGTTGGCAAAGTAATGTCTCTGCTTTTTAATATGCTATCTAGGTACCACACAACTGCACTCATCTCACACCCTAGTAAAGTAATGCTCAAAATTCTCCAAGCCAGGCTTCAACAGTACATGAACCGTGAACTTCCAGATGTTCAAGCTGGATTTAGAAAAGGCAGAGGAACCAGAGATCAAATGGCCAACACCCTCTGGCTCATCAAAAAAGCAAGAGGATTCCAGAAAAAAAACCATCTAGTTTTGCTTTTTTAACTACGCCAAAGTCTTTGACTGTGTGGATCACAACAAACTGTGGAAAATTCGAGATGGGAATACCAGACAACCTGACCTACCTCCTGAGAAATCTGTATGCAGGTCAAGGAGCAACAGTTAGAACCAGACATGGAACAACAGACTGGTTCCAAATTGGGAAAGGAGTTCGTCAAGGCTGTATATTGTAACCTTGCTGATTTAACTTATATGCAGAGTACATCATGAGAAATGCCAGTCTGGGTGAAGCACAAGATGGAATCAAATTGCTGGGAGAAATATCAATAATCTCAGATATGCAGATTACACTACCCTTATGGCAGAAAGCGAAAATAAAGAGCCTCTTGATGAAAGTGAAAGGAGAGTGAAAAAGCTGGCTTAAAGCTCAACATTCAGAAAACTAAGATTATGGCATCTGGTCCCATCACTTCATGGCAAATAGATGGGGAAAGTATGGAAACAGTGACAGACTTTATTTTCTTGGGCTCCAAAATCACTGCAGATGGTGACTGCAGCCATGAAATTAAAATATGCTTGCTCCTTGGAAGTAAAGCTATGGCCAACCTAGACAGAATATTAAAAAGCAAAGACATTACTTTACCAACAAAGGCCCATCTAGTCATCTATGGTTTATCCAGTAGTCACGTATAGATGTGAGTAGGACTTTAAAGAAAGTTGAGCACTGAAGAATTGATGCTTTTGAACTGTGGTGTTGGAGAAGACTCTTGAGAGTCCCTTGGACTGCAAGGAGATCCAACCAGTTAATCCTAAAGGAAATCAGTCCTGAATATTCATTAGAAGGACTGATGCTGAAGCTGAAAGTCTAACTTTGGTTACTGAAGTACTGAGTCATTGAAAAAGGTCCTGATGGTGGGAAAGATTGAAGGAGGGAGGACAAGGGGACAACAGAGGATGAGATAGTTGGATGGCATCACTGACACAATGAACATGAGTCTGAATAGGCTCTGGGAGTTGGTGATTGACAGGGAAGCCTGGCATGCTGCAGTCCATGGGGTCTCAAAGAGTCAGCCACAACTGAGCGACTGAACTGAACTGACACTAGGAATAAGAGTTTGTTGTTGTTTAGTCACTGAGTTGTGTCTGACTCTCTCGTGACCCCCACGGACTGTAGCCCGCCAGGCTCTTCTCTCCATGGGATTTCCCAAAGAATAATACTGGAGTGGGTCACCATTTCCTCCTCCAAGGAATCTTTCCAACCCAGGGATCAAACTCGAGTCTCCTGCATTGGCAGGCTGATTCTTTGCCACTGAGACAGCAGGGAAGCCCAGAAGGAAACGAGAGGAATAAAACCATAGTAAAGTTAGAAATAGGAAATAGGAAAAGGAATATGTCAAGGCTGTATAGTGTCACCCTGCTTATTTAACTTATATGCAGAGTACATCATGAGAAACCCTGGGCTTGAGGAAGCACAAGGTGGAATCAAGATTGCCACAAGAAATATCAATAACTTCAGATATGCATATGACACCATTCTTATGGCAGAAAGCGAAGAAGAACTAAAGAGCCTCTTGATGAAAGTAAAAGAGGAGAGTGATAAAATTGGTTTAAAGCTCAACATTCAGAAAACTAAGATCGTGGCATCCAGTCCCATCACTTCATAGCAAACAGATGGGGAAACAGTGGAAACAGTGGCTGACTATTTTGGGGGGGCTCCAAAATCACTGCAGATGGTGATTGCAGCCATGAAATTAAAAGATGCTTACTCCTTGGAAGGAAAGTTATGACCAACCTAGACAGCATATTAAAAAGCAGAGACATTACTTTGCCAAAAAAAGGTCCATCTAGTCAAGGCTATGGTTTTTCCAGTGGTCATGTATGGATGTGAGAGTTGGACTGTAAAGAAAGTTGAGTGCTGAAGAATTGATGCTTTTGAACTGTGGTGTTGGAGAAGACTCTTGAGTGTCCCTTGGACTGCAAGGAGATCCAACCAGTCCATCCTAAAGGAAATCAGTTCTGAGTGTTCATTGGAAGGACTGATGCTAAAGCTGAAACTCCAATACTTTGGCCTCCTGATGCAAACAGCTGACTCATTGGAAAAGACCCTGCTGCTGGGAAAGATTGAAGGCAGAAGGAGAAGAGAACAACAGAGGATGAGATGGTTGGATGGCATCACCGACTCAATGGACATAAGTTTGCATAAACTGCAGGAGTTGGTGATGGACAGGGAGGCCTGTCATGGGGTCACAGAGTCAGACACAACTGAGCAACTGAACTGAACTGAAAGAAAGTGAGTGCAAGGTGTATGTGGGGGTGGGCAGGGGGGAGGAGATGCTTCTTAGGTCATCTGTATTAGAAGGACCCTCTCTCTAATACACTGCATTGAAGGTCTCAGAATCAACCACCTGGGAGATACTGAAGGAGAGGGCTGACCTGCAATGGTGATGTACCAAATCTTGCAGGCAGCAAAGCAGTGATGGCAAATTCAGGGCACCCACGCTATTACTCCCCTCACCAGCACCCATGGCAGCCACCAGCAACTGATCAGGCCACCTGATCTCAACCACAGCTGCCCATCAGAACCAACTTTTCTCTGATTCTGATGAGGATTCTCATTATTCTAGTAAGCATGGTACATAACTGGTCCCACCCTAGATGCACAAGAGAAAAGTGAATCCGTTACAACCAGTGCATTGGGGCATTTGGGCTTAATTCTCTGAGGAACCCCTGGCTGCCAACACTTGGATTTGTTTTGTGAGATTTTGAGTTGAGAAACCCAGGTGAGTTGACAGGAACTGTGAGGGGATAAATGGGCGTTGTTTTAACCTGCTATATTGTGGTCCACAGTGATAGAAAACTAACAGATTGTATCTACTGTAAAACATGCCATTGATTCTAAGACATGCCAATGGCTTCATAACATCTGAGGTAACAACAAAAACTACAGCATTAAATGTTGGCATCAATCCTGAGGCGTAAATGGAAAGATATTCTGATTTAAAAGTAGTAAAATGGCAAAAGCCACTACAATATTGTAATTAACCTCCAATTAAAATAAATAATTTTAAAAAATCAGAAAAAAGTAGTAAAATTTTTAAAAGTGTGTCTTGTAATGTATTAAAGAAACATATCAGTATTATTATATTTGCGAAGCACCAAAAAATTTTCCAATCCTTATCATATATGATTTGACTTAGTTCTCCTAAAAGCTCTGTGATTGTTGAGAGGGGAGGTATCATGATAAGAAAACTGAGGTACAGAGAAGTTAATGAAATTCAAAGTGATAACACTAGACAGAGCCTGGACCAGAATCAGACTTGCACTTTCCATTATACCAGGACCAGACCATCACTTCTCATTTTGCCAACATAACTCCCTTCAAGGAGAAACTGTGCCACCAACAGCCTTGCTCAGGGGAGAGCCACAGAGACTGTATTTTCTTCTAAGTGAGGCTGTCCCTTTTTATTTTTTTTAATTTACTCTTTACAATTTGTTTTTGGCTGTTGTGGGTCTTTGTCGCTGTGCACAGGCTTTCTCTGATTGCAGTGAGCGGGGGCTCCTCTGTAGTTGCGGTGTCCGTCTGGGCTTCTCGTCGTGGTGGCTTCTCTTGTTGCAGAGCATGGGCTTTAGGGTGCACGGGCTTCAGCAGTTATGGCTCCCAGGCTCTAGGGCACAAGCTTAATAGTTGCGGCACATGGGCTTAGCTGCTCCACAGCATGTGGGATCTTCCCAGACCAAGGAGGGGTCGAACCTGTGTCTGCCGCACTGGCAGGCGGATTCTTTACCACTGAACCACCAGGGAAGCCCAAGGCTGTCACTTCTGAAAGAACCTGATTAGCAGTATATACCCGAGGCCACCAATCCATAGACTACTCAGTTATCACATATGGAATGGGCCAACTCACAAAGATGAGCTGGGGCTCATCAGATTCCCCCGTGTAAGGCATTAATTCAGTATTAGAGCAGGATCATCACATGAGCCATGGACAAACAGAGGCTATGTGGGAGCACACACCAGGTGCAATGAGAGGAGGCCATCCAATGGCATGAGGAAAATGGAACAATGGAGGAAGCAGAGGAACCCTATGATTGAGACCGTGGAGCCCATCAGAAGATTGTCCCTGGAGCTGTTTCTGTTGCAGACATGCCCCATTCCAATTACAGTCCTTTGGTGTCCTTAAAATCCTCTCCCAGCTTTAGTGAGAAACTGGCATAAATGTCTGTTCATTGCAACTGTATCATTTATAGAGTCATGATCCATGTTGTCCAGTTTAGAAGTCCAGTTAAAGAAACACTGTTCAAAAAGTGAATGTCACAATAATCTGTATTTATCAGACACAGCCACCTTTTCTCCCCTAAAGCCCACTGTCTTCACACACCACAGTTGCACATGTTTCAACAATCCCCCATGAATGACTCCTAGCTCTCTCCCATGTGCATCTTACTATCTTCCTGTCTTTTCCATCATCTTAAAATTACCCATCACAAAAGCCCAAGAACTGGTCTAGCAAGACAAGGTCCATCCTTGAAGGATGGAGGAGGATAAGGGCCTAGGTACTCCAAGTTAGAAGAATCCTCTTTAATGAGCAGAGGGTGGGGAAACAAATGAGAACACTCATCATATTTCAATCATTATTTACCCTGTCATCACACAGTCAAGGAAAAAAGCCATAACTAAAATAACCTAATTTTGAAATCATGGTCACTGTAAGCTTATGCCATGAATATCTAGGGACTGTGTTTATGGGTTGCACACAGACTTATTCTGAATTTTCTAGGAGTAACACTTGTCAAATGATCTGGTGAAAAGAAGTAGATGGACTAAATGACCATGTTATCCAACTCACACAGCTAGTGAATATGCAACAGAATTGGAGTGGGTGGGAGAAGGTGTGTCTGAGTGTGAGTTCCTGTTTACCTTAGGATGCTCAGAATATCAATTCAAATGCTACCACCAAAGATATGGTCACTAGAAGCAGCTAAGACAGTTTTTGTGGTTATTTCTGTCCTTAGAGTATATCTCACACATGATGTATAATCAAATCAGTGATTTTAAAGAACTAGTTCCTGTCTGATTACACCACCAACTAGATGCACAGTTGCTGCTGCTGCTGCTGCTGCTGCTGCTGCTGCTGCGTCGCTTCAGTCGTGTCCGACTCTGTGAGACCCCATAGACAGCAGCCCACCAGGCTTCCCCGTCCCTGGGATTCTCCAGGCAAGAACACTGGAGTGGGGTGCCAGTTAGGTTCACCTATTTTACTGCACTTTTGACATTTATGAATTGCTTTTTAAATTTAGTTTTATATTAAATGAAATGTCAAAATTTACTTTCCTAATATAAAATGTTTACAAAGTCCCAAAGTTAAATGTGCAAAACTTATTTTTCATTTATTTCATACTTGGTTTCACGTGACCCCCACTGGTACTTTCAACAGCTTCCTTCCACCCAGCAGTGTGGTTACTGATGTCTTATAAAAAGCCTCTTTGGCAACTCACACATCACTGCTTCTGTTATGTTCTCCAGGTGCCAGCTCCCTACATCTGCTTCAAACACTCTTCTCGTAGGAGGGAGAAGGGGAGGAGTGATGATGAGAGTTATGGTAATAATAATAGCAAAACTTTAAGGAAGTGTTTCTTGTTTGCTAGCTACTGTGCTAAGCTTTTCCTTGGATTAATCTATTTTATCTTCTTATTTATTTGCTGGATAGTGTTATTGTCCCTATTTTGCAGAGAACAACAGTGAGAAATTGGAGATAGTAAGTGGCAGTATCAGGATGAAGCCCAGGTCTCCAAGGACTTCCATATTTCTTAGAAAAGATCTGATGTGTTATTTCTCAAATTATAAAAGCAATATATTAAGGTTTGCATACTTCTTGTAATCAGTAAAACGAAACAGACGTTGGCATTCTGACAGGTGTGAGGTGATATCTCATTGTGGTTTTCCCTTGCATTTCCCTGACAATTCGCAATGTTGAGCACCTTTTCATGTGCCTGTTGGCCATCTGCATTTACTCTTTAGAAAAATGTCTTCTCAGGTCTTCTGTCCATTTTTTAATCAGTTTTTTTTATTTTGAGTTATATGAGCTATTTATATATGTTTGTATTAATTCCTTCTGGGTCATATCATTTGCAAATTTTTTTTCCATCCAGTAGGTTGTCTTTTCATTTTATGGATGGCTTCCTTGGCTATGCAAAAGCTTTTAAGTTTAACTGACTCCCAGGTCAGTTTTTGCTCCCAAGCCAGTTTTTGCTCCCAAGTTTATTTTTGCTTTTATTTCCTTTGCTTTAAGAGAGAGATTCCCCAAAATACTGCTGCTATTTATATCAAAGAGTGTTCTGCCTATGTTTTCCTCTAAGAGTTTTGGAGTATCCGATCTTACATTTAGATCTATAATCCATTTTGAGTTTTTTGTTTGTTTGTTTGTTTTGTTTTGTTTTGCAGGTGGGATCTGGCAGGTGGGATCTGGCAGGTGGGATCTCAGTTCCCTGGCCAGGGATCTAACCTGTGTCCCACCTCAATGAAAGCATAGAGTCTTAACCACTGGACCACCAGAGAAGTCCCATTTTGAGTTTATTTTTGTATATGGTGTTAGAGAACGCTCTAATTTTATTCTTTTACATGTTGCTGTCCAGTTTTCCCAGCACCATTTATTGAAGAGACTATTTTATCTATTGTGTGTTCTTGCCTCCTTTGTCATAGATTAATTGGCTATAAGTGGGTGGGTTTATTTCTGGGCGCTTTATCTACTTCCATTGATGAAATAACAAATGTTGGCAAGAATACAGAGAAAAGGGAACCCATGTACACCATCAGTGGGAATGTATTAATCAATTGGTTCTGTCACTGTAGAAAACATTATGGCATTGTCACAAAAAACTAAAAATAGAACTACCATATAACTCAGAAATTCCACTCTGGGGTATATATCTGAAAAAAAACAAAAACACTAATTCAAAAAGACACATGTACCCTAATGTTCATAGCATCATTATTTATAATTCACAAGATATGGAAGCAACGTAGGTGTCCATCCACAGATGAATGGATAAAGTAGTTGTTTCATATATATATATATATATATATATATATATATATATAGAATACTACTCAGTAATAAAAAAGAAAGAAACTTTGCCATTTGCAGCAACATGGATGGACTTGGAGGGCATTATGCTAAATTAAATATGAGAAAGACAAACACTCTATGATATCATTAATCTATGGAATCTGAAAAAGTACTACAAACCAGTGAATATAAAAAGAAGGCAGACTCTCAGATATAGAGAACAAACTAGTGGTTACCAGTGGGAAGAGGGAAGGGACAAGATAAAGGATTAAGAGGTTCAAAGTATTAGGTATAATATGAGCTATACTGTAAAGGTGGGGGATATAGCCAATATTTTATAATCACTATAAGTGGAGTGTAACCTTTAAAAATGTGAGTCACTATATTTTACATCGTAACATATTATACAGCAACTACAATAAACAAACAAAAAGTGAAGTGAAAGTCGCTAGTCGTGTCCAACTCTTTGCGACCCCATAGACTATACAGTCCAGAGAATTCTCTAGGCCAGGATACTGGAGTGGGTAGCCTTTCCCTTCTCCAGGGGATCTTCAAAACCCAGGGATCAAACTCAGGTCTCCCACATTGCAGGTGGATTCTTTACCAGCTGAGACACAAGGGAAGCCCAAGAATACTGGAGTGGGTAGCCTATCCCTTCTCCAGTGGATCTTCCCGACCCAGGAATCGAACCAGGGTCTCCTGCATTGCAGGTGGATTTTTACCAGCTGAGCCACCAGGGAAGCCCACGAATACTGGAGTGAGTAGGTTATCCCTTCTCCAGGGGATCTTCCTGAACCTAGGGATCGAACTGGGGTCTCCTGCATTGCAGGTGGATTCTTTACCAGCTGTGCTGGTAAAGAAAAAATTCCCTTTTTCCTGCTCTGTCCTTTAGTCTAGTCCCTGGTACAAGTATCATGGCATGGCACATGCCTTTCCACATCTCTCTCCTTGTTCATCCATCTAAAAGCATAGACACATGTAGACAGGGTTTTTAATTTATTTGCTGTGAATGAAATAGAAGGATATCACAGAATTTTCTGGACAATTACATATCTATTATACCTACATATCAGGAAATATAGATGTAAAATTTCCCCTGATGTCCTATCTTCCATACAAACACATACAGAAAATTGAAAAATGGAGATCAAATCAAGCATGGAGCATTTTCTCAGCCAAATTTTACTTTTTCTCTTCATGAAAGTGAAAGTGAAGCTGAAAGCCACTCAGTTGTGTCCGACTCTTTGTCGGAATTCTCCAGATACTGGAGTGGGTAGCCTTTCCCTTCTCCAGGGGATCTTCTCAATCCAGGAATCAAACCCAGGTCTCCCATATTTCAGACATACTCTTTACCAACTGAGCTATCAAGGAAGTCCATTTCTGCATCCATTTCACACCTGCACCACCACCCCCTCCCACACATGAATAAAAAATCCAGACTATTAATGTGATTCCTTCTATATTGTTCTCCATTTCAACTAAACCATATATAAATATGTAAAAATATACATACATGCATAGCTTTTTGTCATTGTCTATTTTATAGAAATAAGATGAATTATACACATTTCTTTACACATGGCTTTCCCTGGGAATATCTCACGGAAATCCCTCCAAGTCAACTAGTATGACTCATTTATTTCTTTAATGGCTATGTTACATGTTTAGCTATGCCAAAATCTATTCAACCATTCCCATAGTGATAGGCCCATTTGTTTCTATTTTTGTCACTGTAAACCACTAACTGCAATATACTATTGCTGGACGGAATATTCTTGTACATAAAACTTTGTGCTTCTCTAAGGTGAAATTAATTTCTGTGTAATAATTAACTTTATATAAGGAAGATTTTTTTTAAGTGCAATCTGCCCTCTTTGTCAATAGAACATACATTATGTGAGACTTAATTATAACAAACAAGAAACGCCAGTGCTTTTATTTTTTAACCCCAGTGCTTTTGCAGAAATGAAGGCAAGAAAAATAAATGGTATAGGCCAGCTATATAAGAATTTATGAATTATCTATATGCCTTTATTATCTCAACACCATCAGCCCCTCAACATAATACCTGAACATTTGCAATATTAATTATAGTTAGACATCTTTGATATTTTGCCTTCTTTTAGTCACACAAAATGCACAACTTTTCATGTATATTTTGACTTTTCATTGTAAAGATGTATTTGCCAATGGAAGAAGAGACAGCATTTTATTTAGCAGTTTGTTAGCTAGCTTGTTTTGTGACTTGAATTATTTAGACATATGGTAAGTGGGCCTCAACTTGTCCTCCTGCCCAGGCCCTGCAAATGTTTCTGAGGGGCAGATCTGCTTTCAGCCCAAACTATGTTCATTTATTAATTTGTTCCTTCTTCATTCATTCAACATGTGTTTGCTTAACCTTTTTTAATGAGCCAAGCAGTGTACTAACTTCATATATTCCACAAAACTCTACTGAGTGTCATTAGAGTTCTGAGGACTTAGGACTTAGCTGGTACTAAGGGTAATCTTGGGCTTCCCTGGTGGCACAGAGGTTAAAGCGTCTGCCTGCAATGCAGGAGACCTGGGTTCGATCCCTGGGTCGGGAAGATCCCCTGGAGGAGAAAATGGCAACCCACTCCAGGATTCTTGCCTGGAGAATCCCATGGATGGAGGAGTGTGGAGGGCTACAGTCACGGGGTTACAAAGAGTCGGACACAACTGAGCGACTTCACTCACTCAAGGATAATCTGATTGAAATGATACAATTGTAATTGGAAAGAGTTTGGTCCAGTGATAAAAAGATGGAAAAATAAGGAAATGATTCAAAGACTGTGATAAGTGTTCAGGAAGGTGCATACATAGTGCATTGAGCACAGAGAGGAGAGGATATTTCAACCTGGGGACATTGGGGACAACTTCATGGAGGCAGAAGTGACATTTTGGGTGGGACTTAATGCATGAGTTCAGCTGCATGCAGTCATTGGGTCAAAAATAAATATGATACAGGATATATAGATATTTATAACATGTTCTTTATAATAATAACATCATTTATTTATAACAATGTATATCTGTTGTTTGGAGAAGGCACTGGCACCCCACTCCAGTACGCTTGCCTGGAGAATCCCATGGCCAGAGGAGCCTGGTAGGTTGCAGTCCATGGGGTCACTAAGAGTTGGACATGACTGAGCGACTTCACTTTCAGTTTTCACTTTCATGTATTGGAGAAGGAAATGGCAACCTACTCCAGTGTTCTTGCCTGAAGAATCCCAGGGACGGGGGAGCCTGGTGGGCTGCCGTCTCTGGGGTCGCACAGAGTCAGACAAGACTGAAGCGATTTGGAAGCAGCAGCAGCATATCTGTTGTTTAGTCGCTAAGCTGTGTCTGATTCTTTTGAGACCCCATGGACTGTGTAGCTTGCCAGGCTTCTCTGTCCACGGGATTTTCCAGACAAGAATACTAGAGTGGATTGCCATTTCCTACTCCAGGGAATCTTCCCCATCCAGGAATCCAAGCTGCATCTCCAACATTGGTAGGTGGTTTCTTTACTACTGCGCCACAACTTACGTATATTTAAAATTATGACCTAATACTATATAAATATGTTTACTATAAGACAGTATACAAATACATAGCAAATGTATTTGTATACTGTATTTACATTATATATAAATGTGGGGCCATAGAAAAAATATCAGCAGAAAATTAAGCTTAACATGGGGAAGCATTTCCTCTTTAGAGTCTTGTCACTCTATGTCGCTGAGACCTGTGGAGAAGGGCAGGGATCCGTGAGGGTGAAGGAAGGACACAGATGAAGAAATCAACAGCTTGAGGAAAGGGACAGTAGCTGGTGGGATTGACTGATTGCAGTAGGGGCTGAATCTCTTGAGTGTGAAGCAAAGTTCTGTCCACATCGGCAAAATGATAAAGATGGAGCAACTGGCAGGTGAACGAGGCTCTTACTTGTTTGTTTCAGCCACTGAGATGATTCACCCCAAAGCCCACCTCAAGAGCAGGCTGATGGGACCCACATGTCACGTTCCAGCGCTGGCCTGCTGCGCTAGCTAAGGCTTTCTAAGCTCCACCCTACCCCTGGATGATTCCAGATGCTGCAGCACACGCACAACAGGGCGTTTGCCTGTAGGTGTTTTTCTGACCCCATTACCTCAATCAGGATAGTCTCCAAAGTTATTATTGCCCAGAGCACCTATGTCTCACGCCCCCATGGTTCAGTGATCTCACCTCTCCAAGATGGCCACCAAGGTGGGCCAGGCAAACTCCTGCCCTGGGAAATCCAAATGGAGTCAATGCTGAGAACCCAGATAGAAATTTCAACCAATAACTGCATTTTCCTCAATTGCAATATGGAATCCTCCCCATTCTGGCTTTATTTTCCACGTCTACATTTGCAAATGAGACTGACCTTAAACAATTTCCAAGCAAATTAAGAGGGACAATGTTGGGCAGGGGCGATGAGGATGTAGTTTTTTCACTTTTACATCCACAGTTCAGTTCATTTCACGGTGACCAAATAAACGTTAGTGCAAGTAGATGAACCTGGAAGCCCCATCCAGTTGAGAACCCATCCACTTCCACATTTCATAGGTTTCCTCAACATGCCACCCAATCCTCAGCACATTTGGTAAACGGGAGGCCACGATGCTCCATTCCGATCTCCCTTATGGACTGAGACCCTCACTCCCAGAGATATGGAGAGTGCTGAGAGCCCCTCCTGCATAAAAAGGGTCGCCATTCTGGTGGCAGCTTGCATCCTGTGACTGGTCAATTCCTGGAGATGAATCATACCTGTTGCTCTTGTCCCAGTGCTGAGACTAACTTTGGTCCTGAGAGCCCCATGGGATTCACTGAGGCTTGTGTGGTGACTGCATGTACACAGACCAGCAACGCCCTTTGCCCGATGTCACTTTTTTCTCTCCCTTTTGGAAGCCCTTGACTCCCAGAGCTCTCTTCAATTTGTTTCCATTTTAGAGTCTGCTTCCCAAGGAACCCAACCTGGGACAACCTGTGCCAGGACAGTCTGAGGAATGGTCTTAGGAAACAGCCTCTGAGAGCCTCATCCTGGGAAAAGGTAGAGCATGACCCCACCTTTTACAATTGTTAACACAGTCCCAGCTGCGAACTGGGATGGTTCACCACATGGGGACAACATATCAGGCTGAGAAATATGTGGAAAAGTAATATAAACACAATAAAGTAGAACTATATGGCTGTTGATAGAGAAAATGAATGCTTTAGAAAAAAAGATAAAATATGAAAGGTCGTTTATTAGTGATTAAAGGCTAAGTGTAGAAGCCAGAGGGCTTCTTGCTAGCAAATAAGAAACTCTCATCTCTCGCAGCCAAGAGGAAGATGGAGATGAGGATAAGGACCAGGGCTTAATCATAAGAGAAGTCAAGCTCCCAAGAAGGCTAAACTCCCAAATAAGGTAGGTCTACTATGGGAAAGTCAGGCTCTGATATGAAAGAATGGGACCCAGAAATAGGAATATTGATGTTGATGTATTTGAAAACATGGAATCCTCAGATACCCCAGAATCTTCTGGCCTGTTCAGAAGTTGCCCACTCCTCCCTATTCAAGACAATCCCCTCAACCCAGGAGATGACTCAGAGGCCTCCCCGTTGCATAACCTTCCCTCTTCTGGTTCTCCCTCCACCTCCCTCCTGGCACTAGACCAGCAGCTGTTAGGGTAAGGTCACAACATAAACCAGACAGGGGCGTCCTGCATCAACTGAGAGAAATGGAATTATCCACTTAATGAACTGGCTGCATGATGCAAGACAGTGGGGACTGGATTCTGATGCTGCTGGATACAGGGGGTCAGAATATCAGGTTGGGTAAGGTGGAGTTTATCAATGTGAACACATCCTATCATGATATATGATTTAACAATCCATCAAGGACTACAAAAGATGGTACCAGCATACCACTAGAATGGCCCTTGGAAGCTTCAGAAAAGCAACAGCCAACACAAGTCACACAGAAATGCCAAATTTCCATGGCAGATATGAAAGAGAGAATCAAAATCTTACAGAAGTGATCATGCTAGAAGGGATCCACTTTTAGGGTCTGAAGACTTGCTGCATATAGGAAGCTCCGGCAAAGTGATAGGAAATGCTCTGGTGTAAGGATCACTGGCATTTCTGAGATACTCAGTGGTGACCCTCATCTGAAGACCCAACCTTACCACAGGAGATGTGTAACAGAACCAGGCTCCTGGGGGATGAGAGATTCTAAAATAATAAAGGTCAGGTAATGCTTAGCCAACAAAAAAATGGAGGCAATTATTATAATTAGTGGTAAAGTGGCAGTGCTTCCTAGGGAGTTGGGGGAGTCTGGGGTGACTTACTCAAGGACTAAGGGATGTGCAGGAATGCAGCATGCTCGGTGTTTAAACAGAGACAGCCCTGGGAAAACCAGGATGGTTGACCACACTAAGGGTGACCATACAGAGCTACGGACACCTATGGCCATTTACTCAAGTAATCCTACCCTGAAGAAAGGCAAACATCCAAATACTTCAATGACTGTTGGACACAGGGTCTAAGTTACTGGTATCTGAGATCTGAACTATCAGCTGATCCCTCATGAGATTCAGGGCTTATGGGGACCAGGCAATAACAATTGAGTCCAGCTCATTGTGTGTCCAACAGATTCATAGACAAACCTAGTGGTCAGTTCCCAGATATGTAATTTGAATAGCTATACTTGGGAACTTCCCTAGTGGTCCAGTTATTAAGAATCTGCCTGCCAATGCAGGGGACACCGGTTTGACTCCTGTTCTGAGAACACTCCACATGCTGTGGGGCAACTAAACCCATGAATCACAATTACTGAGCCTGAGTGCCCTAGAGCCTGTGCTCAGCAACAAGAGGAGCCACAGCAATGAGAAGCCAGTGCCCTGCAACTAGAGAGTAGCCCCCACTCACCAAAACCAGAGAAACCCCACACGCAGCAACCAAGACCCAGAGCAGCCAAAAATAAATTTTAAAAATAAGTAATGAAAAAAATTGCTATACTTGGCAGCTCACTGAGCATCCTCAGTGATTCCTTGGTTGTGGAGTAAGAGCTATTATAGTGGGAAAGATCCAGTGGAAGCTTTTGAAATTGACCCTCCCCCACAGCCAACATGGTTAATCCAAAATAACATTGTGTCCTTGGGAGGAGAGCAGAGATTACTGCCTCCTTAAAGACCCAAAGGCTGAGAGGCAGTGACCCTCCCATGACACCTCCAAAGCCAGCTATGTCCCGGAGGACACCAGTGGCCTCCTGAAAACTAGTAACCTCAACTGCAACCGCCACATCAGAAGCAAGAGCTTAATTAGATTAGACTACATGCTCTCAGGCGCACAGTATGTTGCCACTGATCTAGCGAACGAGTTCTTTTTGATCCTTACTAGAGAGGAGAATGAAAAGTAGTTTGTATTCACTTGAAATGGACATCAGTCTCCATTTACAACCTGGTCTCACAGGAAGGAATGAAACTCCATGCCAAATGAACATGAGGACAGAGCTAATATATGCCAAAGTGACCTGGGTGTCCAGACGTTTCAGAGTGTCACCCTGGTTCACGGTACTGACGACATCATGTAAATCAAACCCGATGAGGAAGAAGTGGCAGAAAATGTGGGAGATGCTGGTAAGTCGCCGGTGCTCAGAAAGGCAGGAAATAAGTTCTGTCACGATGAAGGGGCCTGTCGCGTCAGTGAAGGCTTCCCAGTTTGGAAGGCATGTGGACAGATACAACTGTCACAGCCTGAGAAGGGCAGGGTGTCCAGGGGCTCAGGCCATTTGCATGAGGGTCTGCCGCTCTGCCAGGTAAGCCAATCAGAGCAGCAGAGTTGTTAGTGAAGGGCGAGGGTGGTCTGGGACGGAGGAAGAGGACTAGTGGAGGAATGGCTAGGGGTGTGAGGATTAGGTGCTATCTTGAGACAGGCGACAGCGGCAGGGGCTGCAGTTCACCCCATTCACTATTCCTTTATATTAAATAGACTCTAAGTGGCACAGGGTGGACCGTGGGGCCCTCTGAGGTGTACCAGTTGCTAAGAGCTCGGCTGGGCTCCCCCACACCCCACCCCTACCGCCACAATGGTCCTTAGGTGGGGAGGGTTCCTCACCTGTGGACACAGCTCCTTCCCCGAGCAGCCTGCACACCACGACTGCTTCACACAGGGCTATCACTGTCCGGCCCCTCTGGCTGGGCTGAGATCATGTCATGGACCACAGCCCCACTTCTCCCTTCCCCAGTTCTGCTCCTTTCACTCCCCCACAGGCACTGATCCCCAAACACCCCACATGCAAATGTCCATCTCAGACTCCACTTCCCATGGAACATAACCTCCAACACAGCCTCGCTCATCTAATTTTTTGTAAGAAAAGATACATTTAAAAAATATCTGAAACTTCAGCTTTTTCAATCTCCAAACATCACATATGAAAGAGAAGCTTCTAATGCCCTCATACAGTAATACAGCACACCATCACTGGCACTTAAAGAACAAAGGAAAACTGGGGGTGGGGTGAGTGCTTCGAGTTCTGTCATTGCCAGTCTGTTACCAGGCAAGGGAAACTGTCCTGCTACCCATGAAACAAGGGAAAGGAATGCATGATTGACAGGATCCTGAAATCATAAACATGCTTCAAAGGAAAATTACAGCAACACAGGCTTCATATGGAAAGCAACCAATTCCTCTTTTCAGAATCATCTCAGTCTGCAATTACCCTTGGAAGTGGTGAAGACAATCACTGTCACTTTGCAGATGAGAAAACTGAGGCTTAGCCATTTGTCCAAGATTACACAATCAGTTAATCAATGGTGGAGCTGGTGAACCTAAGACATCAATTTCTGATCCTGAGGGCTCCAAGAGTCTCTCCTGTCTCCACATAGGTAAATGCCAGGATACCTGGATGCTAAGCATTGCACTAATTCTGAGCAAAACTCTATTGAATTATTTATACCCTAGGAACACATACCTTATTTTTATTAGGTGCTACTAATGGGAAAAGAAAAGGAATTCATTACAGAAATTACTATGCATTCTTGTTTACTGGAACACATCAATTCTGTGTTAAAAAAAAAAAAAAGCTATTTCTATGAATCTGGCTCAACTACTCAAACTCTGCCTTGACAGAGACCTGACAACCACGATGGGCTTTTATATCATCACACTCAGTAATCTCCATATGGTGAAGATCTGGTGTTCAGGAACTACTGGCTTACAGTGTTTTATTACATTTAAAGAAGATGTTTTATTGCATTAAAAAAATAGCTTGTAGTGATTTACACTCTTATCAGAAGTATGTGTTTATAGGGACTGTAATTAGTGAAGGACAAAAAATTGATGCAGATAATAGCAATACCCAGGGACTCATGAGATTTGTCACTGTCTTATTGCTTTCTAAGCAAAAGTTTTCTAGCAACTTATTTTCCCCTTAAAACATATACTTGAGTTTTTTTGTAATGGAAGCTGATCTTAAAAAAGATTTACTTCGCAGAAATATACTTTGTACAAATATATGTAGAACATATAAATTTTCATGATAAATGATATTTCTATAAATATAAAAGTAAGTAAGTAAAAGTAAGGGTTAGTCGCTCAGTCGTGTCCAACTCTTTTTGTGACCCCATGGATTGTAGCCCACCGGGCTCCTCTGTCCATGGAACTCTCCAGGCCAGGAGAGTTGCTACTGCAACAGGTAGCCATTCTCTTCTGCAGGGAATCTTCCTGACCCAAAGATTGAACCCAAGTCTCCTGCATTGCAGGAAGATTCTTTACCATCTGAACCAACAGGGAAACCTTAAAATTAATATGTAACTTACATATAAACATATAAATACTATATAATACATATACATACTTTAACATTTATAAAGTGTTTACTATGTGCGAGGCACTGTTCTGAAGTGTTAATTCATTTAATCTTCATTCATGAATAACTCATAAATAAATAAAACCCATGAATAACTCAATAGACAGTAACCCATAAATTCTGAAATGAGAATGTATTACACTTCATAGACAAAGAGAATATAGTGCTTTGTACAACAAGGACACTGAGGCACAGCCAGCTTAATAAACTTGACCAAGAGCAGACAATGACTGGTAAAGCTGGGTTTCAAAGTCAGACACTGTGACTCCATTCTGTTCTTTGGGTGTAGAATTAGAATTAAACGACTGAAGGAAAACAAGGCACCATTTCCCTAGTTCTTCTCCTCAAGTCCTTCACTTTTGCTTTCAACTCAAAGATGTTTATTAGTGTGTGTGTTACAGGATGAACCCTCCAGGTTTTGAACTTGTCTCTTTATGGCCCCAGGGAATTATTTTATCAACAATAGTGAAATTAACCCAGAAGCAAGTGTTCAGCCAAATCTAAGGCTCAGGGAGAATTTGAGATATTTCCAATGAATCAATAGGCTTACAGGTGTCAGGCAGGTGACCTAAGTGAACACAGCAGCTGGGTGGAGCCTGTGGCAAACAAGGGCCCTCCCAGTGACTGAATGGGGCGATTGCTCCCCCAGCCAGCCTAGAGTTGCCAGCGGTATAATGGGTCCGGTGTGAAGAGACTTTCCCACTTTTTTCGAGAGAATCCAGAAATGTAAAGTCTCTTGACTTTTAAACACTAGTGGATTTTTCCTTTTTTGCAGGATTTTGTAAGCCAAACAATGCACCTGTATGGCAGCTATGAATCACGGGCCACCATTTTGTAACTTCTGGCCTGAATGAAAATTGAGAGAGAGGGTCTCCCAAGTGCTATGAATTGAGGAGCACTGGGAGAGTGACCTCATTCTCTAACTATCTCCCCCCAGTGGCTTGCATTTCCAGTTATTAATTTATTCCCATGTTAACACTGAGTTTTCCATGTTCATTAAAAGAATATGGCAGCGAAAGATAACCTACTTAAGTCCATCACAATACTATGGAAAAAGCAACTAGATACTTCAAGCACCCCTTTTAGAAGGTGACATAAACTGTATTCTAAACTATCTAGGGACTTCCTTGGCAGTTCTGTGGTTATGACCCCACCCTTCCAATGAAGGTAGTGTGGGTTGATCCTTGGTTCCCTAGTTAGAGAACTAAGATCCCACAAACTCTGTGGCCAAAAAGAGCTATCTAAATACCCAAGACTGAGGGGCCGAATGAACCAGATTCTGCATTTGGCTATGGTGCCTCAGACATCTGTCTCCTGGGCTCAGCCAGTCTTTAGGACTCCCTCCTTCACTCACCTGACTCCATCTCTTTTTTTGTGTTAGAGATAATTCTATGAATTCAGATTTTTTTTAGTTGCAAGTAACAACAACAACAACAACACAACAACTCCAAGTGGCCTCATTGAGAGAGAAATGAGAGAAAGATAGAAGGAGAAGGAGCTAGATAGAATGTGTTGGTTCCAGAAACTGGAAACTGATCTCTGGGGAATCTAGGTCAGATATGTCTGGATCCAGAATTCTAGCAATCTGTCTCTCCATCCCAGACCCATGCTCCTCTGTATTGGCTTCAATATTTGGCAGAGTCTCCCAGTGAGGTGGGCCTGGCGGCCAGCTGCAGCTCCCCTGTAACGTATACTCACTTAGCAACTCTACAGAAAGAGGTCCTCTCTTTTCGAACGCATGCCAAGTGACTGCAGCTGACACTGTGGACTTGAGCCACGTGTCTGCATCTAAGCCAGTGGGATGGGAGTAGGATACCCTGACTGGCTAAACCTGGGTTTCATGCCCCTCCACCCCATCCCCAGAGGCCAGAATGCAGGGGCAACTACTACAAAGTCATGAATTTAGAGTCTGATGGGTGGGGGATTCCACTGGCTGTGATGCTTCATTTCTTCCCTCAAAGTTCTCCTATAGTTTTTGCTGCTACTGTTACGGTGCAGTCAGCACAATGCACACAGGCAGAGAACGCAGATTAGAAACACAGCCTCAGTCTAATCTTCTCTTCCAGACAAGTCTGCCTATTTTCTCAAAAGACATCTGCCCCCTGAGCCTGGCCTTAGCATAAGGTTCAACTTTTTATTGTGGCTTTTATGAGACTTTCTGTGATTTGAGCTCAAGCTATCTACCTCTGTCGTCAATTGAACTCTTAACAGCATGGCACCCCACGCAGCCTGATGGCACTGAAGTGCCTCCCAGTCCCTCCACAGCCCTGAACTTTTCTCCTGCCTTCCCTCTGCAGACTCTGTTCTGTTCCTGGCCTGCCTCTCCTTCCCGGCCACTTCCTGTTGCAATCCGGCCTCCCATAAAGGACCTTTGTCTTTGCTATCTGGTTCCCAGCTTCATTTACTGTCATAATGCTGATCTCCCCAGGGGAATTATCCATGTGGATGGCTTGATGGAAAGAATGACCAACTTCGGCTTCAGTCAAAGGTACTAGAACCTTCTCTGCCGCCATCTCTGCTTGGCCAGCGGCTGATCGGGTGACTCTGCTGGCCTGTCATACATGCTGTCCTGGGCCTTTGATCTTGAGAGAGTGACCAAAGGACCTTCTCAGCAACATCAAAGCCAGAGGAGCCCATTCCTTCTGAGTGATCTCTGCTGGCAGTCATATTCTTCATCTCCACAGCTCCTTTGATTCTATTTTCCAAATCTGGTCATGTCAGCCTCCTGACATTTCTGGGAGTCCCTGATCTCCTTCCCACACTTTCCTCTTTTTTGTTTGAGATAGCTAGAGAAGCACAGAGTCGGACACGACTGAAGCAACTTAGCAGCAGCAGCAGCAGAGCAGCTTTCTGTTGCTTGCAACCAAGAACTCTGACATATTCCCCATAAGGCCCAATTTAAACTTGAATTTCCCACATAAAGCTTTTCTTCAAGATAGCCCTTCTTCTACATTCCCCAAAATTCTCTAAACATTTTCTAAAATAAATTTTCTAAAAGAAAATCCTTGGAATTGGCTCTGATTTTGAGCTATTCACTTACATGTCAGACCCCACACCAGACCGGGAAGGAGTTCCTTGGGGACGGGGTCTATATCTCAGGTGGCTCTGTAACTCCAAACCTAGCTCAGTGCCTGGCACATAGTGGATACTTTGTAACTGTGCATTAAATGAGTAAATACAGTCTTAACTGAATTTATACAATTGTTTCTTTCAAGAACACTGCACTGCTGCAGATATTTTTCTCTCATTTCTATTTGTTTAAGAAGGAACTGAAGATGGCAAGGGGAAAGAAAAGTCTTTATTATGGCCACTCTCATTTTGACCAACCATCTTCACTTTATACTCCTTCCCCCTTTTTCAAGAGCATTAAGAACCGTATCAGAGACTTCAGCTTCTTTTCCTTTCTTCTAGTGCTGCTAGCGAAGTCATGGAGTTAACGATGACAACAGTCAACATTTGTGCAGTTTTTACTCTCAACCAAGTCAAAAGCAGAGACATTACTTTGCCGACTAAAGTCCATCTAGTCAAGGCTATGGTTTTTCCAGTAGTCATGTATGGATGTGAGAAGTCATGTATTGGACTGTGAAGAAGGCTGAGCGCCGAAGAATTGATGCTTTTGAACTGTGGTGTTGGAGAAGACTCTTGAGAGTTCCTTGGACTGCAAGGAGATCCAACCAGTCCATTCTAAAGGAGACCAGCCCTGGGATTTGACCAACCATCTTCACTTTATACTCCTTCCCCCTTTTTCAAGAGCATTAAGAACCGTATCAGAGACTTCAGCTTCTTTTCCTTTCTTCTAGTGCTGCTAGCGAAGTCATGGAGTTAACGATGACAACAGTCAACATTTGTGCAGTTTTTACTCTCAACCAAGTCAAAAGCAGAGACATTACTTTGCCGACTAAAGTCCATCTAGTCAAGGCTATGGTTTTTCCAGTAGTCATGTATGGATGTGAGAAGTCATGTATTGGACTGTGAAGAAGGCTGAGCGCCGAAGAATTGATGCTTTTGAACTGTGGTGTTGGAGAAGACTCTTGAGAGTTCCTTGGACTGCAAGGAGATCCAACCAGTCCATTCTAAAGGAGACCAGCCTGGGATTTCTTTGGAAGGAATGATTCTAAAGCTGAAACTCCAGTACTTTGGCCACCTCATGCGAAGAGTTGACTCATTGGAAAAGACCCTGATGCTGGGAGGGACTGGGGGCAGGAGGAGAGGGGGATGACCGAGGATGAGATGGCTGGATGGCATCACTGACTCGATGGGTGTGAGTCTGAGTGAACTCCGGGAGTTGGTGATGGACAGGGAGGCCTGGCATGCTGCGATTCATGGGGTCGCAAAGAGTCGTACACGACTGAGCGAATGAACTGAACTGAACTGAAGCCCCGGGCCAGCTGCTTTACATGCAGTGTCAGCCCACTAGGCATGATTATGACCTAAATAAGATTCAGGAAGCTCAAGTGATGTCTATGGCCATACCACCCTGAAAGTGCCCGATCTCATCTAATCTGAGAAGCTAAGTAGGGTCAGGCCTGGTTAGTACTTGGATGGGAGGAACCTCAAATGACATTTTCAAAGTCACAGAACTGGAAAGAATGGAGCTACTATGACTTGAAGTGTTTTCATCTCTCTCTGTCTCCTTATAGGTGATTTTCTCATAGCATGACATGTCTAGAAGACTGGAAGAAATGGAAGGAAAAGCAAGATGATAAATAATCCTCAAAAGAAAATCATCAGCTCTTGAATGCATGAGAATGATGCAATTTTTTTGTGCTTAAGTTAAACTTTTTATGGACACATCTTACCAAGACTTTTCTTCAAGGATTTAGTCCTTATGGGACCTTCCAATTCACTAAATTTCATTTCATTTTAGCTCACATGAATAGCACATCTCTGATGTTTAAAAAACACCTAGAAAGGATCTTGAAGAAAGAATGTCATAGATACCAAGATTGACGCACCGAACTCCAGTCCTTTCGAAGCTCTCTGCTGGTAGGGCACCAAGGATAATAAAGACCCTGTCCAAAGACCAAGGAATCCTTCATCCAGCAAAGTGCTCTGGAAGCACTGAGCAGGATGAGGGCAATTCCCAAAACATGGATCAGGGCAACTTCAAGGGCAGGAGGCTGAGAGCATCTGTAGGAGAGGAGCAAAGCAGGGTGGTTAAGAGAGTGGACTCTGGAGCCAGCTGGATTCAGATTCTGTCTCCAGCATTTGCTAGCTCTGGATCATGAGCAAGTTTCTGGGCCTCTGTTTCTTCACCTGTAAAATGGGATAATAATAATGGTACCAGCATCATTAAGTTTCTGTGAGGAGTCAACATTTGTCAAGAAGTAGAACAGCAACGTGACACCGAGTGAACACTCTGTAACTGAGAAACTAAAGTGTAGGATGACCAGGTAGAGAAGAGCCCAGGACAGTGTCCCAGGCATGGAATCACCACTTGGCATTAGGAAGTGTGCCTGGCAAGGGGCTGCAGCATCGTGCACAGAGAGGAGGGGATGAGTGATGGCAGTCGGTTGAGATGGGGATGGGGGAGATGCCTAGGATGGAGATGAGCTAAACCATCAGGGAAAGGCTTGCCACACCCCCAAAATGTGAACCCTCCTCCATGTGCACAATGTAGCAACTTTTCCAGGCAGTAATCCCAATTTGGAGCCAGAGACATTTGCAGGCACATGAGAATCTAGCTTTCTTAGTTAGGGCATAGACAGGAATAGACTCTAAGAGAGAATGTGAGTGCTCCTAAAAGGAAAACCCAGAGAAAATTATTTTGACATGATTTTTTAAAATACGCTCACAGGAGGCGAGGGAGGGAGATCTGTCCTGTCTGAGGCAGCCTGCACACGTCTGAAGCATCCCATAAAGAGAAAGATTAGCATGCAGACAGGGCACGGAATCAAGAACACTAAATCACAATTCAGTTCTTGCTGTGCACCCCTCAATGAGTCACTTGAGATTTCTGGATCCTGAGCATCTCCACCCTCAAAGTGTGAGCAAAACCATCTTTCCCTGCTAGGAAATTGATGACATACAAAATTTAGCAGTGAAGAGGCTGCAGAGCGCCTGTGGATAATACCACATGTAAATATCCCCAAAGCCCCTCCCACCACTACACTCAACTCACAAAGCACGATAATTCCTTTTGAAAGCTCTGTACATATATCCCTCTGTTTGCCCCTTTCCCGAGAGGACACAGTTGATTAATTAGGAATTTCTCAACTTCCCTGAGACCATTTAAACTTGTAAATGGTGTTTCTGTGACTCTAATCGGTTCAAGGTTATAAGGCCTGGCACACCCAGGAGCAACAAACCCACAGAACAGGTTTACCTAGTCCCAGACACCCTGAAGGACCTTGAGAGAGAGGCCCCTAGGACAGGCAGAATTTAATGTTCTGATTACAGGTGTGGCAAGAAAGGGCTGGTTTTTTTTTCCCTCCTTTGGGAAAATTCCTTTTAACAAATTGACAAATAATCTATGTATGCTGTTAAAACATTATATAATATAGGGAAAAAAAGAAAATAAAAATTACCTACAGCCCCATCATCCATAGTTAAGCTACATAGCATATGTAACTGTTAACACAAATCTTTTGCTAACCTATTGTCATAGAGCCTTCCAGACTTCTATATAGTTATGTAAACATTTACAAGATGGAATCTAATTGACTCTCATTGATATCTTATTATTCTCTAAGTTGGCTTTTTTCAATTAAAAGTATTTAATAAGCATCTCTCTGTGTCCCAGTGTGGCTTAATGTCATCATTTTTGATGGAGACTAGTGCTTCACTATAAAATCTAATAGTCAGAACTCTGAGGGAGACAGAAGCCCAGTTCAAATTGGCTTAGCCACCATCAAGGGAATTTACTGCTCCATGTAACAAAGTCCAGAGGCAGATTCTAAACATGGCTGGACTAAGATCTCAGCTTCCCTCAGTCCCTCTCTTCCATGTGTCTCTATTAACAGGCCACTCTCAGGTGGGCTTTGCTTAGGTCTTCCCAGCCCCATGTCCAGTGGAAGGCCGCTCTGTCCCAACTGTTCCAACAAAAAGTCCCTGAAGATTCTCTAACTGTCCAAGCTTAGTCATGTGGCCATCCCTGAATTCATCACTATGCACTATGGTCAGGGGCCGGAAGGCTCCCACTGGCCAGGACTGTCTCAGATGCTTCCTGTGGAGCTGGGTTATGGATTAGCCCCTTCCAGTGCCAAGAAAACAGCTGATTCTCAAGTAAAGTTGGGTTGTTATTCCTGTAGGGAAAAGAACAATTGCGAAACTGACTAAAACAGGTAATGTTTACTATAAAATCACTTATTTATTGAGAATTTCATATAGGTCTAGCACTATGCTAGACACTTTGCAGTATTTAATACAATCTTCAAAAAATCTTATGAGTCTGGGGTCATTGTTGTCATCACTGTTTTATAGGAATCAGATGCTCAACAAGATTAAATAGTTATCCCAAGGTCACAGAGTGAGCAGGAGTAGGGTAAGGTCCTAGGCTGTCTGACCCTGGAGTCAGTCTTTGCAAATGCTCTCTTTTCAGCAGACTATGGTTTATTTGACCAGTCCCTGTCTGAACAGGGCTTCCCTGGTGGCTCAGATGGTAAAGTGTCTGCCTGCAATGCAGGAGACCCAGGTTCAATCTCTGGGTCAGGAAGATCCTCTGGAGAAGGGAGGGCTACCCACTCCAGTATTCTGGTCCGGAGAATTCCATGGACAGAGGAGCCTGGCAGGCTACAGTCCATGGGGTTGCAAAAAGTCAGACATGACTGAATGACGAACAGTACCCTGACAATGCTGAAAAGCTGTTGACCGTGAATACCAGAGTGAGCTGGAAAGATCAGACAGGTGATCAGGGAGAGGGATGGATAAAATTAAGATTGTAGTTGAGCTGCAAATACTGACAATTAAGTTCTAGGGTATGACTACTGCTGTGGATAACTGAGATATAAGGTCCTTGGAGGAGAGGTGATCAAGAAATTGAGAGGCTAGAGCACTGAAAGAATTATTTATCAACCGGGACACTGAACTCACCGCAAGTTAGGCCAGGAGCAGTGACGGAGGGAATGACAGTGGGCTAAGAATTAGAATCCTCAGGAAATTATGGGAAGTCACTTGGGTCTGCTGAAGACTACAACCAGGACAGTGATGACTGATATTATCTCTTCACATGACCTTAGACGGTTGGTCCCCAGGGAATCACCAGGTCATGGTCAGAGTAAGAGGATAAGAAAATGAGAGAAAAGGTTTGATGATACAAAAGATTTTGCTGATTATGATTCTGCTGGATTTCAGAAGATGCACTGAGAAGTGGGAAGATGGAAGATGGGGCAAAATCAAGGACTATATTGAGTGTGGGTGATACCTGGGAATTTGGCTCTTTCTGGAGGGCATCTTATAAGTAGGCTAAGAACAAGATACATGATGGGTGAGTCCTAATGATCTTCAGGTCGTGGGCCTGAGGCTGAAAGTGCTGCTGGGGAGGAGTTGACGACAGCTCTGGATCTCCCTTTGACTCCTTCCAACAGAGGTGCCTTATTTTTCTTACTTATGGACTACTAAACAGCCCTTCATTACAGCTGTCTCCCCACATTTCTCTAGACCTAACACATCCTCAGTGCAGCAAGATTGCATTAGAAAGCCTTGACCAAAAGTCAAAATCCTAGCATCAAGCTTTGGTCAAAATAGGTAATGATATGAGAGTCTATACAGAATATAAAATATAAAAATATAAAGTATAAGGCTTTTTGCACTTAAGAACTTTTAATTCACATATAATAAAATTCAGCCTTTAAAGCAGGTGATTAAGTGGGTTTTAGTATACTTGTCAGAGAAGGCAATGGCATCCCACTCCAGTACTCTTGCCTGGAAAATCCCATGGACGGAGGAGCCTGGTAGGCTGTAGTCCATGGGGTTGCTAAGAGTCAGACATGACTGAGCGACTTCACTTTCACTTTCATGCATTGGAGAAGGAAATGGCGTAAAGGCAACCCACTCCAGTGTTCTTGCCTGGACGGGGGAGCCTGGTGGGCTGCCGTCTATGGGGTCGCACAGAGTCGGATACGACTGAAGCGATTTGGAAGCAGCAGCAGCAGCAGCAGCAGACTTGTAAGGCTGTGCAAGCATCACCACTATCTAATCCCAGAACCTTTCCATCATGCCAAAGAGAAACCCCATACTCACTGTCACTCATCTCTGCTCCCTTAGCCCCTGGCAACCGCTAATCTACTTTCTGTCTCTATGGATTTGTCTTTTCTGGACAGTTTCTAAATACAGGATCACGTAACTCATGCGACTGGCTTCTCTGACCTACCGTCGCGTTTTCAAGGTTCATCCGCGTTGTGGCGGGTGTCAGTACTTCATTCCCCTCGTGGTTGGATAATACCACACGGTACAGGTATACCACATTCTGCTTACCCACTCACCAGCTGATGGCCATTGGGCTGTTTCCACTTTAGGGCTGATGTGAATAACGGTGCTTGAACATTCACGTGCAGCTTTTCACGTGGGCATGTGTTTCCAGTTCACTTGAGCATATACCTACCCTGAGAACTTGGTGCCTAGCTGGAGAAGGATTCTAAGGAACTAGACTCAAGTCTCACAAATAACATGAGATTCCCTTCCCGCAAGAATTATATTTTCAAGATAATGACTGACCATTATGGAGGGAAGTGCAACGTTCCAGTCCAGACCAGAAAGAAAGTCTTACCTTGAGCTGATCACTTGATTACACAGAGTACAGAAGAGGATGAGGCATGTCCTTCTTTTATGACTAAATCATGCACCTGTCAATGCAAAGTCCAGCTTGGACGCGCCTCTTGGAGCCCACCTGGTAGGCTGTAATACCCCTCTACCCTTCCTCCACAGACTTCCCCTTCAATTAATAAATATTAATTTAGGTGCTGGAGAGACAGTGAAGAACACAATAAATATACTTCTGCACTCATGGAGCCTACAGTCTAGTGGAGGAGAGAAAAGATTAACCACATGCTTACATCTGATGAAGGCTCATGGGCTAGAAAGGAGAATTAAGCAAGGAAGCCTGGCATCAGCTGGAAACCTGAGCCAGAGAGTCCAGCGCTGTGTGAAGGACTTGCTCCCGGTGTCTTGTTTCTACTTGTCTCTCTTGTTGTTATCTTTACTTTCACAGGGTGTAACACGGGCAGCTCTGAGCTCTAAACCTTGCATTCAACTCCACTTTGAAAATCTCAAGAAAGGCTCTACTGGACTGTGTCCTGGGAAAGACAGTAAAGTCCTCTAACTGTCTGTAGCTCCATGCCACCTATATTCTTAGAAGGGTAGGAAATGTTACCCAAAGAAGGAAAGGAGGAATGAGCAGACAAAACGATAAATGCCCACTGCATGGGTGGTCCTATTTTTCTAAGCAGGGTTGGGAAGGAATGCATGACCAGAAAAAGTACAGATCCTGAAAGGCATCAAAACCAAAGAAATGGGTGAAGCTAGATTATGTAGAACTCTTTTTGCCTTGAAAGAAGCTTGAACTTTATCTCACTGACCTTGGGAAGTTACTGAAAAGTTTTAAGTTTTAGGGAGGGATATGTATTTTAGAATTAGCAGCATTGAAGACAGGAAGAAGTAAGTGTTTAGGAGGCTTTTGTAACTGCCCATGTGAGAGAAGATAGGGTTGGAGCCAAGGGAGAAGAAATTATGAAGAGAGAACAAATGCGGAATATGTTGGGGGAGGTGCTTAAAGAGCCCCTACATGTGATGGATGAAGGAGAGGGAAGAGCCAGGCAATGTTCAAGCAAGCAAACACTTGCTCCCGTTTGATAGGTAGTCAAGTCCACTTGTGATGAACTTCCATCTCAAGATAATTCAAACCTGTGCCAGAAGGAGTTGGGGCTGCAAATGAAAAAACAAAGATATGCTCTCTGTCCCCCAAGGAGCTCCCTAACTATTAGGAAGCTAAAGTAAGTTATGAGAAATGCACAGTGTAAGGCTGATTAAGTCAAATGTAGTTTCAAATCACATTTGCAAATCCCAGATCTTCAAAGCACAGAAACAGAAACTCTGTACATTGTGGGAATTATCTGATCTTGTCCTCAGAATAGTGCATGAGGGGTACCTACAGGTGACTCAGCTGTGGGTTTGCTGTGCCTGAGGTGGTACAGCTGGGACATGGTAGAGCCTGTAGTGACATGTAGAGCTGAGATGAGTTTTAAACCATGGAAGCATTCCTACAGGTGGGGAGTTGGTGGGGGGCCTTTCTAACAGGAAATAGCAGAGCAAAGACATGGTAATGGAAAAACACATAGCATATTTGGAAGGCATGCAATGACTCATTTGACTGGATGTCAAGAAACTGTGAAACAGAAACCAATAGGATGAGGATATAGGGTGGGGTGGTTACTAGGTTTTTTCAATAGTCCACACGTGGTTAAGCTACTAATGGAAAGAGGAATTTAAGTACTGTAAAGGAGACCATTTAGGGAAAAGATAAATTTTGTCTGGAACGTATTGCATTTGAGGTACCTGTAGGACATCCAGTGGAGATACCCAGTGACCAATTACTATGGTCTTTTCTGAGGGATGGGCAGAACTACCAGATCTGTGGGATGTGTGGTATGGTGCATGTGTGGGATGCTGTATGCATATGTTGTAGATGTGTGTGCATTCATCTGTTTTTACCCTGATTCATTCAAATAATGATTTGAGTGGCATATGCACATTTGCACAACAAAATTGTTAAAAATTCTATAGCAGACAGAGGAAAAAAAGAACACAAATTAAAATTAAAGCCACAAGGTTAACATATAACTTTATGTCATAGTTCCTGTAAAATTAGTAGAGGGAAAGAGCAAATTCGGCTTTGAACTTCCTAGCAGCCAAAGCAAAGCAGGAAGCATAATTAGTTGTAAGATTTCTAATGGACAAGAAATACATATTTGTAAATCTTCTAGGCAGAAGCAGAGTCGAGGACTCTGATGCATTTATAAGAAATACCTGATGCTCTCTTCTCCTGGGGCTCCTCTCATTCTAGGGCACATCTATCTGGAAGTTATATGTGGACCAGTGCTTTGCTCTGTCCAGTGAAAAAGGAGCATAAGCAGCATGTCATTTAAATGGAAAATTAAAGGGCCAGTGTGCAAGTCTCTCTTTGCTCTTTCCCATACCAGTGACTGAGACTGTGAAAGAGGAGGGAATATAGACAAAAAGGGAAGAAAAGAGGAAGGAAAATGGACCGACAACATCCAGTGTATGAGAGGAGAAGCCAACAAAAAAGAATGGAAAGAACAATGAGATATCAGAAGGAAGACCATGAAAATACAGTATCCCAAGAACTAAGACGAAGACTTTTTCCAAAGGGAGTCTCTTTTTCCATAGAAAGATTAAAAGCTTGCTGACAGCCACACAATCCAAAAGTGGTGGAACTAGAATTTGATTCCCGTTCTTAACAGCATGAAGATCCTACTTGCTACGTTTGGTTCTCTTCTGAGGAGACGGGAACTACAGGCTCTACCATGTCCCAGCTGTACCACCTCAGGCACAGCAAACCCACAGCTGAGTCACCTGTAGGTACCCCTCATGCACTATTCTGAGGACAAGATCAGATAATTCCCACAATGTACAGAGTTTCTGTTTCTGTGCTTTGAAGATCTGGGATTTGCAAATGTGATTTGAATATTCTTTTTTTTTTTTTTTAACCTTCTGAGCCCTAGGAAAGGGAAAGTGAGGTTTAGATGCCCCTTCCCAGAAACTACATCGCCAGACTCTGCAATCCACAGAAGGCCTGGGACCGTGGCCTCTGGCAATGCTCACTTAACCTACATGAGGAAGATGGAATGAAATCACAACACTTGCCAAGATCCACCCCTGCAAGAGCCAAAGGACAATCTCTTGGCAGGAGAGGAAAATAATCTTTAATTCCTCAACCCCTTAAATACCAGTTTGACCAAATTCCCTGCTTTATGAAATAAAAGCGATGATCTGGCAAAAAGCAATTTTAAAAGACTGATTGCCAAATACGAAAAAAATTATCACCTACTGAATGTCCTGTCCCAGGAACTCCCAGGCACCTCTTCTGTCTAGGGCTGTGATTTGAAAGTCATCTGATATTCAGGTATTAGCTGTCTTTCCTCATGTCTGTCACACTGTCTGATTTCCTTCAGTGGCTGCAAAATTCACCATCCTACCCGGGTTCAACTTAGGTTTCCACTTAGGCAAGAGGCTTTGGGAACTGGTGCATTTGAGGTGCAGAATACTACTTACGTTAGATCAGCCTGAGAATGGAAATATATATGAAAGATAATCTAGATCTACCATATTTCAGAGGTAGCCAAAGTGCTCATCCAGTCTGTACTTGAATACTTGTAATGACCAAAGAGCTCACTATCTATCAAAGAAGAGAAGTCCTTCAGGCGGCGTCCCCACTCGAGCCGTATCACCACCTGCAGGCTCTGCCGTTGAAATTCCTTACTCCTGAAACCTCAGCCCTCGGCTAGCATACTGTCCAGTCATGCTACTCCCCTACATGGGAGCGCTTCTTTCCCCTCAATATAATGCTACTCAGTTTAGCATTTATATGACAGCATTTATTGACATCTGCTACATGCCAGGCAAAGTTCTAGACTTTAGATACAAAGACAATTCTGCCCTCAAAGTTCAAAGCCCAAGCACTGCAGTTAAAATTGAATTTAAATCCTGCTTGTAAGATGTGTGACTTTGCCATCGGTTACTGGACCCCTCTGAGTCCTACTTCGGTAAAATGGGTGGGACAACAGTTTCTATTTCAAAGGGCTGATGCAGCATCTAGATGAAATAACAACATAAAGTTACTATCAGAGCGCCTGATACAAGGTCAGTGTTTTCTGTGCTCAGTCACTCAGTCATAGCGTTTTGTTAGTGATGGTTAATGGATGCTAGGACACTGCAGCTAACACACATGTGTTTAAGACTTGGCTTAGGCATCACCTGCTCAGGGAAGCTCTGCCCCAGGTCAGGGTGTTGCCTAATTTCACGGGTTTACAGTGCTGTCTGCCTTTCTTAAAGCATCTGCAACTGTGGCTTCACCTGCATCCATCTAACTATTATAACTTATGTCTGTCCCACACCTGCTCCCACTGCCCCCATCACAATCAGACTGTCAGCTCTGTGAGGACAAGGATCTAGACTGTTTTTACTGACAACTCTATCCCTCAGACATTGACTTCTAAGCGCTAAATATATGCCCAGTAAGTATTTAAAGAATGAAAAATAAATGAACAAATAATCTGCAATATTAAACACATTCTAATGACACTGAAGTATTATACTGGGGTAAAAAAACTTTCAGCCTCCAAGAAAAACATTACAGCTATTAAGGAGATGGAATAGATGGGATGGGATCGGTAACTTCATCCTGACCTCCTGGAAGAGACAGTTCACAGCAACACATAGAGCAGAAAGAAGCTTATAGCTCATCAGAGTAGGCCTTTTAAGAGAAGGTAATAATGGCTTGTCTCTATGTAGCACTGTACTAAAGGCTTTATACATATTAATTTATTTAATACTTACAATTCAATAAGATGGTAACTATGCAGAGGGGTTAAGTAATCTGTCCAAGGTTAGGGTGACATGATTATGCTCCCTCCAGGGTCTCTCCATGTACTTAGGTCTTCTCCATGACCTTCCAAATTCTGACCATTAATAACCAGAGACTCAGCCACTTTAGTAGAAAGTGGTTTCATTTCCTATGCTCATGAGGGCATCAGTGCTCAGATGGCCCTGGAATTTTTCTATCTCATTGCTTCTCACATCCTAGTAGGGAAGACCTCCAATATCCTCTTTTCACTCAAAGACCCTTTTTCTAAGTTCAACAGAGTTGCTTCCATCACTCCATTGTCACTTTTTACAGATACTCATGGAATTAGATGATGTCTTCAAGATCATTTAAGGTAACCACCCCCTGCCATTGAATTCAGTGGTCTACTGAATGGTAAGAGTGGTTATCAACCTCTATTTGTATACTGCCAGTGATGGATAATTCATCAAACCCAAGATAATATATTCTGTTACTGCCTGTTGGAAAGATCTTTCTTTATCAGAGTTGAAACTTGACTCTCTATAATTTCTCCTGATTGGCAGTCGTGAATCAAGCAGTAGAGAATATTTTATCACTAAAATTGCTTAGAATTTCTCTTGTGCAATACTAATAAAAACATATCAACTTTTCATGAGTTTTTATCATTAAGTTCTCTGCAGACAACCCCCCACCTTGTTGTCTGTGCTTAGAGGCCCTATCCCACCAGGGCTCACTAATCCTAGTCCCACCTCAAGGGGCCACACCATAAGTCTCTCTACCCTCCTCATGACAGCTCTTTACATGTTGAAGGAGCTGTGTGGCCCCCTAATCTTTCTTTTACTTGGTTCTTCCTGATAAGTGGTGGTCTGGGCTCCACTGCTTATGAGCTGGGCAAACTCAGCAAGTTGCTCAATCTTTCTGGGCCTTGGTTTCCTCATTTAAAAAGGAGGCACAGGTCAAATCAGCCATGCACTGCTTGGAAAACGGGAAAGTGCTGTGCGCACGCTTGTGACTGTTCTCGTGCCGACTATTTGGGGCTCCAAAAGGAAGTGGCTTTGGGAGTGCCAGCAATGAGGGTGGATGCCCAACCCAGAAGGCGACATAGCAGGGGCTGATCAGGAAATTATGAACCCAAAATCATCAGGGCAATAAACAAAGGCAGGATCTGACCCACGGGGACTTTCTCATGCCCACAGTCACACAAGCCAACAGGCATTTGGCGCTGCGCTGTAAGCACTTTGCATGCATTAGCTCAGCAACAGCTCAGAGAGGGGGAGACTGTTACCCCATGAGGCAGGTGGGGAAACGGGGGTGCAGACAGGCTAAGTGCTTTGCCAAGGCTGCACACTCTGTGTTAGACTAAGGATTGGAGCCCAGGCTGTCTGGCTCTGGAACTTGGGCTCTTTAAGTACTCTCCTCTGATGTTTTGGGGGAGCAGAGACAAGATGAGGCAGCAGCTGGGCGGTGGGTGGGATCAGGTCCTGAGACTTCACCTGACCAGGGTTTGGAGAGGCTGTGAGGCCGGTGGGTTTCCTAGAAGGGATAGAAGGACGTTCCCAGAGAGAGAGAAAAAGGTCAAGAGAAGAAGCACAGGCACTGGAGCTCAGGTTGACTGGTGGCAGAATTTCCAAGGTCAAACCCTCCCAGAAGGGCACCTGCCACATTTAGACATTGTAATTCTGAACACGTGCCGGGCCTTGTGCTAAACACTGTGTTCACATGGTCTTGTACACCCTGCATAACATTTCAGTGAAAGAGTTATGAGTGGCCCCACATTACAGTTGAGAAAACTGTAATTTGCCCTTGGTCACAAAGGTAGAAACAGGGCTGGGGAGGAATATAATTTAGTCCGATGCTACCTGTCCAAGATCCCTCTGACTCTGTGTTACAGCCTCTGGAAGTCTCCCAGCTTCCATCCCCTTTTTCTGTTGATTGTCTGGACCAAGGCTCTTGTCCAGGCCTACCTTTGGGCTACTGAGGCTTGTGAGTTTATATCCTGAGGCAGCCCTTAGCCAAGGCCTAAGTGTGGGTGTATGAGGGCCCTGCTCTCCTGTGGCACAGATGCTGGAGACAACTTATACTCCAGAGCTCCCTTTTCGGGAGCAAGAGGAGCCTGGGACTTCATGGGAAATCACTCCATCCTTCCAAAAGATACAGGTCCTTTGGGTTCAAGGTCAGCCTCTCCTTGTTTAGCTTCTTCCTCTTCCCTGTCCCACATCTTCCATTTCTGTTGTGGTTTTTCCTGGGAGCACTTTCTTAATGAGTCTCCTGCACTTGAACCCTCTTCTCAAGATTTGCTTCAGGGACCCTCACACAGGATACCTCTTAACCTCTTAACCACCAGCGGGCCACGTATTTGCTCATCACTCTCACTTTCTAAGAGCTGCTCACATTCCCTCAAGGAGCAAAGACAAACTTTCTTTTCTCATCTCTCTCCTTCTGCCTGTACGCACCACGGGCTGAGGTTCATGCCCAATTTCTGAGGGTTTGAGCTGAGCAGGCTCTGTCCGCCCAGATTCTCCAGTTCCCAGACTCGAGCGAGCCCAGACGCAGCCCACCTCCCAGGGCGTGGGACACCGGGCTGTGAGGTCAGAGGCGGTTTGCAGGGCCCTGTTGAGACTTGTGGGTGGTGCTGAGCCAGATGTGTGAGGGATCAACCCTGGTGTGTCTGGAGTGAAAGAACCAGACAGACCACTCCCCGGGGAAGGAAGCCAAACCAGTAAATAAAAGGCCCTGCATGAAAGAATAGGTCTTGGATTGACGATTTCCTGAGGAATGTATAACATGAAATTAGGCATGGCCACCTAAGACTGAGTCGAATTTCTCCCATCATCTGGCAGCAGTTCATGGGATAAAATGCTAGGATCCTAGTGGTCCCTTTAAGACAGCTGACTCAGTGGTTCCTGTATCTTGGTCCAAATGGAATCAGGATTCAAGACTTTTAAGTTACCAGGCATTCTTTGCAACTACCATGTTTGACTTCCCAACTAGTCTACTTTCTTTCTTTCCTTTTGTTAAAAAATATTTTTTAAAATTTTATTTATTTTTAATTTGTTCTTCCAGTTTTTATTGAGAATATAAGGTGGGCTTCGATTCAGTAGTGAAGAATGTGCCTGCCCATGCAGGACATGTGGTTTGGATCCCCGGGTGGGGAAGATCCCCTGGAGAAGGAAATGGTAACCCACTCCAGTGTTCTCGCCTGGGAAATCTCATGGACCGAGGAGCCTGGCAGGCTACAGTCCATGGGCTCACAAAAGAATCAGACATGATTTAGAGACTAAACATCAACAATGTATGTTAGTTCCTGTTACACAGCTCAATGATTTTGATGTTTTTTTTTAATCCATTTTTCTCCTATGCTCCCTTTCTCCCTGTGTCTTCCTCCAAGAGCATAAAGACTTATTTTCACTGTCCAAGGTGAACTAGCTCCCCGATTTTGCCTGATTATGTCCTATGCACCTTTTTAGTCTCAATTCAGACCACATTTTGCCTGGAAATCTCTTCTGTTCTTTTCCCTACCATTTGGTTTGGTTGGGTGCCCGTTCTCAGGGCTCCCACATCATCTTGTACATATTTCATCAATTGCACACCTGCTTGTGTGTTGCTTTCTGTGACTAGAGGAGACCTTCTGACATGACCATGGCCATGTCATTTTATCTCTGAAATATCAGGACTTAGCACAGCACCTTGGACATGATGGGTGCTCAGTGACTGATGAATAAATACCTACCTTATGGGGTGTCTGAAGATCAAACGAGATAAAGGATGTGAAAACAAACAAAATCACTGCTACTACGTCTGTTATTACCTTCCATGGATATACAGTATCCATGAATTTTTTGCAAATTCATATCATATGTATTAATGATATTATTACATAGTAATATGTGCCCAAGCCTGGGCATAAAGATATGTACAAGGTCAAATGCTGAGAAAACAATCAAATATATACATCTATACATACAACTTTGTATTCAGCTCCAAATTCATACCATCAATGACAAGAAATTATTATAATACCTAGACAACAGTCAAATCTCTATTCATCCAAGACAGACTTGGGGAATGGATATTACCATCTCTGCCTTTCCCGCATTTACAGCTTTCTGATTTCTGGAAAGTGCTGCACATTGGCTCTTACATTTGCCATGTGAATTAAGAAATCAGACAATGAGAGGGAACATGTGGCAGCAGGTTCCTCCTTCCCTGCCTGCCCTCTTTTCTCAGGAGAGAGGGAATGCCAACAGGCTAGGCCTGTGTTTTCTTCTCTGGGAGCGGGTAGGGACTGCAGGAGGGGGCCATGACAGTGTAGGTGGCTGCTGAAAACAAGGGTGAGCCACAGCACTGCTGTGACAGACAGCCCGCCTGTAGGGCCACAGGACTTCTCCCAGCACCAGGTTCTACCTGGTAAGTCAATGTCCCCTTCTCATCATAATCAAGCTCAGCCAGCCCCAGGGAGCCGTGATCTGCAGCACGTCGGGCCATCCTAGGCGGGGCCGGGCCTGCTCTTCCCCAGTCCTACCTGATGACTCTGCTCTGCCCAGGATCCGGGCGACAGCTTCCTCTCCCTCCTTCCCTCTCCCTCATCCCCTCCTTTCCCTCCCACCCTTCTTTCCTCCCTCCCTTCCTATCTTCTTTCCTTAATAAAATTTCACTCTGCTTAATTTTTTGAATAGTTAACACATTCTCAAGGTTACAAAAATCATTATAAAAAGACATGGTGAAAATTCACTCTCTTCTTATCTCTCAGGAATTCAGTGCCTAGTGTAGCTTTCCACAAAATTTTTTTTTAAACATTCATTCAAGCATTTACTCATTGGAAGGACTTATGCTGAAGCTGAAGCTCCAATTCTTTGACCACCTGATGTGAAGAGCCAACTCATTGGAAAAGACCCTGATCTGGGAAAGATTGAAGGCAAAAGGAGAAGAGGGCAGCAGAGGATGAGATGGTTGGATGGCATCACCATTTCAATGGACATGAACTTGAGCAAACTCAGGGAGATGGTGAGGGACAGGGAGGCCTGATGTGCTGAAGTTCATGGGGTCACAGAGTCAGGCACGACTTAGCAACTGAACAACAACAACAGCATAAGTATTTATGGGCTTGTATGATTACATACCTCCCCTCACTCCTTTCCATACAAGAGGTAAGCCTTGCATGGGGATGCACAGTGTTCTGCTCCTTAAGTTTCTCAACTAACAATCTCAGAGATCTTTTCATATTCAAATAAGAAGAACTGCGTCTATCATTTTCATGACTGTATATAATTTTCCAACCCATAACATTTTAACTTATTTCCAGCCCTAAACTGATGGACATTTATAGCCAGTGCTGTAATAGATAACCTTGGACATATATAATTTCCTGACTATGTTATGCAATTAGAAGTGGTGTTGCTGGGTCAAGGGGCAGATAGCCTTGTAGTTTTGAAAGCTGCTGCTCAACTGTCCTTCATAGGTGTTACATCTATTTACATGCCTCCCAACAATCTATGAGGAAACAGGTTTCTAAACCTTTAAAATAGGAATAATTCTACCACCAATATCCATTGATTAATCCCTCACTATGCACATGGACAGAGAAGCCTGGCAGGCTACAGTCCATGGGGCCACAAAAGGTCGGACACAACTCAGTGACCAAACCACCCAGAACCATCATGTGCCAGGAACTGTGCTGGGCACGTTACAGCCATGACCTCATTAAATACCCATCACAACCTTTCAAGGTAGGTGATCGCTATTCCTGCTCTTAGGGGGAAACCCGAGGTTCACAGGTGAGGGACCTTTGACTCCACCATACCCTTTATCACTACCCTAGGCTCTCATCTAGAAGTCAAGAAGTCAACAAGCATTCATTCCCATGATCATAAGAAGAAACTAACAGCCAGCATTTAGTGAGCATTTAATTATGCCAGGTACACATCTCACCTAATCCTCACTGCAGCCGGTGATGCAAGCTCTGTTAGTATACTCCATTCTCAGTAGTGAGAAAACCAGAGTCTGGAGAGGTAACAAGCCCCAGGTTTAAGGTCATGCAGCCAGCAGGCAGCAGTCTCAGAGTTTGAGCCCAGACATTCTGACTGCTCAACCCAAAGCCTTTAAAACATTACATTGAGGTCACAGCTTAGATGTTTCCAAGACCCGCTGACCATGTAGATCAGAGTAAAACCCTTGATCTACAGGTGAGGAAACAAAGGCACAGAGGAGAGGAGAAGAGGTCTGTTTAGTGGCTGCGGTAGGTTAGGAACCCCTTCTCCTGACTCCTGGACTTCCCTGGTGGTTCATCAGGTAAAGAATTCGCCTGCAATGCAGGAACTGCAGGAGACGCGGGTTCGATCCCTGGATTGGGAAGATCCCCTGGCAGATGGCATGGCAACCCACTCTAGGATTCTTGCCTGGAGAATCCCATGGACAGAGGAGCCTGGCGGGCTACAGTCTATGGCATCGAATAGAGTGCGACTGAGCATGCATGCACTCTTGACTCCCAGACACTTCTCTCTTTTTTGCACCTTGCTGTTACACAAATGTCATGACATCCTCAGCCCTGGGCTGGTACAGCGTGTGGGCAGCAGGTCCAGGATGCAGCCCTGGCTTGTCCCAGGTGGGAGGTAACAAAAGTGGGCGAGGCACAACATACAACTAGGCTGGCGAGAGCCGGCATCTGTCCAGGAGACACACAGCCCTCTTGGCAGGTTCCAGCCAAGGGATCCAAGGGCGTGGGTTTGTATTGGCTCTTCTGCATACTTGCTACATGTTGTTACAGTAACAACAAAACACAGTATTTTTTCACTGCCTACTATGTGACAAGCACTGTAACTAGCAAATCATTTCACGTCATCCTTACAACAACATCCTTAAACTGAGCTCAGAGAGGCTAAGTGACTTGCTCAGTGTCACATCAGTCAATGTCAAATCATGGAATTTGAACTCAGATTTTTTTTTAGTAATTTTATTAACTTATTTGGCTGCACTGGGTCTTAGGGTTAGGGTTAGGGCTTCCCAGGTGGCATTAGTGATAACGAACCCCCTGCCAATGTGCAGACTTAAGAGACGCAGGTTCACTCCCTGGGTGGGGAAGATCCCCTGGACAAGGGCATGGCAACCCACTCCAGTATTCTTGCCTGGAGAATCGCATGGACAGAGGAGCCTGGCGGGCTACAGTCCATTCGGTCGCAAACAACTGGACACAACTGTGCGACTTTCACTTTCACTTAAAAAGGAAAGTAATTCAGACACACGCTATGCTAAATGAAATAAGCTGGTCACAAAGAGATAAAAACTGGGAGGTGAGAGGGATGAGAGCTGTTGAATGGACATAGAAGTTCAGTTTTGCAAAATAAAAAGAGTGCTGGGGACAGATGTGGTAATGATAGCACAACAATGTGGATGTACTTAATGCCACTTAAAAGATGGTTACAATGGTGAATTTTACCATAGGAGTATTTTATTGCAATTAAAAAAAAAAAAGAAAGAAAAGAAAGAAACAAGACTTGTTTTACACAATTGCGAGAATTAAGAGAGATCAGGTTTTTCGAGGGCTCAGCACAGACCTGGCACCAGGGGTAGGGGGTGGGGGGTGGGAGGGGGTACTTAATCGATGGAAGGGATGCTTTTCATGTGACTATTAGTAACCCTGTGCATCTCCTATAGGAACACCCCTGGTGAGACATTAGCCTCCCCCTGTAACAGGAGGAGAAAGCAATGGCTGTCTGTCTGCTTCCCTGAAGGCTTGTGAGAAACAAATGAGCTCTTATGTGTGGGAAAAAACTTCATAAACTGCCAAAAAAGAAAAAGAGTTGAGAAATGATCGATAAAGGTGTTATGGGCACACTTTTTAGCTGAGTCTCTTGCATGTCTTCTCTTAGCACTTTGTCTTTATCCAATTGCATCCTGTCGCCTTCAGTGGGGTGGATTCTTCTGCCTCCCCCAATGTGAACTCTCAGGCAGGAACTCTGTCTTCCTTTTCCACGACCCAGCACCTGCACGTGGAGGTAACTTCATTTTCTCCGACCTCAGTTGAGTTTGGGAGGCTTGCAACAGCTCTTTGGAGAGTTCCAGCCAGGAGACCTGCTCCTGACGTCCAAGGCCAGGGGTTCCGTCCTGCTTTATGAGCAGGGTCTTCTCCCCAGTGCAGTTTCACACAAGGGTCTGACCTCAATCCCGGTGCCAACACAGGCTCTGCAGAGCAGGGGGCGTGGCCCTGTGGGCAAGGCAGGAAGCAGAGTTCAGGGAAAGTGGAAGGGATGCTCCTGGACCTCCCAGGAAGAGGTGACTTCAGGACACAGACTGCCTGGTTGTTTTTGATGGTTTTCATTACTTGGTGTGAGCTCCTGTGGAGTAAATGTTTCTCAGGCGTATTTGGGATCTAATTCTAGAGTCCTTAAGCACAAACGAATGCAATAAAATACCTGCTCTGAGAAGTGGAGACAGCTGCCCAGCAGGCTGCCTGAGCTGTCCGTACTCAGCCTTCGCAGACAGGGAGGCCCCCAAGTGGGTAAGCGACTGGCCCAGGGTCTCACAGGAAGACGTCAGGACGGGACCACAGTTCAGTTCCTGGCCAGGATGGGTCCTACACCCCCCTGCAGACTGCAGAGGCTGAGGGTTGAGGGCAATTGAGGAACAGAGGCAGTTTCTCCTCAGCAGCCAGACAATTTTCATACTAAAAGACTAAGTGTTTCCAGCTAAGAGCCTCTTCACCTTTCTCTTCTTTTTAAAGTTCACCTACTTTCAGGGTTGGATTAGCTCACTCTGGGGTTGAATTTTCTCTCTAAATACCAGACCAGAAAAATCACTGATTTGTCATTCTTCCTTTTGACTCATAATCATTTCTCAGCACGTCCGACAGAAGGGAGTGCTGGTAAGCCACAAAGAGGAAGAAAATGTGATGAGAGAGCACGAGAGGCTTTCTCAGTCATCAGATGCCAAGGCACATGCTTGCTCAAGAATGTCTCCATGACTAACAGGGGACTGTCTCCTCAAGGAAGGAGGAAAATGGAGGCCACAGGGCTTCTCACATAGGGAGTTCCAAGTGTCTTCATGGAAACATCATCCTCTTTCTTCTGGTAGGTTTTGCTGGGGGTTGAGGGGATGGTAACTCCTGTTAGGTGGACACATTGAAGTGAGGCCTGGAGAGGTTACCCAGGTTGTTCAAGAGCGTGTGGCAAACCCGTGAAGTCAAACTCAAGCAGCCTCACACTGAGCTCAGGCTCCTTCCTGCTTCTAGAAGATTTCACAAGGCCAGGAAGCCAGCAGTCCTGGGGTCAAGGGAAGGGGAGGGAGCTCAAGGACACACCCGAGAGCAGCTTCTGGTCAGGCATTCCTGGCAGCATGGCTGACCGCGGCCTGCCCGTGCCCTGCCTGGGGTGAAAGCTGACAGGCCGAGCCTGCTGAATGCTGGGGCAGGGCAGTGCCTTCCACGTGTTTTAGGGGCACTGAGAGGCCTCCCTGCTAAAAATACCTCCCTCCCCTTTCCTGTGGTACAAGCTGAAATGGTCACATAAAGTCTTACTCCATTGGTTTGAGGCAGCACAAAATTCCTGGTAGATCTGATGTTAAAATTAAATACCATTATGTGTAGAACAAACTGAGGTCTGACCACACTGTGACACTCTGCTTGGCATTTATATATCCCTGCATAAATCCAGAGAAGGATTTGAGAGCGTTACCAATTTACTTCTCAGATTAGCCGGTGGAGGGAATCACATTTCGTTCCAGTGAATCCGTGGAGCAGCTGGAGAGAACCTTAGCTTTGCCTTGGACATTTTGTTTTTTGGTTCAAAACACTTCCAAGAGCAGCCCATTGCCCTTTAAGGACCATCCTCGGCCCATAACATTCATGCATCCACCTCACTCAATTGCACTGAGCTTTTTCATGCCCAAGACTTCCTACCAGCAGCCCCTTCTGCTGGTCCATCTTTCCCTCCTCTCTTGGCTCCCCTTGACCTTCAGGCCTCAGGTTAAAAAGTCATCACTTATCTGACTATGCCAGCTAAGCACAACCACTCAAACATCTCTTCTTTTCCTTTCCAGTGTTTCTTATAATTTAAGTGTGTGTGTGTGTGTGTGTGTGTGTGTGTGTAGCTTCCCTGGTAGCTCAGCTGTAAAGAATCCTCCTGCAATGCAGGAGACCCCAGTTCGATTCCTGGGTCAGGAAGATCTGCTGGAGAAGGGACAGGCTACCCACTCCAGTATTCTTGGGCTTCCCTGGTGGCTTGGCTGGTAAAGAATCTGACTATAGTGCAGGAGACCTGGGTTCGATCCTTGGGTTGGGAAGGTCCCCTGGAGAAGGGAATGGCTCCCCACTATGGTTTTCTGGCCTGGAGAATTCCATGGACCGTGTAGTCCATGGACAGCCTTCCCAAGTGGTAAAGAATCCACCTGCCAATGCAGGAGCAGCAGGAGACTTGGGTTCGATCTCTGGGTCAGGAAGATCCCCTGGAGGAGGAAACGGCAACTCATTCCAATATTCTTGCCTGGGAAATCCCATGGACAGAGGAGCCTGGCAGGCTACAGTCCATGGGCTTGCAAAGAGTCAGACACCACTGAGCACACATGCACACGTATGCCTGTGTGTGTTCACAGTCCATCCTCACTACTTGCAGATTCTGTATTTGTAAATTTGCCTTCTTCCTAAAATATATTTGCAACCCTCAGCTCAATAATCCCAGTGCTTTTGATATCATTTGTAGGCATGTGCAGAGCAGCAAAAATTTGAGTCCCCCAATGCATATCTTCCCAGCTGAAGTCCAAGCAGGTGGCACTCTGCTTCTTGTTTCAGACTCTAAACACGGGTCCTTTCTGCAGTTTTGTGCCATGTTTTTGGCATTTGAGGGCTTTCAGTTGGTGGTTTCCCTGTTGAAAATGGCCCCCAAGCACAACACCAAAATGCTGTCTAGTGTCCCAAGCACAGAAGGCCATGAAGTGCCTTATAAAAAAAGAGGTCTGTTAGATAAGATTCATTCAGTTAAGAGTTGTATTGCTATTGGTGTGAGTTCGATGTCAAGGACTCAATGTGTGTGCATGAGAGCTAAGCGCTTCACTAGTGTCTGACTCTTTGTGACCCAGGGATGGTAGCCCACCAGGCTCCTCTGTCCATGGACTTCTCCAGGCACGAATACTGGAGTGGGTTGCCATTTCCTCCTCCAGAGCATCTTCCAGACCCAGGGACTGAACCCACGTTTCTTATGTCTCTTGAACTGGAAGGCAAGTTCTCTAGCACTGGCACCTCCTGGGAAGCCCAAATGACTCAACAGTACTTATTAAATAAGATGTCTTTGAACGGAAGCACACATAAAACAAGGTTATGTATTGATTGGCTGAGAAAATGTGACCCAGAGACTCACAGGAGCCTACCCCTACAACACCTGCAAGAGCAGTGGTTCAAGGTTAATCAATTTGGCCCTTATGGTGACTTTATAAAACATAGCTACCTCACAGAATACGAATCAACTGTATTTGTATTAGTTTCTTTAGGGCTGTTGTAACAAATTCCACAAACTAGGTGGCTTAAAACAACAGAATTTTATTCTTTTACAGTTCTGGAAGCCAGAGGTCCAAAATCAAGGAGTCAGCAGCTCCTCCAAGGCTCCAGGGAAGAGTCCTTCTTGCCTCTTTGGAGTTCCCTGATTGCCAACAATCCTTGGCTTGCAGCTACATCTCTGCTTCGGTCATCACAGGTCATTATCTTGTGTGTCCTCCCCTCTTATTGTAAGGAGGACACTGATCATATTGGATTCAGGGCTCAAACTACTTCAGTACAATCTCCTCTTAACCAATTCTATCTGCAAAGAGTCTATTTCCAAATGATATCACATTCAGAGGTTCTGGGAACAACATCAATTTTGAGAAGAGGACACCACTAAACCCGAATATATATCTATTTTGTATATTACATATACATGTATATACATATAAATTAAACATATATATTTAATCAGTATCAATATTGATGGAATTATTTGATTAACCAATATCTAAACTCCCTAACTAGATTGCAAGCTTCATGAGGAAGAACATGGCTTTCTTTTTTTTTCAATTTTTAAAACATACTTATTACTTGGCTGTGCTAGGTCTTAGCTACGGCAGGCAGCATCTCTTAGCTGCAGCATGCAAGTTCTGAGTTGTGGCATATGTGATCTAGTTGCCTGATCAGTGATGGAACCCAGCCCACCTGCATCAGGAGTGTAGAGTCTTAGCCACTGGACCACCAGGGAAGTCCCATGGCTTTCTTATTCATCTTTTTATCCCCAACACCAAGTCCAGCCTGATATGTTGTAGGAGCTCAGTAAGTATTTGTGCAGAATGAATGAATGAGTGAGTTTCAAAGCTTACAATGTAAGAGACCACCAAGCGAGCAATGGTCACACTCATTTGGAACCCTAAGCGCCTGACATTCTTCATCCATCACATCAGACTGAGAAGGAGGCTAAGTGAGTGGGCTTCCAGTCTCAACCTCCCCTCCCCCATCCACTTCAACCAGTTACCCTACTTGTATCTGTCTTATATATTCCACTTCTACACAATACTGCTTTATAAATGAGTTTTCTTTAAAAGTGTGAAAAACATGGAAGCTAGCCCCCTATTTTATAGATGAGGTAACCAGGGTTCAGAGACACGAAGCGCTTTGCCTCAGGTCGCCAGGCAGTCACTCGGAGGTAGGACTAGGAGCAGGTCTTTTGAGACCCATTCCCGAACTTTTGCCTCTACACTCACTCTCCTGCCAAGACATACAATGGGAGTGCTTTGGAATTTGCTTTCCCTGGAGAAACCTGTTTTTCTATCTGGAGCCAATTCTGGGAGAAGGAAGCAGAGTTCGGGGCATGTACCCCTTCCCCAAAGCTCTGAAAGGCCCTTTGTGCCAAGTTCCGTGGACATTCCGCAGGCTTGTTCCAGGCAAGTCCATCTGCCAGCGGGTCACAATCCTTGCTTTCATCTCTGAGCCAAGGTATTCTGGCCTTTTTGCTTTTAAATGCACTCCTTTGCTTTCTTGGAAACTGAAGCCTAGAAAGGGAGGCCGGGCTGGGGAGGCCCAGGGCAGATGGGGTGGGTGGGCTACTGGAGGAGAAACGGGTCTGTTTGCAGACCTGGCTTGAGAAGAAAACTGTGCTGATTATCTCCCAGGCCCAGCTGCAAAAATGCCTTAGCTCGGCAGCAGATTATAAATAGCCCCAAATGCCCTCCCAGCCGCTTGAAAACAAGGATATTTTTTTTCCCCTGGGTTGGAAGAACAGCTCTTCACAGCTATCCTGGGCCCCCTCTTCAACCCCATCCGCAAAGAGTTGTGATTTATGTCTTAGCACCATTACTGGGACCAAAGCTCACACAGCTTGGATGAACAATGACTTACTCATTGCCAAGTTCTATGAAAAAAGGAGGCATTCCTTTGGAAGCTCTCTTGTTCATTTAGGAAGAGACACACCGACCCAGGAGACCAGAGGGCCAGTTCTGCTGGGATTTCGTTGCCCTGGGCTTCATCTGGCTCCTTCTGCCTTTGCATGCAGTGGGAGCCAGGGAAAGGCTGGTGGGTCACTGACCTGAGGGCAGGAAGAGGCAGAGAAAAGCTGCTCTAAAACTGTTTGCTGAGCTGCCCCAAAATTAGAGATCCAGGGATGCTGGCCTGGTCCATCCATATTCTAGTACTTGTCTCTGGCAGGAAATCTGTCTCTCTCTGGAAAAAACTGAGTCTCAACACAAATCTCCTAGATATCTTTGCACCCATGGTCACACTCATGGGACTTGAAGACTGAGCAGCAGCTCCCAATGCACAAAGCATTTTTCAGGTTCTGCTCTTATCTGACCTTTAGGACAACGGTTTCGTTTGCTCATTTGTTTCTCTGGAGTCAAAGATAATGCCTGCCTATTCTAGAAAAGCTTAAAATTTTCTGAAAAGGATAAAGAAGAAAAAAATCCCACCACATGGAGATGACAGTGTTTTTTTCTTCCTTTATTGGAGCATGAAAGTGAAAGCGTTAGTCGCTCAATCGTATCTGACTCTCTGCAACTCCATGGAAAAAAGAGGCCATACATTGGCCACCTTATGCGAAGAGTCAATTGATTAGAAAAGACCCTGATGCTGGGAAAGACTGAGAGCAGGAGAAGCAGCAACAGAGGATGAGATGGCTGGATGGCATTGCCAACTCAACGGACATGAGTTTAAGCAAACTCCAGAAGACAGTGAAGGACAGGGAAGCCCAGTGTGCTGCAGTCCATGGGTCTTTGTTGTGTCCGACAAAGTGTCAGACACAACTTATGGACTGAACAACAACAACCTGCCAGTATAGACATGTCAGCCCTGGAAAACCAACAGAGAGGGAGCAAGAGAAATAAATACCCTGATCTCTTGCCCCACCCCACACCCCCCCCAAGCTGTCAGTGCCTCCCAATGGCCCATCAAGCCAGAGCTAGAAGGCATGGAAGCACACTGACAGCAGCCCAAAGAGGCCAACAGTCCAGGGCACAGAGCGAGGTGGAGAAGAGATGGAGAGTAGATGGAAGAAGCAAGCAGAAAATATCCATTACATCTACTATAATGCTGCTTTTATTCACTCCATGGTAAGCCAAGAATTTTCTAAATCAACAAATATAGACTGACATCATACTTTTTCATGGACCTTGTATGAGTATACCACATTTAACTGATCCCCTATCAACAGACATGCAATTAGTTTCTGATTTCTCAAGAACATAGACAATGCTGCAGTAAGATGTATGTATATAAACTCTGTGCCCCCCCAGATACATATTTTTTAATTCCCCTTTGACACTTTATAGAAACTGAGGCTCATTGCCAATGTGGCTTACCCCCAGTCACATTATGGGAAGAGGACTTTTCTGAATCTTCTAATTTTTTCAACAATGAAACAGAGAAATAGAAAAAGGAAAAATAAACTTTTGGGGGAAAAAAAGGCTTATTCCCTTGAAAGTCCTATCACCCACATGGCTCTGAAAGGAAGCGTGCTATTAGGTCCTAGCGACACAGGAAGGAATGGGGCAGGCACAATCCTAAAAGAATGTCATAACTGTTGAGAAAAACCGGATATGACAAAAACTGGTTAGAACTGATTAGGCCCAAGATGGTAGGAGATTCAATTTCCAATAGACCTTGAACCTCCAGTATTCTTCCTGGAGAATCCCACGGATGGAGGAGCCTGGTGGGCTACAGTCCATGGGGTCGCAAAGAGTCGGACACGACTAAGCGACTTCACTTTCACTTTGAACCTCATTATATGCTCATTATGATACATTCTGTTCCATTCAGTCGCTCAGTCGTGTCATAGTGTATGTTAAATAACACATCCTCAGATGCCATGACAGTTCCAAGGTTGACCATAAAAGGCCAAAAAGTAGGCCGTGTCCCAGTTCTTGGAAATCTCTCTCCTTCCCCAACATGGTTGGAATAATATTCCCACTCCTTAGCTTATGAAATCACCCAGCTCATAAAAACTAACCCCAAGTCATATTTGGGGGCTTTCTGCCTTCGGAAACGCACTGCACTCTGCCTATGGAATGTGTATCTCTCTCAGTCAACTTGCTTTCACTTTACTATGGCTTGCTCTTATATTCTTTCCTCACTTGGTGGCCCTATCCAGGAACCTGTCTGAGACCTGAGACATGACCATCTTCTGGGGTCCCATTTTCCTGCAACATCTTTACTCAGGAACAGGAAGAGGTGGTCTTCTCCCTGTCCCCACTTTTCATTATAAAAGTATAGCCCACTCAGTTCTCAAGGCAGAGCACTCTGCCTGTCCACTTCTTTCCTTCACACATGTCCTAATTATATAAATAAATCAATTACTTCTTACCTATCACTTTGCCTCCGGCTAAATTTCTTCTGCTCAGAGCATCACTGAGTCCTGTGAGGAAGCGTGTGGCTTTACCAAGAGATCAGGGTCTTGGTGGGTCAAGGGGAAGGAGCAGAGGGGACAGAACTGCTCTGGAGGAAAAAGCAATGATGTCACAGGACACCTCTGTGCTGGCTTCACAGTTGCCACCTCAAAAGGTAAAAGCAGCTCCAAAGGCCTTCCTACCATAAACACACCGTAACCTGGGTTCGGAAGCTGGCCGGAAGTGAGTGGGAGGCACACGCTGTACTTCCTGCTTGAGTCTCCTGCTCACCACGCAGGAGTGTCCTGAGGCTTGAGTGTGTGCACTCATGGAAGGGCGCAGCCCGAGCAAGTGCTCAACAAACGTGCGGTTCTTTTTTTTCCTCTTTGGTTTCTCTCGCAAAAGCTAGGAGCCAAGCCGGAGGGAAACCTTAATTTTTAAAAATTCAACAGATATTTTTTGCCAAGTGGATAAGCACAAAGGTAACCAAGACCTTCATCTTACCTCCAGGGAGCTTACAAGTGATCGTGTGTTATGAAGGTACTTGGTACCTCTAGGCCTGTGTGCGTTTGTCTGGACATTTGTGTTTCTCTTGAATGTCCTTGTCTCTCTAGTGAAGTCCCTCACATCCTTCATCGTCCCCTCATGTGAAAGTTGTTCAGTCATGTCCGACTCTTTGCGACCCCATGGTCCCCATGTATAGTCCATGGAATTCTCCATCCCAGAATACTGGAGGGGGTAGCCTTTCTCTTCTCCAGGGGAGCTTCCCAACCCAGGGTTTGAACCCAGGTCTCCCGTATTGCAGGCGGATTCTCTACCAGCTGAGCCACAAGGGAGGCCCAAGAATACTGGAGTGGGTAGCCTATCCCTTCTTCAGCAGATCTTCCCGACCCAGGAATCAATCTCTTGCATCACAGGCGGATTCTTTACCAACTGAGCTATCAGGGAAGCCCCATCTTGGGGACTTTGCTAAACATATTACTCCCTTCTCCGTATCCCCACAGCCCTGTGTTCATGCCTCTCTTTCTCAGGCCTTATCACTTGGTACAGCCCAATGCTGAAGAGTTTAGGATGGGTTTGGTTTGTGTCCCAGCTCTGCCACTCGCTAACCTGGTGCGTCCCAGTCCCCCTCCTCCGAAAAATGGGGACAAGGACGTTTCCTACCCCAGAGGGTCATCGTGAGAACTGAAAGGGTCTGTACATGCAACGCACATAGAACAGAGCCTGGCATGGAGAAAACGCTTCTCAGTAAGCAGTGGATTTATTATTATTCATCACTGTCCACCTGGCACAGAGTGGGGGCTCCAGGGACGTGCTTCAAAGGAATTAATGATGTGTATTATTACCAAAATGACAACCAAAATATAATTACAAAATGGCCTGGAATCAACAGCACACAAAGGACAAGTTGTGAAGTGGAACGTGCTGCTTGGGAAAAAATGGTTTCTAAGTAGCCTGAAGAGAGGGTGCAGGTGGGGACCCTACCGGATTACCCCATAGGGATCTGTGTGCTGGGAACCTAAGAGGAACAGGAGGAGAAGGGACACTGAGCCCCAGTCCCAGCACTTCTGGCCTGGATGACTCTGGAGAAGTGCCTTCACCTCTCTGGCCTTCAGGCCCCAGTTTTAAGATGGGAAATAGATGGGGAAACAGTGGAAACAGTGTCAGACTTTATTTTGGGGGGCTCCAAAATCACTGCAGATGGTGACTGCAGCCATGAAATTAAAAGACACTCCTTAGAAGAAAAGTTAGGACCAACCTAGATAGTATATTTAAAAGCAGAGACATTACTTTGCTGACTAAGGTCCGTCTAGTCAAGGCTATGGTTTTTCCAGTGATCATGAATGGATGTGAGAGTTGAACTATAAAGAAAGCTGAGTACCAAAGAATTGATGCTTTTGAACTGTGGTGTTAGAGAAGACTCTTGAGAGTCCCTTGGACTGCAAGGAGATCCAACCAGTCCATTCTGAAGGAGATCAGCCCTGGGATTTCTTTGGAAGGAATGATTCTAAAGCTGAAACTCCAGTACTTTGGCCACCTCATGCAAAGAGTTGATTCATTGGAAAAGACTCTGATGCTGGGAGGGATTGGGGGTGGGAGGAGAAGGGGATGACCGAGGATGAGATGGCTGGATGGCATCACTGACTCGATGGATGCGAGTCTGAGTGAACTCCGGGAGTTGGTGATGGACAGGGAGGCCTGGCATGCTGCAATTCATGGGGTCGCAAAGAGTCGGACACAACTGAGCGACTGAACTGAACTGAACTGAAGTAGTCTCTTCCTCCCTGGGTTGTTATGAAGCTGAGGTGGGGTAAGCTAAGTAATGCTCCTGGCAGACAGTGAGGGGCCAGCTGGGGGCTGTGTTTGACTGCTCTTGTTTCTACTTCCGGCTACATGGTTATTGTACCCTCAACTACAGCCTGATGGCTGGGAACCCAGGGTGGGGTTTCTTTGAACTTCCCTAGACAGAATTCCATGGTTCTGGGCACCTCTGTTACAGGAGAGCAGAAGCTGGGGCAGTTGTCCTACACCGGCAGAGCCTGTGCCATGCTGAGATGCAGGCCCCTGCTGGGAGCCCATCTGCTGGGTCTGCTGAGGCCAGAGCAATGAGGCAGAAGGGGATGGAGTCTCACTGTCTGAGCTGGATGCCAGCCTGGGCACTGACTTTCTGCTTCTTCTGGGGTCCCCCAGACCATCAGCTCGCCAGCCTCCTCTGGCCTTCCCCCAAGAGCAGCCACTGGCCTGCTTCTGTTGCCATAGAGACAGCCTCCCTCAGAGGCCTTGCCTCCATCTCTGACTCATGCATGTTCACAGGGAGCCTTCCCCATGCAAATGCTTTGTTCCTCCCCAAGAGAAGTCTCTCTTTTCATTCATTCACTCACTCAGGTAACAAACATATTGGGTGCCTGCTATATGCTGGGTTCTGTTTTAGGTGCTGCAAGTACAGAACTGAGTAAGAGATTGAAGCGCCTGCCTTCATGGAGATTATATTCTAGTGAGGAAGAGAGATAGTGGACATATGATACAAAGAAAGTAATGCAAGAAAAGCCTCTCCTCGGAGATGATGTTTGAGCAGAGACCTGAATGCAATGAGATAACAACCACAGAGAAATCTGAGAAAAGAGCCTTCCAAGTAAAGGAAGAGCCATGTAAAGGCTCTACATCAGTAACACACAGGATGATGTGTGATGAGTTTGAGATGCAGAAAATGAGAGGATCATAGATGTGAGAAGAGATCAGACTGATGTAGGGGTCACATGTCACGCAAACTATGAGATGATACCAAAGATACTGCATTTTATTTGAAGGGATGGGAAGCTGTTGCCACAAGAGGATTTGAGTAAAGGAAAGGGATGCTTTTATTCCATTTTAAAAGTTTCACTCTGATGCTATGTGGAGAATCAGTGGTGGGGATGGCAGGAAATGGGTGACATGGGTGGAAGCAGGGCTCTTAGTTAGAAGCTTGTTGCAGTAATGCAGGTGAGAAGAGGTGGCTTAGACTAGCAAGCTGATGGTGACAGTCATGACAGATGGGTGGACTCCAGCCTTGTATTAAAGGAATAGTCAATAGGACTCGCTATTAACCTAGAAAGAGTGCGAGAAAGTATACTTTCTCAAGAATGGCTCCTGACTTTTGGCCTGAGCTAAATAGTGGTATCTTTTCATAAGATGAGGAAGCTAAGAAGGGAGAAGATATTTGGAAAAAATTCAGGGTTGAACTTGGGATGTGTTAAGTTTGAGGCACCTTTGAGCCAGGAAAGGAGATGTCAAGCACATATCTTAATGGTCTCCAATTCTGGAGCTCAGGAGAGAAAATAGAATTGGATGTGAGAGGCTGAGGACATGTGGAAGGCAAGTAGCCTGAGTGGGATCCCTGGAAAGTGAATCTGACAGAGGTCTGAGGACCGAGCCCTGGGCTCCTCAGGCACTGAAGAGTTGAGATGAGAAGGAAGATGCAAAAGATGGCTGAAACCACTTCAACATGGGGAGAAACAAGGAAAGAGTGAAGCTCTAGGAGTTCAGTGAAGATAGTTTTTGAGAATCAGGAACTCCCTGGTGGTCCAGTGACTAAGACTCTGCACTCCCACTGCAGGGGGCGTGGGTTTGATCCCTGGTTGGGGAACTGAGATCCCATGAGCTGTGTGGTATGGCCAAAAGAAGGAGGAGAAGGATCAGTGTGGTAGGTAGAATAAGGGCTCCAGACAGACATCCATATCCTAATCTCTGGATTCTGTGAGTATAATTCCTAACCTGGCAGAGAGACATCACAGATGTGATTCAGGTTTGGCCCTTGAGATGGGGAGATAATTCTCTACTGTACAAGTGGGCATTTAAAAGCAGAGAACCTTTCCTGGCTGAGGTCAGAGGGAGATACAGCTTCAGAAGAATGGTTGATGAAATTTAGTGTGCTGGTTTCAGAGATGGAGGAAGGGGGTCACAAATCAAGGAATATGAGAGCCTAGAGAAGCTTCTAGAATCTGAAAAAGTTAAGGAAGTAGATTCTGCATTAAAGCTTCCAGACAAGTACGCAGGCCTGACTGTATTTTAGCATAATGAGACCCCCCTCCCCCAGATGGTGAAGAATCTGCCTGCAATGCAGGAGACGCAGGTTCAATCCCTGGGTGGGGAAGATGCCCTGAGAAGGGTATGTCTACTCAGTGCAGTATTCTTGCCTGGAGAATTCCATGAACAGAGGAGCCTGGCAGGCTATAGTCCATAGGGTCACAAAGAGTTGGACATGATTGAGCAACTAACACACTTCAACCTCTAACCTACAGAGCTATCAAATAATACATCGGTGTTGTTTTCAGCCACTAAGTCTGTGGTGATTTTCTATGGTAGTCATAGAAAACCAGTACAATAAGGATGTGATCAGCTGGTCAAATCACAATTCAAGCTTTAGTGAAATGAGAATGCAAATTTTCCAGTGATGTGAGCAAAAGTGGAGATCATGGGGAACCTGATTATGTTAGTTTAGTGGGGAGGAAAGGAGTCTGGAGAGGGTTGAAGGGAACATGGGAGGAGAAGACGCAGGGTCTGGGGATAGGCCAGTCTCTGGAGGAAACTTTCTAGAAAAGGAAGAGGAGACCATGGGGTACAGATGGGTGTGGCCTCAAGAGAACGTTTCCGTTCTTGGTTTGTCTATTTCTTATTAGTCTACGAATTATACCATTGAAGTATAGTTGATTTACAATGTGTCAGGTATACAGCAGAGTGATTCAGTTCTTTTAGATTCTTTGCCATTATAGGTTATTATAAGATATTGAACACAGTTCCCTGTGCTATGCAAAAGGACTTTGTTGTTTATCTAGTTTATATATAGTAGTATATATCTGTTAATCCTAATTTATCCCTCCCTCCTGCTTTCCCATTTGGCAACCATTAGTTTGTTAACTATGTCTGTGAGTCTATCTCTGTTTTATAACTAATTCATTTGTATCATGTTTTTAGATTTCACATTTAAGTGGTATCATATGGTGTTTGTCTTTCTCAGTCTGACTTAACTTGCTCAGTATGACACTCCAGGTCAGTCCATGTTGCTACAAATTGCAACATGGGTTCATTCATTTATTCATGTTATTTCATTGTCCCAAGGCCTGTGTTCCAGGGGCTGAGGTCTCCCAGGTTTTGCATGTTTCCCTGAGCACAACCGCATCTCTCTTGTTCTCCTTTGTGTCTCCAGCAGCCAAGACTAAATACCAATACACAAAGAGCATGGAATCCATGCTTTGTTGCATAATGGTAACAGCTGTGTCTACTCAGTGCTCATCAGTGCCACAGGCTTTACTGACCACAGGTGTGATCTCACACCATCCTGACAGCAGCCAGATCATCCCCATTTCATAGGCAAGTAAGCTGAGGCCCAGGGAGGGTCAGTGACTTGCCCAAGGCCACACTGCTGGTAAGTGGCAAGGTTGGGAGCTGACCCAAGAGGCCTCTCTTGCAACCAGCACACCACATCACCATGGTATGCAACAGTGGAAGTGAGTCAACTGCGGGTGTGATAGAAGTGCAGAGGGAGGAGCCTGGTGAAAACTGTGCAGAGTGCCAGACCCCCCACAAGGCCTGGGGTCCAGATTTGGGCATGTGCTAGAGTGGGGCGCCAGAGGCAGCAGCATCCCAAGACTGGACCTGGTTCATCACCTGCACAGATGACTGTGGTCTCTCCAAGTCTCCTGAGGATTCAAGTTCACTGCAGAAAGGCAGTGGCCAGGGTTCAAAGCCTGAAGAGAGCTGGGCAGTGTCAGAGAAGGGAGCAGAGGCCAAGCCTGTCTGTCCCCACAGACAAAGGGAGAAAGCAGACGAGAGATGGGGACAGCATGTGACACCTGGGCCGCAGGCCTGGGCAGCCGCCGCGGCAGCCCTGGGGATAATGGCTCCTTTTGTCCTGCACATAAATTCTCCAGAAAAGAAAGGATTCCAGGGCCCTCTTCTCCTGCTTGCACAATGCGGCCACTGGGCCCCACTGTGAGGGCCTGCCATGGCATTCAGCGAGCATTCGGCCCTGGCGCTGCCTCTCTCCTCCCAGGCGTGCAGAAGTGAGAAGTCGAAGCTCTGTGCCAGACGTTCTACAGGGGGTTGGGAGTCTGGCCTGAGCCACGAACTTTATTTCACAGCCTGGAGGAAACCAAAGCGTCTGCAAGCTGAATTAAAGACTTAGAGGGCATCTGTTCCAATACCTCTCGTTTGCCCTCCTCAATTCTTACACCCGTCTCCCTTCCCTCCTCCACCTTCAGCAGACTTAGAATGGTACCATAAACGGAGGAGTCAGAGGAAGCTGGCCGAAATTCTGACACTGCCTCTTGGCAAGCTATTTAAGCTCAATGAGCCTCAGTTTCCCCATCAGTAAAATGGATGTAATGATGCCTAATTTGTAAGACTGCGAATGGGAATAGGTGAGAAAATGATATAACACGCTTAGCTTGGAACATAGCCTTCCAGAAGGCCTTGGTGAGGGTAGACAGTCCAGAGGGCGTCCGGCCTGAGCTTGAATTCCTCCAAGAACAGGGTGCTCACTGCCTGTATTCCATATTCAGACCTAATGCAAATCTGCTTCTTATACCTTCATTGGTGCCGAGGCAGGGGGCCTGTGTTTATTAAGCTCTTGCTATGTGCCAGGTATTATCATAAGTAACTCAGGGAAATTAGGGCCCTTGTCCAGGGTCTCACAGAGGACGTGACCAGGGTTTGAACCTAAGTCCATCCCACCCTCTGCACTATGACACCACAAAGGAACTCCTCTCATATCTGGAAACAGCCCCCATGACCCCTCAATGTCTTCTCCTCTCCAGGGAAACATCTCCCCTACCTCAGGGGATGTGCTTTATTCCCCCACCATCTTGGCGTCTCTCCTCTGGGCATGTTTAATTTTGTCACTTGCCCCTCTTTTAAAAAATAGCCTCTAGACATAATATTCCTACTGTCTTCTGATCAGTACAAAATAGAAATAGACACTCCTTTCCTTCATTCTGGTGCTGTGTTTATGCTAATAAAGCCTAAGGCTATGTGGTACTGGGGTCATCGCCTTTCACTGATGTCCCCTCATACTCACTATAATCAGCCTGCAAGAATGGCATGCCCCCTGAGCTCAGAACTGTTTATAACGGTCAGAACCCTCTCCATCTAGTTTATAACAGTCGAGTGTATTATATTTAGTAGCTCACAGAATCTCCAGTAGGGCCAGAAAGACTGGCTTGGAAGTGACAGAGCCAGGAACAATTCATGCACCACCCCTGACCGGGCCTCTTCACTGGAGACCTTGCTACTATTGGACAAAGGGTCACTCACCACACTCACCTGCTGATGCTGGCGTGGAGCGCTGCCTCTAGGACCTCTGAAAGTGGGGTCTCCTCCCCACAGCACCTCCTTCTTCATCTGTCTCTTCTAACTAACGAAGCCTTCCTGAACCCATCTCCAGGGTTAAATAAATTAATAGATGCATGGCAAGTTTCCAAGATGGTCCCAGGGATCCTTGCCTCCTGATATTCACATCCTTATTCTCCCACGCTGGATGAGCTGACTGCATAACCAGTAGGATTCTGCAGAGATGAGACCATGATATCCAACACTAGGTCATCAAAGACATGGCAGCTTCCAGCTCTCCTGGGGCTCTTGCTCTAGGGAAACGAGATGTCACATGGTAAAGACACTTGAGCAGAACTCTGGAGATGTCTACAGGGCAAGGAAGAGGCTTCAGCAACCAGCACCAAGTCAGAGGTGGGAGGGAGCTGTCTTAGAAACAGACCTCCAGACCCAGTCAAGCCTTCAGATGACACAGCCCCAGCTGACATCCCAGCTGCAACATCACGAGAGACCCTGAGCCAGAGCCACCCAGCTAAGCTGCTCCCAGACACCTAATCCACAAAAACTGCATGAGTGAAATACGATAAAATAATGTCTAATATCTATTGCTGCATTTGGGGGGAATTTGTTACAGAGCACTAGATAGCTAATACAAGCCATGTGAGGACTTAGAACTCTGCCTAGCATGTGGTCACCTCCCTCTAATGCTGTCATTATTTTTACCTCTGTGCCCAGTGTCAGCAGCTGTCACCTCAGCAACCTGGGAAGTCTGGAACATGAAAAACAGTGACAATTTCTCTTAACCCACACAGCAGTCCTGTGACCAGGTTTATTGTCATCCCCGTTTTGTGGTTGATGAGAGGCTGAGTCTCTCACCTTAGATTCCAAAGACAAAGATGCAGGATTTGAGCCCTGGCTGTCTGACTTCAGCCTCTCATCCCAAACTACACAGCATACAGAGGTTCAGCTTCACTGTGGGAAGCCCCCAGTGTCGTGCACTGTCAGTGCACGTCTCCATGAGGATGACACGTGGAAGGCTGGGTGGCAGGGAGGGGCTTGGTTAACGAGCAGAAGGGGAGAGAAGCCAGCAAGGGTAACTGAACCCACGGGACTCAGGACACATGCTTTTGACACCAGCGCTCAGGTTCCTCATCACCACCGCTCTGGGCAGAGATGTTGGAAGGACCCCAGGTAAGCCAGCTGATAGGAAGGAGGTGGAGCTGACCGCCCCTTTCCTGGATGAAGGTGCCGGATGTCTGGGACCTTCCAATTCTCCCGGTAAGCCTCCAGGGTGCTCTCTCTCTTTTTTAACTTTTTATTTTATATTGATTACAATGTTATGTTACTTTTAGGTGTACGGCAGAGTGATTCAGTTATATTAATACACATATTACTGATGTTGAAGCTGAAACTCCAATACTTTGGCCATCTGATGTGAAGAGCTGACTCATTTGAAAAGACCCTGATACTGGGAAAGATTGAGGGCAGAAGGAGAAGGGGACAACAGAGGATGAGATGGTTGGATGACATCACCGCCTCAATGGACATGGGTTTGGGTGGACTCCAGGAGTTGGTGACGGACAGGGAGGCCTGGCGTGCTGCGGTTCATGGGGTCGCAAAGAGTCGGACACGACTGAGCGACTGAACTGAACACACATATATGTACCTATTCCTTTTCAAATTCTTCTCCCATTTAGGTTGTTACATAACACTGTCAGAGTTCCCTGTGCTATACAGTAGGTCCTTGTTGGTTATCCATTTTAAACACAGCAGTATGGACATGTCCAGGGCGTCCTCTTAGGCTGGGCTGCCTTCCTCACACCTCAGAGACTCGGGTTTCTTCCTTGTATTTGCGCTGCCATCCTGGCTTTTGTCTTGGGAGGCGCCTTGTCCCCCTCCCTAGGCCAGCCCTCCCACCTCCACCCCCAGCCCATTTCTTTTCTGTCTCCCAAACAGGTGTCTTTCATTGTAAGATGTTTTTTTTCTTTCTGGTTGCTCTGGGGTGAGGGAGTAAAAAATAAATTTGGTGAGTCATAATGGAAAGCGCTTTAGGCATTGATGGCATAGACTAATGGAGAGAACAGAGGTTTGAAGACTGACCCACCTAGACTCAAATTCTGACAAAATCTTGTCATTGATATAGCCCAGGAACAAGTGACATAACTTCCCTGCAGCTCACTTTATTTTTCTTATTTTTAAAAAATATTTATTTATGTATTCAGCTACACCAGGCCTTAGTTGTGGTATAAGGGATCTGCAACTCACTTTAGTCCTTGGAATAATAAAGAGAACCCCATGAGGAGGACAGTTGAGCAAAAGCCATCACAGTCTGAAGCAGAAGTGTGCTCACTGGCACTCCAGATCCAATGCACAGGGTTCCATGGCAACGGTGTTTATAACAAAACTTTGCACATGTTCATTCATCAGGAAATAAGCAAACAAATTACGGAGGCCTCCTAAGATGGAATTGCTTGACAGCTGTCAAAAAGAATGAAGGCAAAAAAGAAGAGAATATTTCAACAGCTCATTTCTTCTCCAACAATACTTCGTGGGCCGTCTTGCCGTTACCCCTGCTGCCTTCCTCACTGTTTGTCCCCACACCTGGAGGAAGTGTGGCTCAATGGGTAAAGAAGCTGCCCGCAATGCAGGAGACACAGGTTCGACCCCTGGGTTGGGAAGCTCTTCTGGAGAAGGAAATGACAAACCACTCGAGGATTCCTGCTGGAGAATTCCATGACTACATGGCAGGCTACAGTCCATGGGGTCATAAAGAGTCAGACACGACTGAGCACGAATGAGCTGAGGAGGACCTTGAGACCAGCGGATGTTCCACAAAACCCTGGGGATTGGTGGTATGATGCAGAGCGGGGTTGACTGCTGCTGAGCGATGGTCTTCTGACCCTTCTGAAAGCCCCTCCCTTTATATTAATAGACAAGCTGGAGGTGGAGTGAGAGGTGGAGACCACTTCTTCTGACCCCCAGGCCAGTGCTATCCAGGATAGCAGGATAATTCGGCTCTCCCCATCTCTCACCTTTGATATCGCAGCAGCCTTCTGCCCCTGTCTCTTTCCCCACAACATGTCATCCATACTGCTGCCAGAATCCTCTTCCTAGGGACAGCTCTGCCCTAGCCCAGCTCCCAAGTGGTGGTTACATGACAAAATCCACATGCTATAGCACAGCACACACACCACTGTCCCAGTCCCTTATTACTCCCTCTGATTGCCTTTAAGAAGCACTGCTCCAGCCACCTTCTTGCCAGTCTTAAGTTCCTGCCTTTGTCTTTGTCTCATTTTCTCCTCCTGTGAAGTTCTCCCTTTCCTCATTCTGCTTCCCTGCTGGGATCTTTTCTCCATCTTCCCACATCCAATGTTCTAATCCTCTAACGCCACCTCTGGGAGGACCTCCCAGATTACAGCCTCTCCCACCATTCTTTCCACTCTGCTGGTGTGGAATTCTTAAGGCACCATTTACAGGACTGATGTCCCCATTAGGCAGGAAGAATTGTCACCACAGCAGATTTCCCTGGGTTCCCCCAGGGGGTCTAGCATTTCAAGGGCAGCAGATGCTCAATATCTACTTGAAAAAATGATTAATGAGTAAACCAGAGCAATGGATGACTACAGAAATAATTTCCAAGTGAATGAAAGAGTAAATAAATGAATTGCCCTGAATTAATAAAGGAATGATTACAGCTGACCTCTGAATCTTATGGTCACTGTTCCCTTTTCCCCAGATAGTCAAAAGCCTACAATACAAGATCTCCATCTTAATAATATAAGCTAAGATTATAATTTCCTCAAGGTCCCATGAGTATATCACAGTAGAAAAACAGTATCACCAGCAACTACAGGAAAATACAGATGGTCAAAATTTTAAGAATAAAAAATAAAAAAGGAAGGAAGAAAATATGGTCAACCTCATTCATGATTTTTTTTAATGTAGTTTAAAATACCACACAGATGTACAATGTACAATGCTTAGTGGGCAGAGGAGAAGAAGCAGGTTGTCTCAAATTGGGTTGGTGGGTATATTACCATATCTCAAACTTCCAGAGGTCAACCTGGAAATAGATATTTACCCATTGATATTTTTGTTTTAAATATGTTTATCCTTTGACCCAGCAACTCCACTTTTTTTTTAATTGAAGTATAGTTGATTTATAATATTGTGTTAGTTTCAGGTGTACAGCAAAATGACTCAGATATATATATATATATGTATTCTTTATCAGATTCTTTTGCATTATTGGTTATTACAAGATATTGAATGTAGTTTCCTGTGCTATACAGTAAGTCTTTATTGTTTAGCTATTTTACATACAGTGGTATGTATCTGTTTATCCCAAACTCCTAAGTTATCCCTTCCTCCCTCCTTTTCTTTTGGTGACTATAACTTTGTTTTCTACAAATAAATTTGCATCATTTGTAAATAAATTTATTTGTATCATTCATTCTTTTATATTCCACATGTAAGTGATACCATGTGATACTTGTCTTTCTCTTTCTGACTTACTTCACTTAATGTCATGTAAGTGATACCATGTGATACTTGTCTTTCTCTTTCTGACTTACTTCACTTAATGTCATCTCTAGGTTCATGCATATTGCTGAAAATAAAATTATTTTATTCTTTCTATGGTTTAGTAGTATTCCATTGTGTATCACACACATATATACCACAGCTGCTTTATCCATTCATCTGTCGATGGACATTTATGTTGCTTCCATGTCTTGGCTATTGTGAACTGTGCTTTTATGATCATTGAGGTGCGTGTATCTTTAAGTTAGAATTTTCATCTTTTCTGGATACATAGCAACTCCACTTTTAAGACTTAATCCCAATAGAATAATTGAGCAAGAAGACAAAGACTTAATGTACAAGAATTTCTATTTCAATATTATTAGTAAGAATCACAAATAGGTAACAATATAAAAGTCTATAAATTCCAGTTAAATAAACTATGCTTTTCTATACAACGAAACAACACTATACAGCCATTAAACCAAATGGCATTCTATATAGACAAAGCATAGTATACCCATTCCATTAAACGGCAAAGTAGGTGAAGAATGATACGATCCTTTTTATTGGACTGTGTGCTGTACTGTGCTTGGTTGCTCAGTCGTGTCCACTCTTTGCGATCCCAGGGACTGTAGCCCGCCAGGCTCGTCTGTCCATGGGGATTCTGCAGGCAAGAATACTGGAGTAGGTTGCCGTGCCCTTCTCCAGGGGATATTCCTGACCCAGGGATCAAACCCAGGGCCCCCACATTGCAGGTGGATTCCTTACCATCTGAGCCACCAGGGAAGCCCTTTATTGACTATCAGTTCAGTTCAGTTGCTCAGTTGTGTACGACTCTTTGTGACCCCATGGACTGCAGCACAGCAGGCTTCCATCCATCACCAACTCCCAGAGCTTGCTCAAACTCATGTTCCTCAAGTCAGTGATGCCATCCAACCATCTCATCCTCTGTCATCCCCTTCTCCTCCTGCCCTCCATCTTTCCCAGCATCAGGGTCTTTTCCAATGAGTCAGTTCTTTGTATCAGGTGGCCAAGGTGTATATAATTTTTATTTGTGAACAGAATTGTGGAAACTTATACCACAAGGACTAGGATTGTGAGAACTGTTGTTTTTTCTTTTATACACTTGTATGTGTGTTAGTTGCTCAGTCGTGTCCAACTCTCTGCGACCCCATGAACTGGGGCTCGCTAGGCTCTTCTGTCCATGGGATTCTCCAGGCAAGAGTACTGGAGTGGGTTGCCATTTCCTTCTCCAATACATTTGTATAGGTTTTAAAATTAATAATTGATGAAATTACTTTTCTAATCAGAAGAACGTCTGGAGAGCCCCAGAGGCAGCCCGAGGGCCCTGGCTTGGGTCCCTCAGCCCTGGCCCTCCTCCTGCTGCCCTCTGGCCTCTGTTCTGTCCCTGCCCAAGGACTCAGTCCCTGGGAAAGGTTGTCCCAGCCCACTTTCTGGAACAATTAAAACAATGGTGTTTTCTTCAGCAACGTCAGAAGCAACCCTCAGAATAAAACCCTGGGCTCACTGCAGACTTGCCCAGGGAACGGAGTGTGTGAAGGTCCCACAGCTTCAGGGAAAACTGCACAGGGCCAGCCCTCACGTGCAGGCTTCCTTTTCCATGGCCCTGCCCACCTTTGTTTCAAAGGCACATAGCCTATGGCTACTGTCCTTGTAATTCATCCTCCACCCCAGGATATGAACTAATCAGGCCCTGGCAGGGTTCCAAATCAACCAGAAGAGAGAGAAGAGGAAAACAGTATTATTTGAACCCAAAAAGCTCCATGGGAAAGGAGGCCATGTAGTAAAATAATATTTACTAATGTTTCATAATTGTTAAATACCAGACACCATGTTGATTAAGTGTTGGGGTCAATGGCTTTGAACAAGAACCTAATCTCTATGCATCTAGGTTTCTTCATCTAAGAAACGATAAGCTAATGCCTGTCTCCTAAGGTTGCTATGCAGAATAAATAGATTATGCATGCAAAATACTTAGTCCCTAGAGTATAATAATTGATCAATCAGTAACCACAGTTTTATTGTTCTTGTTGCAGTTACACTTTGATATGCTGTCTCCATACAGCTCATGCATCCCAGTGGGGAGAGTGGCTGGCACCCCCAGGACTTTCCTCTGCAGCACTGAGCAGATTCTTACAGCCCACCTGAGAAACCAGCCCCACTGACATTTTGATCGTGGGCTTCCAGCCTCCAGAATTGTGAGACCTCACATTTCTGTTGTTTAAGTAACCCATCTGTGGTACTTTATAAAGGTGAAAGTGAGGTCTCCCAGTCATGTCGACTCTTTGCCACCCCATAGACTATAACCTGCCAGGCTCCTCCGTCCATGGGATTCACAGGCAAGAATACTGGAGTAGGTTTCCATTTCCTTCTCCAGGGCATCTTCCCAACCCAGGGATCGAACCCAGGTCTACTGCATTGCAGGAAGACTTTACAGGCTGAGCCACCAGGGAAGTCTTTTTAAAGACAGCCCCAGCAAATGGACACAAATGGATGCCAATGGATAAGATGAGAAAAGACAGACATCTGCCTCTTGCCAGCTGTGTGATCCTTGAGAAGTCTCTTAGTCTCTCTTTCTTCCTTTCCCTGTGAAATGAGGCTAGCCCTAGTGACTGCCTCACTGAAGCTGAATGAGGTCCTACATGGAAAGCTTTAGATCCCAACCCTTGCACATACAGGCTTAGCACTTACTGCAAATGTACAAACTGGTCACCACTGGGGATCATAGGAGGAGGCCCTGAAATTCACTTTAGGTTGCTTCACAAATATGTTTTTTTCCTTCCCTTCAAAATTCTAAACTGTGGGTGGGAAATGACTCACCGTATTGAATCCCCAGTGACACCAGGACAGTTCTCTGAATTCCATAAATACTTTACAGATATTTCTTACTCAGTAAGGTGTGTTCTGCATTAGGATTGTATCAGACTGAATTCTAGAGTAAGATCTTGATGTCTTTGCATCCTCAGTCCAGGATGCCATACCTAAGACATTCAATGACTGTTGATCAATTGGTATTGAACGAATGAATGAACTTTACAGGGTACATGATTTGGCCTGTAGTATAATTGAATCTTGGGACTTCCCAGGTAAAGAACTGGGACTTCCCAGGTTCAGTGGTAAAGAATCCACCTGTAATGCAGGAAACGAGGGTTGATCCCTGGGTCAAGAAGATCCCCCAGAGAAGGAAACAGCAACCTGCTCCAGTATTCTTGCCTGGGAAATCAGATGGACAGAGAAGCCTGGTGGGCTACAGTCCATGGGGTTGCAATGAGAGGGACATGACTTAGCAACTGAACACACAACACACACAGAGTTGACTCTCTGGCAGGTAAGATGTGATGTTTTTATCTAGAAATAATTTTAGCCAATACCTGCTATGATCTTGGCACCATAATAGACCAGAAAAATACAAAATAATAAGCTAAGGATTGTTGAATATTGACAGTGTCTACCTCTGAGCTTCATGGGGATTCTCTCTTGCATTCCTCATGATGACATTATAATTACAATTCTTACCTTCATTTTGCCAATGTGAAAACTGAGGCTCAGAGAAATTGAAAACCTCATCTCCAAAGTCAGTGTGGAAAGGAATGACAGGATTTAAACTCAGAGTCTGATCCCCGGGGCACACACTTTAGCATTATAGCTCACTCCTTTTTTCTTACTAAGTAAGCAGAACTCTGTTGAAGTTCTTACAGTCTAGAGCTAGAGTCACTGATAGGCCTGGCAGAGACCTTAAAAAGTAACTAATCCAATATGCTGTTAAAAAAAAAAAAAAGAAGAAAGAAAAAGAAACTGAGAATCAGGGAAAAATATGTGACTAGCCTCACAATGAGAAAGTGATCCACTTGGGACATGAACCCAGGTCTCTTGACCCCCAGACTGGTATGCCCTGGTGGGAGTGGGGACTTGGGCTCTAACTGGTCATTCACCCAGGTGCCTAGCTCTCCATCCCACAGATGGGCAGGTATGAAATGCTGGCTTCTGTCCACAGAGAAGACTTGGGCCAGGAAGGAATCCTACTGAATGAACGGCCCTGCACATCTGTCTTTCCCTCCTCCAGGACTCCAGTCCCTCTGTTCCCACCTCTTCTGATTTGGGGGTCAATCTAGGCCAGATGTGAATAGAATCCCATGAGCACAAGGTCCAGGCTTTATTCTGAGTGATGAACCAGTCATTATAACTCAGGACATGAACAGGACCATCCCTGGGCTCTAATGACGCAGAGAACTGCAGGGCTCCAGTCCTGTTTCCAAAGGAGACAAAACGATCCTTATCATACCAGTTCCAGCCAGAGGAGGCTGGAGTCAAGTCCACAGAGTCAGGTGGCGCCTTTCAGACCTGGGGAAGGACACTGAGGAGCCTTCCTCATATTTCACAGTATGGTGTGTATAGGGCCTGACCCCTCCTCTTGCCCCTTCCCTTTCCTCTGCGGCCTTGTCTTCCTGCTGCCAGCTCAAAGCCTTAGCTCTGGGTCAGGGGCTGGGGCTGGAGGGGTCTGGGTACCAAAACCTAGGACTTGATTCCCCTGAAAAACAACCATGGATGGTTCTTTCAAAGACCCAGGGGTCCTTACAGAACTGTCTACAAACAGTAATGGTTTCCTTGGAGCCTGAACAGTTCCTGAGCTATTATACAGCTGCCAGAGTGTGGGCTTAAGGCTCAGGGAAATATTTTGCTAGAGTTAAATGTGCGTTTTCATGGGTCACTTCAAATCGCCCAATTATTTTCCACTCACTTGAGAGGTAGCACAAGTGTGGCAGGTGGATTTGGCTCCCTGCATTCAACCAGAGTCAGAGAACGTCAGCCCTGAAAGGAATCCGGGGCACAAATGGTTGGGTTGATTCATACTGGGGGCTTCTACACACAAGAATGCATTTGCAAAAAGACTGATGCTTGGAAGTTAGTAATAAAAATGTTTAACAATTGGTATTCTAGCTCACCCTCATCTTTACAAGAGGAGACTAAGGCCCAGGGAACCAAAGCAGTTTGTCCAAAGTCACACAGCTAGTGGCCGAGGCAGCAGTAGAACCAACAGAACCCAGAGAGCTGTGTTCCCAGTGGCTATGGACCAGCTCATTTACTGGTGCCTGAAATTTCACATTAGGTGATTTTTGCGGTACTATTTGATAGCTTTATTTGGTTGTACAAGTATTAAAAAAATACATTATCACTATAAAAGTTTTTAAAGACCGATATATTTACAAACTCTATAAGAGTTCTCTTTTGCCCCTCTTTGTCCTCCCATCAATCCTGTTCCTTGCCCCAGGGACACCCTATGTTAGCAAATGGATGTCAAGTCCTTATATATCACTCTATTCATAAATATAAGACAAATCATACTGTTTGAGACCTCCTCTGTTCATTTAACCCTGTATCTTGGAGCTCTTTTCTTATTGGCCCTTCTAGAACCTTGGCATTTTGTCACTGGCTCCACAGTATTCCACTGTATGGCGGTACCATGACATATATTAGTATTTAGTCACTCGTCTGTCTTGAGACATTCAGGTTGTTTCCCATCTTTTTCTATCACAGTCACAACTGCAATGAACTTCCTTGCCTATAAAACCTCTGGGCCACGAGCCAGTGTTTCTGCAGAAGACACATCTAGAAGTGAAAGGTCTGAGATCGTTTGTCTAGAGAAGATCTCACTTTGAGTTGTAATGGTCACTTTAAGGTTGTCTGAAGCTTTCCCTTCTGAACCTTCTTTGTGGAACTTCAATGGCTGTAAGTTTCCATCTAGAATCATCACAGCAACCCTGTGAAAACAAAGTATGGTCCTTGTTTTACAACTTGACATTTCAACTGGGATTTAACTAAATCCAGAGCACAGCTCTTATCATCGCGCCAGACTGGCCACGCTGCGGGATGTCCCCTCAGCCTGGCCGTTGCCCAAGAGAAGGCCCTTGCCTGGCTGAATCACCAAAACAGTGAGACTGAAGGAGTGAAGGGGCCACAGCCCACTGTCTGAAACGTGGGCCGAGAGGAAGCGGCTAGCCCAGGAGCCCTGGGGGGAGAGTCCCACCGCCAGAACAACGGAGAGGTTAAGGGCACAAAGTCTGAAACTGGGGACTTGGATTCAAAAAACAGCTCTGTGATTTTCCAAAGGTGTTTTCTTGGAAATCCATGTTTCACGTTTCTCGTCTGTATGATGGAAATAATACTCGAATTTATCTCCTAGTGCATGTAACAAGGATAAGTTGATTCAAAACATCATTATAAGAGAGCAGTTTGTCACTGAGGCTTAGCAACCTGGTGTTTCCAAACCAGTTCTAAAGAGCAAGATTGGGAATGAAAAGAGAGGCCTTAAAATTACTTCATTCTAAGAGAATAGAATTGCCAAATTCAGACTTAAATTAAAGAAAGTGGGGAAACCACTAGACCATTCAGGTATGACCTAAATCAAATCCCTAATGATTCTACAGTGGAAGTGAGAAATAGATTTAAGGGGCTAGATCTGATAGACAGAGTGCCTGATGAACTATGGACGGAGGTTCATGACATTGTAAAGGAGACAGGGAGCAAGACCATCCCCATGGCAAAGAAATGCAAAAAAGCAAAATGGCTGTCTGAGGAGGCTTTACAAATATCTGAGAAAAGAAGAGAAGCGAAAAGCAAAGGAGAAAATGAAAGATATACCCATTTGAATGCAGAGTTCCAAAGAACAGCAAGGAGAGATAAGAAAGCCTTCCTCAGTGATCAATGCAAAGAAATAGAGGAAAGAACAGAATGGGAAAGACTAGAGATCTCTTCAAGAAAATTAGAGATACCAAGGGAATATTTCATGCAAAGATGGGCTCAATAAAGGACAGAAATGGTATGGACCTAACAGAATAAGAAGATATTAAGAAGAGGTGGCAAGAATACATGGAAGAACTATACAAAAAAGATCTTCACGACCCAGATAATCACGATGGTGTGATCGCTCACCTAGAGCCAGACATCCTGAAATGTGAAGTCAAGTGGGCCTTAGAAAGCATCACTACGAACAAAGCTAGTGAAGGTGATGGAATTCCAGTGGAGCTATTTCAAATCCTGAAAGATGGTGCTGTGAAAGTGCTGCAGTCAAGATGTCAGCAAACTTGGAAAACGCAGCAGTGGCCATAGGACTTGAAAAAGTCAGTTTTCATTCCAAACCCAAAGAAGGGCAATGCCAAAGAATGTTGAAACTACCGCACAATTGCACTCACTTCACCTGCTAGTAAGGTAATGCTCAGAATCCTTCTGGCTAGGCTTCAGCAGTACGTGAATCAAAAAATTCCAGATGTACAAACTGGGTTTAGAAAAGGCAGAGGAACCAGACATCAAATTGTCAACATCTATTGGATCACAGAAAAAGCAAGGAAACTCAAAAAACACATCTACTTCTGCTTCATTGACCCTCTAAAGCTTTGACTGTGTGGATCACAACAAACTGGGAAATTCTGAAAGAGGTGGGAATACCTGTCTGTCTTGTCTCCTGAGAAACCTGTATGCAGGTCAAGAAGCAACAGTTAGAACAGGTCCTAGAACAACAAACAGATTCACAATTGGGAAAGGAGTACATCAAGACTGCATATTGTCACCTGGCTTATTTAACTTTATGCAGACACATCATGCGAAATGCTGGACTGGATGAATCACATGCTAGAATCAAGAATGCCAGGAAAAATATCTACAACCTCACATATGCAGGTGATACCACCCTAAGGGCAGAAAGCAAAGAGGAGCTAAAGAGCCTCTTGATGAAGATGAAAGAGGAGAGTGAAAAAGCTGTCTTAAAACTCAACATTCAAAAAACAAAGATCATGGCATCCAGTCCCATCACTTCATGGCAAATAGATAGAGAAGCAATGGAAAAGTGGCAGATTTTATTTTCTTTGGCTCCAAAATCACTGTGGACAGTGACTGCAGCCTCAGAATGAAAAGACACTTGCTCCTCGGTAAGTGTCTCCTTGGAAAAACTATATCAAACCTAGATGGCATTAAAAATCAGAGACATCACTGTGCCAACAAAGGTCCATATAGTCAAAGCTATGGTTTCTCCAGTAGTCATGTACAGATGTGAAAGTTGGACCATAAAGAAGGCTGAGCACAGAACTGATGCTTTTGAATTGTGCTGTTAGAGAAGACTCTTGAGAGTCCCCTGTACTTCAAGGAGATCAAACCAGTCAATCTTGAAGGAAATCAACCCTAAATATTCACTGGAAGGACTGATGCTGAAGCTCCAATACTTTGGCCACCTGATGCAAAGAGCCAACTCTTTCAAAAAGACCTTCATGCTGGGAAAGATTGAGGGCAGAAGGAGAAGGGGGCATCAGAGGATGAGATGGTTGGATGGCATCACCAATTCAATGGATGTGTGTTTTTGCAAACTCTGGGAGATGGTGAAGGACAGGGAAGTCCATGGGATCACAAAGAGTTGGACATGATTAGCAACTAAACAACAACAGCAACAGTAATTTCGCATTGAATATCTCTTGAGGTACATTGATATTCAGCCATCTCAATCACCTTGTAGAAACTTAATATGGTTTCAAGTTTAATTATGATTTTCATATCTTTGAAAAATAAGCACCATTCTGTACCAAGTCCCTAACTCAGAAATGTTTTTATGATTTTCTATCCTGTGAGGAAATATGTATTTTTCAATCTTTTTGGATCACATTTATAGTATTGTAAAGAAGCAGTGTCAGAAATGGAATTGTTGAAAATCAGCATAGTAATATTTTCAATACTGGGAGGGGAAAAACATAGCCAAAGTTTTATTTTGGTATAAAAATTAGCAACAAAATAGCTAACAGTGATAAAACTCTTCTCTCTCCAGGGCCAAGGAATATGAGAGTTTATTGGAAGCAAAAACTTCTGGTGTGGACTCACCCTATAAAGCAAAGTGAGTATTTTAGCCTACATTTTTTTTATTTGTCTCTTTAGTCTCTGCCTATAACAAAAGTTTACCTGAACCATTATCATTCGCTTGTGGTCATAGACTTTTGTATCCGATGCCTAGGACTTTATTCTTCTAACACCATATATTCAACTGGGGACAATTTTGCCAGAGGTCATTTGTCTGCATCTGGGGATATGTGATAATACTTTTGTTATCACAGATTGGAAAAACTGGTGCAGCTGCCATCAAGTGAGTAGAGGCCAGGGATGCCGTTACACTTTTTCCAGTGTGTGAGATAGTCCTCCACAGCAAAGGAGTATCCCATTCAAAACATAAGTAGTGCTGAGGTAGAGAAGCCCTATTGAGCAAAGCAAGTTTGGCCAGGGCTGTACTGATTCTTACTCTGAGGAGATCTTGTTTAGGATTGTTGCAGGGGCCACTTGACAGATAAGGATTTAGACTCCACCACTGGGTGTAAGTGTAATTACTAGGTGTACTAGCTAAGGAAACAAAAACATCATCATTTTGTTTGTCTCAAATAGATAGCTAATAGCGGTGCAGCGAAGAAGGGTACTCATATAATTCTGCTGTTGGGGGTGCAGATCATTATAGTCTTACTGAATCTGGAGCTTAGGATGTCCACTTTGGTTTTCTTTTACTTTTAAGATCTTTTATTCATTATATATACACGATTAAGTTCCAGTACTTAAAGTTTTATTTTTTAATTATAGTTGATTTACAATGTTATGTTAGTTTCTGATGTACAGAAAAGTAATCCAGTTATACATACATTGTTTTCAGATTATTTTCCATCATAGTTTATTAAAAGATACTGAATGTAGTTCCCTGTGCTGTACAGTAGGACATTGTTGTTTATTTTATATAGTTTGCTGGTCCCAGACTCATCTAATTTATCCCCCCGCTACTTTGGACATCCACTTTAGACTTCATACTGCCCGGTGAAATAATGAAAAATGTGTGCAAATAGTTATATACAAAGATGACTATTTTTGTTACTTTCAATAGTGAAAAACTCAAGAAACGACTTACAGGCCACAGATGGAGGCAAAGCTGTAAGCAGTTGTTGGTACGGATTATGCAGTAGCGTTTTAATGCGGCTGCTGTTTACATTTGTGATAGAAATACTCTTCCCTGTCAGAAAGAAGACACCCATCAAGTAATACTTTAATACAGTTCTGGCGCTATTAGCCATTGTTATTTTAAAAGAAAAACAGAAGTATAAAATATTAAAGACGTTAACAAAATTGTCAAGATTATGATCATACTGTATATCTGTAAAACCCAAGAGAATCAAATGAAGAGCTAGTCAAAACAAGAGAATCAATTCAGTAAGATGGCTGATTTCCAAATTTATGTGACACTGTTAATAATAGGTGATGTTTACTGAATCTTTACCTTATGCCAGGCTCTTTACATGTGTTGACTCCTTTATTACTCACATCAGCACAGTGAATTTCATGAGGAAACTGAGCCCTAAATAGAGTAAGTAACTTGCCTAAGGTTATGCAGCAGCATAGCTAGGATACAAAAGTAGCAGCTTTTCTTTATGATAATCAGAAAATATAANAACAGAATGGGAAAGACTAGAGATCTCTTCAAGAAAATTAGAGATACCAAGGGAATATTTCATGCAAAGATGGGCTCAATAAAGGACAGAAATGGTATGGACCTAACAGAATCAGAAGATATTAAGAAGAGGTGGCAAGAATACACGGAAGAACTGTACAAAAAAGATCTTCACGACCCAGATAATCACGATGGTGTGATCGCTCACCTAGAGCCAGACATCCTGAAATGTGAAGTCAAGTGGGCCTTAGAAAGCATCACTACGAACAAAGCTAGTGAAGGTGATGGAATTCCAGTTGAGCTATTTCAAATCCTAAAAGATGATGCTGTGAAAGTGCTGCACTCAATATGCCAGCAAATTTGGAAAGCTCAGCAGTGGCCACAGGACTGGAAAAGGTCAGTTTTCATTCCAATCTCAAAGAAAAGTAATGCCAAAGAATGCTCAAACTAACCACAGTTGCACTCATCTCACATCCTAGTAATGGTCAAAATTCTCCAAGCCAGGCTTCTGTAATACGTGAACCATTGAACTTCCTGATGTTCAAGCTGGTTTTAGAAAAGGCAGAGGAACCAGAGATCAAATTGCCAACATCCGCTGGATCATGGAAAAAGGAAGACAGTTCCAGAAAAACATCTATTTCTGCTTTATTGACTATGCCAAAGCCTTTGTCTGTAGGGATCACAATAAACTGTGGAAAATTCTGAAAGAGATGGAAATACCAGACCACCTGACCTGCCTCTTGAGAAATCTGTATGCAGGTCAGGAAGCAACAGTTAGAACTGGACATGCAACAACAGACTGGTTCCAAATAGGGAAAGGAATACGTCAAGGCTGTATATTGTCACCCTGCTTATTTAACTTATATGCAGAGTACATTAAGAGAAACGCTGCATTGGATGAAGCACAAGCTGGAATCAAGACTATCAGGAGAAATATCAGTAACCTCAGATATACAGATGATACCACCTTGATGGCAGAAAGTGGAGAAGAACTAAAGAGCCTCTTGATGAAAGTGAAAGAGGAGGGTGAAAAAGTTGTCTTAAAGCTGAACATTCAGAAAACTAAGATCATGGCATCCAATCCCATCACTTCATGGCAGATAGATGGAGAAACAATGGAAACAGTGACTGAGTTTGTTTTCTTGGGCTCCAAAATCACTGCAGATGGTGATTGCAGCCATGAAATTAAAAGATGCTTACTCCTTGGAAGGAAAGTTATGACCAACCTAGAGAGCGTATTCAAAAGCAGAGACATTAATTGCCAGCAAAGGTCCATCTAGTCAAGGCCATGGTTTTTCCAGTGATCATGAATGGATGTGAGAGTTGAACTATAAAGAAGGCTGAGTACCGAAGAATTGATGCTTTTGAACTGTGGTGTTGGAGAAGACTCTTGAGAGTCCCCTGGACTGCAAGGAGATCCAACCAGTCCATCCTGAAGGAGATCAGTCCTGGGTGTTCATTGGAAAGACTGATGTGAGGCTGAAACTCCAGTACTTTGGCCAGCTGGTACGAAGAGCTGACTCATTTGAAAAGACCCTGATGCTGGGAAAGATTGAGGGCAGGAGGAGAAGGGGACGACAAGGATGAGATGGTTGGATAGCATCACCAACTCAATGGACATGGGTTTGGGTAAACTTCAGGAGTTGGTGATGGACAGGGAGGCCTGTTGTACTGCGGTCCATTGGGTTGCAAAGAGCTGGACATGACTGAGCAACTGAACTGAACTGAAGAGAATAGAATTGTTCCCTTTTCTTTTGCTTTTTTTTTCATTACCTTCCCACCTCCAACAAATCAATCTCACATGGATATTTAGCTGAAATATCATGTCAAGAAACTTCGCTTATGGTCCAGTGGTTAAGAATCTGCCCGCCAGTGCAGGGGACATGGGTTCGATCCCTGGTCTGGAAAGATCTCACATGCCACCGGACAACTAAGCCCGAGCACCACAACGTCTGAGCCTGCGCTCTGGAGCCCGTGCTCTGCAACAAGAGAAGCCACCACAATGAGAAACCCCCGCACCATGACTAGAGGGCGGCCCCCACTCTCCGCAACCAAAGAAAGCCCACGTGCAACAAAGAAGACCCAGCACAGCTAAAAATCAGTAAATAAAAAGTTTAAAAATATGTCACTGCTTTGAGGAAGGAACCTGGAGTCCTGGGTCTCTGAAGATCAGTATTGTAGTTTCATGAAAGGACAGGTGTTAGAAAATGAAAACATCTTAGATTGTGTAGCGGAGAAAGTTTGAACCTCAGAGTCAAGCACATCTGGAGAGAAGACAGGTGCCTCTCTGATTCACTGTGTAACTTTGGCAAGTTTCTTAACTTCTCTGAATCTCCATTCTCTCCATCTGTGAATTGAGGGTTGTTTTTCTTTTTTCTTTTTTTTTTGAAATAGTTTGCTAGCTAGCTGTGACATTTACAGATACTGAAGTAAGCTCCTAGCATAGTGTTCAACTCTCAAAGTTGGTGAAAGAAAGTGAAAGTGAAAGTCACTTGCCAGTCCTGTCCAACTCTTTGCGACCCCATGGAATATACAGTCCATGGAATTCTCTAGGCCAGAATACTGGCGTGGGTAGCCTTTCCCTTGTCAAGGGGATCTTCCTAACCCAGGGATCAAATCCAAGTCTCCCACATTGCACGTGGATTCTTCTCCCAGCTGAGCCACAAGGGAAGCCCAACTCAGAGTTGGCAGCTATTATTATATATTGCTTTCAGTTGGCAGTCTTGTTTCTAATCTACTGAGAACACTGAAGCAACCAGAGCACGGCCACAAATTCCAGCCACCAATCTGTTACCCTTTCTGCACCTGTTTCCACAGACTCTGCCTTCCCACCTGTAGCCCCAAGCCTTTCTGTTTTACATGAAATCCAGTCCCCTTCACCTCCTCTAGAACACTGCTCCAGCAGTTCTCCATTTCAATTTTTCTCTCTCTACTGCATCTGTCCCATCAACTGAAAACATGCTGCTATTTCTCCTGTATTAAACCAAAAACAAAAACAAATCTCTTCTTGTGACCCTACTTCTGCTGCCAGCTACACACCCCCACTTATTTTTTTATGCTTCCCTTTGCAACAAAACTTTTCTCTGCCTCATTCAGCATTTCCACTTCTGGGTATACCCCCAAAAGAATTGAAAGCAAGGTCTCGAGGAGATATTTGCACACTCATGTTCATAGCAGCATTATTCACAGTAGCCAAAAAGTGGAAGCAACCCAGATGGCCACTGATGAATGCAAGGATAAACAAAACGTGGTATATACATCTGATGGAATATTATTCAGCCCTAAAAGGAAAGAATTTGATTCATACTACAACATGGCTGAACACTGAGGACATTATGCTAAGTGAAAGAAGCCAGTATTGTATGGTTCCAAAGACAAATACTGTATGATTATGTAGAGTGGTCAAATTCATAGAGAAAGTAGACTGGTAGTTGCCAGGGGCTGGGGGACTGGGGGAATGGGAAGTTGCCGTTCAATGTATGCAGATGAAAAGAGTTTAGAGATCAGCTGCACAGCAAGTGGACGTACTTAACACTCCTGAATTGTACACTCAAGCATGGTTAGAATGGTCAGTTTTAGGGCAGCTCCCCAGTGGTCCAGTGGTTAGGACCCCATGCTTTCACTGCTGAGAATGCAGGTGGGATCCTTGGCTGGGAAATTAGAAAAATTAAAAGATGCTAAATTTTATGTTTTGTGTATTTTGCTATAGTTAAAAAAATTTTTTTAAACTGTTTAAACATTTCTCTTCTCCCATTCTTCCTTCAAGCCACTCCAGTCAACTTCCAGGCCTATCACTCTGCTAAGACAGCCCTTGTCAAGGTCCCCGGCCACCTCCACACCACCAGGTCTCACGGGCGGTCGTGGTGCTGGACTGGCTGACCTGTCTGTAGTATTCGCTGTGCGTGGTCTCCATCTCATCTCTGATCCCCTTTCCCCACCTGGATTCTGTGACACACTCATTCCATTTCTTCGAAGAGTATCCAGAAGGGGACACTTCCGGCCTCACTTCTGGATTACTGAAATATCCCACTAACTAGTCTTATATTCCCACTTCTGCCATTACCACCTATATCCCTTCTCAACCCAGCAGCCAGTGTGATCCCTCTAAACCACGCCAGGCTGTGTCACTCCTCCGAGTCAATCGCTCCAAGCGTGTCCACTTCGTTCACAGTGAAAATCCACATGCAGACAAGACCCTGAGACTCCCCCGCCCTGCCCCACATGAACTCCCTAATCGCCTCTCCCACCGCTTTCCCCTCGTTCCCCCCGGGACACAGAGGGCACAACTCCACTTTACCACCCGTCACACGCGTCACCCAGGAGCCTGCAGAGCCAACGCTTTCCCCTCCAAATGTCAACACAATGTCACCTTTCAGTGAGGTCCACTCTGAACGCCTGATTTTAAATTGCAACTTGTCCTCACCCCAATCACCTGTACCCCTCTCTACTCTTTGTTTTTTCCATAGCTCTTATCGCCTACATGTATATACCATGATGGCCGACTTTAGAATTTGTGTTTTTTTTTTTTTTTTTTTTTTTTCAGTTTTCTGGCTGTGCCTCAGTCTGTGGGATCTTAGTTTTCCAACCAGGGATCATCGAACCTAATAGGGTCCACATGGGGTCTCGCCGATAAGATGCCTCGTTATGTCAACCTTCCAGTGTCCCTTTATGCCACAGCTGGGACATGGACCTGGAGGGGGCCTTGGCTTTAGGCATGAGCTGGCCCAATGGCCTTCTGTGCCACATTTGAACCAGGTGGCTTCCTGTCTTTGGAGACCCCACTTCAGCAGAGGACACCATTGTCCTTAACACCCATTTTATCTCCCAGTCATCCCCAGATATCTGAAAGAAACTAAAAAAGGCAAAAGAAGGCTCTCAAACCCCTCAACGAGACCTTTTAAATTTAGCCTTTCAGATTTTCAATAACCAGGAAGAACAGGCAAAGCTAGAAAAGCCCCAACGAGATTAGGCCAAATACCACCTTCTAGCCACCGCCCTACATGGCTCTAAACCTCCACCAACCAACAAAGACAGGAAGCCACCTGGACCCTGTTTCAAATGTGGCAAAGAAGGCCACTGGACCCACTCATGCCCAAAGCCAAGGCCCCCCCAGGTCCACGTCCCAGCTGTAGAATGAAGGGACACTGGAAGGTCAACAATGAGCCATCTTATCAGTGAGACTCCATGTGGACCCTTGTCAGAACCCATGCGTCCTGTATTGGAAGCTCAGAGTCTTAACCACTGAGCCACAGGGAAGTCCCTAGAATTTTTACCTACTTACCAGTTTTCCTGTTTATTTTCCATCTCTCCCTGACAGAAAATAAGCAGGGACTTTACTTACTTCACGCACTGACGCACTTACTTCAGCACCTACAGTAGTGTCTGCTCAACGGTAAGTGCTCAGCAACCATTGGTTGAATTAACTGCTGAACAATTTTCCAGGGTATTAAACTACTTTCAGTAGTCCATTACCTCATTTGATCTTTTCCCAGCAATTTTGTGAAGGCAGCCAAACGATATTAATATATCCATTTTACAGGTGAAGAACTGGAGTTTCAAACAGGCTAAAGGTCTTCATTCATTTATTTAAAATGCAGTCATTCGTTTACTGAGCAAACACTTATTGAGTGGCATCATGATAGATAGAGCTGATGCTTACAATGGAGATTTGTTCATGTTAAGTCTTGGCTTTTTCTTCTTTTAAACATGCATGCTCCCTGTGGAGAAACGTTAAAATCTCATGCATCCCCAGTGAAAGACAGTCTAGAGCAATGACTATGAGTGGGGGCTCTGGAGTCTGCTGCAACCCTGCCTCCCTAACTCCCTGCTCTGTGACCAGGAACTGGTCCCCCAACAATTCCTTTCCTCAGTTTTCACACCTGTAAGATGGGAATGGTGACAACATCTGTCCAGAGAGAACTGTCCATAAAGCATTATTTGCCAACGCCTTTTCTGCCTATCCCTGCTGGCCAAGAGGATTTTATCCCATCTGCTTCCTGTCATTTGCATGACAAAACCAATAGACTTATTTTTTTTTTCATTTCCAAATATAAAGATATATCATAAGATTGAATAGGCTTTTTCAGACCCAAGAGTTTATTTAGTTCACCCACTCTCCACTACCCTAGTGTTCTCAGCATTCACAGAGCCCAAGTGTGACCTTGAGTCAAGAGGGTCCTGGACCATTCCTTCCTCCTTTTCCATCTGTTCCCAGCAGAGGAAGAGCTCACGGTTTCCAGCTGCAAGGCTGAAATGGAAACCGGCAAAAGTGCAAGCAAAGGGCTCCGTTTCCCAATAGCTGCAGCTGTCTGGTGCCCTGAGCTATTTTTAAACCCCTTTTCAGAAACCCCAGTGCTTGCAATGGATCTATTTTCTTAACTGCCAAGAGATAATGCTTAAAAGGGATAGCTTGAAAATATTCCACGGCACTCATAAAAATGACTGAAATAGATGGTGCATAAGACGGCCTTTGTCTGGAGCGGCGGAGGAAAGCGAGATGAAGTCTTTCAGACCCCAGGGCGGCCGTGCCGCTGGATCGGCTGCTGACAACTACGGCTTTGTGTCGAATGTGCACCACGACCATGGCAAGAAAACCAAACGGTAATTGTAGGGGACATCAGAGACCTGGCATTTAAATGGGTCATCAATTCCAGGAAACAGAAGACCTCAAAATAACTCCCCAAGAATCCCCTTCAATGTGAGTGCCGCCTTATCTGGTCAATCTGTCCACACTGTCTAAACTAGTCTTCTGCCCTTGCCCTGAACTCCTGAATGTTCCCTGCCTCACTGGGTGGAGCTACCAGCCATGCAGCCATGTGTGTTACAAATTTAGGAACATCCTCAAGTCTACTTCTCTTCAACCACTACATCCAGTAAAGGCTTACTAGTATCATCTCTTAAATAGTTCTGAAGTCGTATTCTCTTTATATCCCCACCACCATGCCCTGATTCAGTCCTTCATCATCTCTCATCTGGATGTTTGCAAGAGCATCTTACCTATTTTTGTCCCTCTTTGCTAATTCACATTAGGATTCTTTTATATTTCCAAATCTTATATGTCACTATTTGCTTAGACTCTTCCAGCCTTTAATTGACCTTGGAAGACAGTCCACACTCTCGCAAGGCATTAAACTGCCATGGTAACATCTTCCCCAACCCACTATAACCTACCTCACATTTTATGCTCCAACAGCATCCGGCCACCTGTAATTTTCCACACACCACATGGTTGATTCCTCTACACCTTTGCTTACACTCTCTCTCCTGCCTGGAATGTCATTCATCCTATTTTTTTTTTAAACAGGTAACATTTTATGGACATATGCTATGAATACAACAAAGTGGACAAGTTCTAAATTTACAGCTTGATGCGTTTTTACAGAATTGACACATTCAAGAAATGACTGTCCATAAGAAGTGTTAGAATATCATCAGCAGTCCCAGAAGCCTCCCTCCTGCCTTCTCCCAGGTCCCAGCCCCTAAAAGGCAGCCAATATTCTGACTTCATTCCAAATGGATTCATTTTGCCCAGTTTTGAACTTTATTGATACAGAATCATACAGTATATGCTTCTTTATCTGGGCTTCTCCTTTTATATATATATATATAATTTCATTTATTTACTTTTGACTGTGCTGGATCTTTGCTGCTGCATGGGCTTTCCTCTAATTGCAGCAAGGACAGGCTACTCTGCTCTAGGGGCTACTCTCTAGTTGTGGTGCGGACTTCATTGCAGTGGCTTCTCTTGCTGCAGAGCACAAGCTGTAGAGCACATGGGCTCAGCAGTTGCGGCTCCCGAGCTCTAGAGCACAAGCTCAATAGCTGTGGCTCATGGGCTTTGTTGCTCCACAGCTTGTGGGATCTTCCCGGATCAGGGATGAAACCTGCATCTCCTGAATTGGCAGGCAGATTCTTCATCACTGAGCCACCAGGGAAGCCCTGTCTGGGCTTCTTTCACTTAACATTATTTTGTGAGATTCACCCATGTTGTTCCATATGGCAGCTGTTTGGTTTTTTGTTGTTGTATAATATTCCATTGTGTAAATGTTCCACAGTTTATTCAGTCTAATGTTGATGAAAATATGAATACTCTCCAGGTTTTAGCTATTACACAAGTGCTGTTATAAGCTTTTTTTTTTTAAAACATTTTTTGGTGAACATGTGTATGCATTTCTGTGAGTAGAATTGCTGGATTGTGTGGCATACGTATTGCCAAGCAGTTTTCCAAAGTGGTACCATTTCCCACTGACAATAGATGAGCATTCTAGCTGCTCCATATTTTTGCCTATACTTGGAACTATCAGGGTTTTTTTTTCTTTCTTAAATTTATCCCATTTTGCTGAATTTTTAAAACTATGTCTAACAATGTCTGCCTTTGAATTAGTGTTTGGATCATTTACACTTAATATAAGCATTGATATAGTTGGGTTTAAGTCAACCACTTATTCATATTCCATTTGTTCCATCTGTTCTTTGTTTCTTCCTCCTTTCTTGCTTTTTTTTTTTTTTGATTATTCAATATATTTTGTGTGGTTGGTCTAGGTTTTGTATTATGTATCTTTGACGTACGTTCTGTCTTTAAGTAGTTATAAAATTTCATGTATAATGTAAGGATCTGCTTTCATTTCTCTCCCTTCTGTCTTCTGTCTTCTGTTGTCACACTAAAGCTTCCACATGTATTTTAGAAATCTACATTTTTGGTTTTAAATGGTTTATTCTTTTTTAATTAAAAATAAGAAAAAATTCATTTACATTTACTCACACATTATTATTTCTAAAGCTGTTTGTTGTTTTGTATATCAAGCTTACAAATTATGCCAGTTAATAAATGTTTGCTGAGTAAATGAAAGACCTCATTTTAAATAAATGAGTGAAGAACCTTAGCCTCTCTGAGATATAATAATAAATGTAAAATGAGTAAATAATATCCTTTGGCAAGCTTCACAAAATTGCCATGAAGATCAAATGAGATAATGGACTTAAAGTAATTAATATCCCATAAAATCATTCAGCCTGTATATCTTCAAATATTTCTTTCCCTTTTCTCTCCTTTCTTCTTATGGTACTTCAGTTCAGTTCGGTCCAGTTCAGTCGCTCAGTAGTATCTGACTCTTTGCAACCCCATGAATCGCAGCACGCCAGGCCTCCCTGTCCATCACCAACTCCCGGAGTTCACTCAGACTCACGCCCATCGAGTCGGTGATGCCATCCAGCCATCTNACATTACCAATTATCTTTATCTGATCATCTTTAAAATGCTTTGTCTCTTTGTGGTGATACTTGTGTTGGAGAAAGACATCAAGATATGACTTAGATAACTTCACTCCAAAGTCTTTCATTGACAATGCCGTGCAGATTGAAATTTTAAATACTATATCAATGGATTCAATAAATTGAGAGTTTGAGTCATGCTTTATTTTGTTTGTAGGTCAAATATCCATTATTGTTATTAAATAATATCAGTTTCAAATCACACAGTTCAGCCTCAAATAAAAATATAAAGTAGATTGACACATAAACTATTTTATTATAATTAAGAAGCCATGTATTTTATTATCAGATAATATTTATTGAACATGTGTGTGTGTGTTAGTCGCTCAATCTTGTCTGACTCTATGGGACCCCATAGACTTTACCCCACCAGGCTTCTCTGTCCATGGGATTCTCTAGGCAAGAACACTGGAATGGATTACCATGCCCTGCTCTTTGTGACCTATGGATTGAACCCAGGTCTCCAACATTGCAGGCAGACTCTTTACCATCTGAGCCACAAGAGAAGCCATCAAACATGTACTATGTGCAAATCTGTAAGAATGACTAAAGAAGACTTCTTCTGTTAGTTGTTCCATTTGCTGTATACATTCTCTAATTGGGGACCCATTGGGTGTACTGCTTGTAACAGGAAGAGTGGCAACTGGCAGATGTGAGTCTGTGCCCTGATCTTAGCCCTGCCATGAATTAACTGGAAGGGCTTGGACCTTTAAATTGGGCTTAACTTGATGATTCATAAAGTTTCCCAGCAATGTGAGCTGGTGTCTTAGTTCTATAGAACAGTGGTCCCTAACCTTTTTGGCAAAAGGTAGTGGTTTAGTGGAAAACATTTTTTCCGTGGATGGAGGTGGGGGATGGTTTCAGGATGATTCAAGCTCATTGCATTTATTATACACTTCATTTCTATTGTTATTACATTGTGATATTAATGAAATAATTGTACAGCTCACCATAATGCAGAATCAGTGTGAGCCCTGAGCTCGTTTACCGCAACCAGACAATCCCATCTGGGGTGATGGGATACAGTGACACTGGAAGTGTGTTGCTTGTGTCCTGTCTACTCCATAACTTCATTTTGGTTGCATCTCATGGTCCATGGTCCAGAGGGTTGGGGACCCCTGCTCTAGAGAAACAGAACCAATAGGATCTATCTATTTATTAGGAATTGGTTCATGTGATTATGGAGGCTGAGAAATCTAAGGATCTGTTATCTGCAATTTGGAGAAACAGGAAAGCCAATGGTACAATTCAATCTAAGTCCAAAGGTCTAAAATCAGGAGCACTGATGTCTGAGGGCAGGGAAGGATAGATAACCTGTCTCAAAGAGAGAGAGGGAATTTACCCTCCATCTCTTGCTACTCAACGGGCCCTTGGTGGATTGAATGATGCCACCTACACCAGAGAAGGTGATCTTCTTTACTCAGTCTGCCTGTTCAAACATTAATTTTGCCTGGAAGCATGCTAACAAACACATTTTTAGAAATAATTTTTTAATCAGTCATCTGTGATCCCTTAGTTGACATGTAAAATTAACCATCACAGCTGGGTTTTCTCTGTTTCCCCTTCAGCTGTTTCCCAATTGGCTGCATTTAAGGCTGAGCCACTGTTCAGGTTGTAAATGATATTGTGGAGAACACTATCTTTCCACCAGAACTCCACAGACCTCTCTCTGTAAGCTTCCTTTAGGAAGGCGCTAGTGGGAGAAGAGGAGTAAGGCAAAGTCTTCCGTAAGAACACATAGAACATGTGTGCACTCAGGAATAATCTACTTAATAATAATTACAGACTCTGGGGGGAGAAGGGGAGAGAAGTGTGATTAGGAAGTGTGATTTATTTTGAGAAAGTCAAGTTGAAACCATGTATAAGACATGGTTAGTTTAATTGATACAGTTAATTGAATGAATGAAACAAATTGCCAACGATTTCCTTACTTTCTTTGCTTGGTACAGGCCAGCTTTCCAAGGTCTTTTAACAATATTCCACTGTAGGGTAGAAGGTGTTGATGAATTATTCAATTCAGAGGTAACCAAAACTTTAAACTCTCCTATTAGATTTAAGGGCTTTCCCTGATAGCTCAGTTGGTAAAGAATCTGCCTGCAATTCAGGAGACCCCGGTTTGATTCCTGGGTCAAGAAGATCCCCTGGAGAAGGGATAGGCTACCTACTCCAGTATTCTTGGGCTTCCCTTCTGGCTCCGCTGGTAAAGAATCCACCTGCAGTCCAGGAGACCTGGGTTCAATCCCTGGGTTGGGATCCCCTGGAGAAGAAAGGCTATCCACTCCAGTATTCTGGTATGGAAAATTCCATGGACAGAGGAGCCTGTCCATGGGGTCACAAAGAGTTGGACATGACTGAGTGACTTCACTAGATTTAAATCTTGTTTTCAACTTGACTTTCTCAAAATAAATCACACTTCCTAATACAGCTTCTATCAATCTACTGATATAGAAACCCAATTCTCTTTTAAGACTTATTTTTCTTTCTTATAGTGAATTATTTCCAAATTAAAAGAAAGAGGGAGAAAAAATGTTTTAAATACAAATGTGACAAAAAACAAGACAAAGAGAAATATTTATAGTAAGATGTAGAAAGTTGCCTCTTAAATTGCTTCTAAGGCACTATCCAAATTTAAGCTTTTATAATCAGATAAAACTCACTAGTTGTAAACATGGTGATTGACCAGCTGCTATATTACTTATAATATTAGTCATTTTTTGAAAATCTCACTGAAATGGAAAACTATAGTAATAGCCCTCAAAGGAACTGACCTTAAGACGTGCTTCATTATTTCGGTGATAAGCCACACATTCAAATAGTGAGGTATTCATTCAGAAAGCTTGTGATCTTTTCTCTGAGAGAGCTAAGATTCATTTTCCACATATCTTGAGTGGGAGAAATGAGAACACTATTGTTATCAACAACAACAAAATGAGTGGACGGCTGAATTCTACAAAAAATGGTCTGTTTTGTCTTCAGAATACAGTAGAGGGCAAAGGAAAGGGCGCTTTAGGAAAAATGACACATATTTTTAGCGAAATTACGACCACTCATGTCATCCAATAAAAAATATGTCTCATCTACATAATAGCTTCATGCTTACTATTGTGCTAATTGAACTATGTACTTTTGATGCCTTCTCTATTCATGTGAAAGTGTGGGTAACAAGTGATAAAAGACAACAGTCACGGCAATTGGACACACTGAAAATCTTTCTTCTATGACTCTGAGTCAGTCTCCTCAGTGGATTACTAAACACATTCCAGAAATCTCATAAGTTACTACTGGTCTAAAAATGGATATAATTAAAGATGAGTAAACCTACCGCAGAGCTTGATGTAATCTTTTAGGGTAATTAACCCAAACTGTTTACAATGGATTTTTATTCCACTTTTCTAAAGATTGCATATATGTTATTATAAGTTCATATATCTTTCCATTACAAAAGCAACTCCCCCCCCACACCCCCCACCGCCCCAACATAGTCACACAAAGCAAAGAGATATCTGCATTGTAACAGTTTTAGAGGAGGTAAAACCAGTCACCATGGTTGTAAGTTTGATCACAGCCAGACCAAGATCTGGGGATACTGCATGAATTTCACCACATCAGAGATTTACCAGTATATGTCTCTAGGTTTGGGAGTAGTATGATTCGGATTGATAATTTCCATGAGATATTGTTACTGGGAAGACCTGAGTCCATATTGGATCCGTGGCTTTTGTCTTAACATTTCTTCCTGTTCCTTTCGTTCACTAAAAGGATGCTGTTTACACACAATGACCTGCCTTGGGAAGCTCTGAAACCTCTGCCTAAAGGTTAAACCACTATGTCTTTGTTCAGGATCCTGTCCACCTGTGGATGGTTACAGGAAGGAAAAAATTAACACATTCTCTCCCCAAAGCTAGCCATTCAAGGGGACATTTGTAAGATAAATGGCCTTTTTAAAATTTTACCTCCTCACCTCCCCCCACTCTCTGTTCTATAAAAGAACGTGGCATCCAGACCCTGGTAAGATGATTATTTTGAGATATTAGCCTGCCTTCTCCTCAGTTAGCGAATTCATTGACCTGTCATGCAGTGAGCAAAGAGAGCTTGGACTCAGAAAAAAATATGTTTGTCTCAACTAAGTAGCTTTTATTGCTATGCCACCAAGTTGCTTTACATGGTGGGGGAAAGGTGACTCTTTCCTAAAATTCTCTTTTTTTTTAAACATCTGATGAAGTGTTATCAAATTCTAGAAAATAAGGCTCCTTTTCTTGCTGTCTAGTAGTTTTCTCTTAACTCTAACTTTCCATAGTAAGGCTTTTCATTCTATGTGGACTCACTAAAACACCTATGAAATAAGACCATTTCTGGATAATTAGCTCTGTCTTTTCCTTCAAAATTGACCATTACTTCTTATAGTCCAGCTACAGTTCTCAGGGCTTTTACTCTATCTCTTTAGCCCTCATAATCACCGTGTGGAGTGTGTGATTTCCCCCTTTTCGGGTTGATGAAACTGAGGCTGAGGCGTTAAATCTTCCAGAATCACAAGGCAAAGTTGAGAGTCAAATCAGGTTTGTTTTTTGCCCCATTTTCCCCAAGTTTTAGCTTAAACAGTTGTGTTCATCCTTGAAATTCTGTTATATATTACATCATTCAAAACCTAAATGCTTCCCTCTATTGAGAGTTGTAGGGGGTGGGTTGAGGTGTCTAGGGTTTAGAAAAGAAGAGCAAATAGTCAGATGTAAATTTGACTTCCTGACTCTGCACATTAGAAGTTCGTGAGTCCATGTACTGGTATATAGAAGACATGTAACAGAATGAGAAGTAACAAAAACGAGTGATTGGATAAGGGTTACAGATACTGAATGACATGTACATCACCATGTATATCTGGAGATGTCCACTGATCTTTTAGAGTATCGAATCCTTTTTTTAACTTGTCCATTCTGATTTTTGGTGAATGACACACCATTTTTCTTTCTGTAGTTACACCTAGATATCAGGGATTAATGTCATCTTTAATTTTTAAAGTTTTACATCAAAGAACCAAAAACAAATGGTAGGAATCAATTGTCATAAAACTCAGGACATGATCCTGTTTTTGTGATAACTTTGTCTCATTAAAGTGTGACCTGATGGTAGCTGAGGAGTTGTTGAGAATATTTCCCTTTTTCTTAGCTGTCAAAATTCAGTTGATACATCACAGATCCCTAAAGCTATGTAGGGAACTCTTCCCTTAATTCCATTCGCTTCATTTCTAAGCATCTGTAATAGTCACGGCTGGGTTCAGTGAGAGTTCTGCTTGCCATGAGTGTGAGATCATGCCCTAAGTAATTATAGTGAGCGTGCAATGAAAATATGTGGTGAGTATAATGTCAGGAAATCATGCAAATTTTATTATCATCAGTGAAGTGGTGGCTGGTGGAGAACTTGTCAGTATTCGCAACTTGAGGCTTCTAATTACCCTGATTTACTTGTAGCTCCATTCATAACCTTGCTGCTGTGTTGTTCCTGACAGTACTTTTGCATTTTGCAGGAAAGGGATAATACCACGTAAATAATTTAAAAACAATAAATCATTTAGAGTGGCTTTCAACCAAAACCTAATGCAGTAGCTGGCTGAGGACTTGCTACACTTGACAGGTAGCTGGCATGCAGAATTCATCTATGCATCATAAGTATTTACTTTAAAAATTCCCCAATCCAAATCAGGCAGGTTGAAGAAAAAATAAGACCTAAGCCTCCTCCGTCCTGAAGAGTCCATTTTACCTTCTTGAGGCAAAATGGGAAAGAGAGAAATCAAGTTCTGTATAGGATAGTAGTTCTACTTAAAACACAGATTTGCTGAGTTATGCTTGGTAAATGACTAATTAAGGCTGAGTCTACCAGCAGAGCTGGCTGAATGTTGGAAGAGTTACACAGACACGCCTGTGGCAGCACCCCACCCCTCCCTACCCCCATTGCATCCCTCCTTTTCCTACCCCCGCCCCCACTATACAGAAAGACTGGAAAGACTGGGAGCTAGAGGAGAGAACTAGCTGATACCTAACCAACTCCCAGGTACTTGCAGGGGAAGTGGACGCTATTTCTCTTTGGTTATTTCTATTCACACAAACAAAGCAGATAATGAAAAGCAGAAACCCATCGAGAAAAGCTTCAACTCAAGAAAAAAGGTAGGACTCCTTCCATTATGCCGGAGGGAGTGCTGTGTCTGCCAGCTGCCTTTGGACAATTGAGTTCCTACTGGGTGCCAAGCATGTCATTATCTCTTTTAATCCTCTCAACAATTTTCTGAGGTAGGTATGATTATCCTCTTTTATAGATAAGGAAAAAACCTGAGTTAGATTAAGTAATTCCCTGAGATCACCAGCTAGGGAAGTGACTTTTGGAATTAAGTCTGAATCTGTCTGACTCAGGCAGTATTTTCCCTCCATCCCTTGCTTTGTACTCTCCATCCCTCCCTATAAGCCTGATTTCTTGCTTCAGTTCAATTCAGTCCCTCAGTCATGTCCAGCTCTTTGCGACCCCATGAACTGCAGTACACCAGGCCTCCCTATCTATCACCAACTCCCAGAGTTCACTCAAATTCACGTCCATCCTGTCGGTGATATCATCCAGCCATCTCATCCTCTGTCATCCCCTTCTCCTCTTGCCCCCAATCCCTCCCAGCATCAGGGTCTTTTCCAATGAGTCAACTCTTCGCATGAGGTGGCCAAAGTACTGGAGCTTCAGCTTTAGCATCATTCCTTCCAAAGAACACCCCAGGACTGATCTCCTTTAGAATGGACTGGTTGGATCTCCTTGCAGTCCAAGGGACTCTCAAGAGTCTTCTCCAACACCACACTTCAAAAGCATCAATTCTTCAGTGCTCAGCTTTCTTCACAGTCCAACTCTCACATTCATACATGACCACTAGAAAAACCATAGCCTTGACTAGATGGACCTTTGTTGGCAAAGTAATGTCTCTGCTTTTGAATATGCTATCTAGGTTGGTCATAACTTTTCTTCCAAGGAGTAAGCATCTTTTAATTTCATGGCTGTAATCACCATCTGCAGTGATTTTGGAGCCCCCCCCCAAAAAAATCTGACACTGTTTCCACTGTTTCCCCATCTATTTGCCATGAAGTGATGGGACCAGATGCCATGATCTTCGTTTTCTGAATGTTGAGCTTTAAGCCAACTTTTTCACTCTCTTCTTTCACTTTCATCAAGAGACTCTTTAGTTCCTCTTCACTTTCTGCCATCAGGGTGGTGTCATCTGCACATCAGAGGTTGTTGATATTTCTCCTGGCACTCTTGATTCCAGCTTGTGTTTCTTCCAGCCCAGGGTTTCTCATGATGTACTCTGCATATAAGTTAAATAAGCAGGGTGACAATATACAGCCTTGACGTACTCCTTTTCCTGTTTGGAACCAGTCTGTTGTTTCATGTCCAGTTCTAACTGTTGCTTCCTGACCTGCATACAGGTTTCTCAAGAGGCAGGTCAGGTGGTCTGGTATTCCCATCTCTTTTGGAATTCTCCACAGTTTATTGTGATCCACACAGTTAAAGGCTTTGGCATAGTCAGTAAAGCAAAAATAGATGTTTTTCTGGAAATTTCTTGCTTTTTCCATGATCCAGCGGATGTTGGCAATTTGTTCTATTGATTCCAGCTTGTGTTTCTTCCAGCCCAGGGTTTCTCATGATGTACTCTGCATATAAGTTAAATAAGCAGGGTGACAATATACAGCCTTGACGTACTCCTTTTCCTGTTTGGAACCAGTCTGTTGTTTCATGTCCAGTTCTAACTGTTGCTTCCTGACCTGCATACAGGTTTCTCAAGAGGCAGGTCAGGTGGTCTGGTATTCCCATCTCTTTTGGAATTCTCCACAGTTTATTGTGATCCACACAGTTAAAGGCTTTGGCATAGTCAGTAAAGCAAAAATAGATGTTTTTCTGGAAATTTCTTGCTTTTTCCATGATCCAGCGGATGTTGGCAATTTGTTCTCTGGTTCCTCTGCCTTTTCTAAAACCAGCTTGAACATCTAGAAGTTCATGGTTCGCATATTACTGAAGCCTGGCTTGGAGAATTTTGAACATCACTAGCGTGTGAGATGAGTGTAATTGTGCAGTAGTTTGAGCATTCTTGGCATTGACTTTCTTTGGGATTGGAATGAAAACTGACCTTTTTCAGTCCTGTGGCCACTGCTTAGTTTTCCAAATTTGCTGGCATAGGCTGTGTGGGCACAGGAGGGCCGAGAGGAGCTACTCCACGTTCAAGGTCAGGAGGGACGGTGGTGAGGAGATACCCCTCCTCCAAGGTAAGGAGCAGCGGCTGTGCTTTGCTGGAGCAGACGTGAAGAGGTACCCCAAGGTAAGAGAAACCCAAGTAAGACAGTAGGTGTTGTAAGAGGGCATCAGAGGGCAGACACACTGAAACCATAATCACAGAAAACTCATCAATCTAATCACATGGACCACAGACTCAATGAAACTAAGCCATGCCATGTGGGGCCACTAAGTCAGGCTTTCTCTAAAACATTGTACTTCCAACAGACTTGTGGCTGCCAAGGGGGAGTGGAGTGGGGAAGGGAAGGATTGGGAGTTTGAGGTTAGCAGATGCAAATTGTCATATATAGAATGGATAAAGAATAAAGTCCTACTCTATAGCAAAGGGAACTATACTCAATATCTTGTAATACTCTATAATGGAAATAATCTGAAAAAGAATATATATATATGTAATCTGAAATATAATATAATAATCTGAAAAAGAATATATATATGAGAGTTGGACCATAAAGAGAGCTGAGTGCCAAAGAATTGATGCTTTTGAATTATGGTGTTGGAGAAGAGTCTTGAAAGTCTCTTGGACAGCAAGGAAATCAAACCAGTCAATCCTAAAGGAAATCAATTCTGAATATACATTGGAAGGACTGATGCTGAAGCTGAAACTCCAATACTTTGCCCACCTGATGTGAAGAACTTACTCACTGGAAAAGACCCTGATGCTGGGAAAGACTGAAGGCAGGAGGAGAAGGGGACAACAGAGGATGAGATGGTTGGATGGCATCACTGACTCAAAGGACATGAATTTGAGCAAGTTCCAGGAGTTGTGATGGACAGGGAAGCCTGGTGCGCTGCAGTCCACGGGGTCGCAAAGAGTCAGCATGACTGAGTGACTGAACTGAACTGAACTGATATATATATATATATACACACACATACACCACATACATAGGGTAGGCCAAAAAAGTTGAAGTTCATTTGGATTTTTCAGTAAGATATGGGAAAACTCAAATGAACTTTCTTGCCAGCCCAATATATGTCTGAATCACTTTGCTGTACAGCAGAAGTTAAAATAACATTGTAAATCAACCAGTCCTGGGTGTTCATTAGAAGGACTGATGTTGAGGCTGAAACTCCAATACTTTGGCCACCTCATGTGAAGAGTTGACTCATTGGAAAAGACCTTGATGCTGGGAGGGATTGGGGGCAGGAGGAGAAGGGGAGGACAGAGGATGAAATGGCTGGATGGCATCACCGACTTGATGGACGCAAGTTTGTGTGAACTCTGGGAGTTGGTGATGGACAGGGAGGCCTGGCGTGCTGTGATCATGGAGTCACAAAGAGTCGGACACGACTGAGTGACTGAACTGAACTGAACTAAACTGAACACTTTAATAAAAAAAAAAAAATAATAAAGCATCCCTCTTCCACGCCTCCAGAAAGTGTCCACCAGCTTATTCTGTGAACACCTCACAACAGGGCACACACATAGATTGTGTGAAACAGATGACTTCTGTTTTTGTTCTATACATTGCTACTTCCTGTCCCCATCCCTCTACAAATAGTCTCCCCAAGTTCCCAGCTATCCTGTTTTCTCATTAGGTGTTTCTCTTGGGGGAGACCTCACTAGACCTGTTAAAATGCCTTTTTTCTTCTTCTGAAATACCAGCAGTTAAATATTTATTTCTTTAGATTAATGATTTTCAAACGTTTGTCTGCATAAAAATTACCTGGAGCACTTGCTAAAACACAGATTGCCATCTTGTGAATTAAAAATGTGTAATACTTTGGCTCCTAGTAGACACTCAATAAATGTTATTTCCTTTTTTAGTCTACATTTTAAATTATCCTCATATCTTCCCAATGTGAGGTTTACCCTGATGTTCCCCAGTCTTTGAATATAGTTTCCTATTAACGAACAACCGGTTTCTTTTATTAATGTATTTAGAAAAAGGAAAATGAAGGGTATTTCTACCCACTTATTTGTACTGCAAAAAGAAGCAAAATCTAGCTGGCCTCAAGAGACAGTGTGGTGTAACTACAGCTGTGCTGCCTTTATGGAAAAAGTCATGTCTTCAGAAGGTGACCCTGTTCAAAGTTATTCGACGTGTTTTGAGGGAAAGAAGGCTGCTCTTTAAGAAGTGAAAGTAAATGGCAGAGTCTAGCTGATGAAATGTGCTAGAACCTCCCTAAAGCTATGGAGAGGGAAGCACATTTGGTAGAAGTTAGGTACTGATCAGATGGGGCCTTGGCAGTTGGTTGTCAGAGGATCTTGCCTTCCATGGGGAAAGATCAGTAAGGAAGAAGGAAACTGGTGAACTTTATCAACTGCTCAGAGTAGTAGTTCTTTTTTTTTTTTTTTTCTTTTAAAACTTAATTTTACTTGTTGTTATTTACTTATTTATTTATACATTATTGGTTGTTCTGGGTCTTCGTTGCTGCACAGGCAGGCTTTTCTCTAGTTGAGACGAGGCAGGGGGCTACTCTTCATTGCAGTGTGCGGGCTTCTCATTGAGATGACTTCTTCTGTTGCTAAACACAGGCTCTAGGAGCATCGGTTTCAATAGCTATGGAGTACAGGCTTAGTTGTTCCGAGGCATGTGGGATTTTTCCAGACCAGGGATCGAACCTGTGTCCCCTATATTAGCAGGCAAATTCCCATCCACTGTACCACCAGGGAAGACCCTAGAGCAGTAATTCTTTCAGTGTGTCCCTGAGACCAGCAGCAATAGCATCTCCAGTGAAATACGAATTCTCTAGTTTCACCCCAGATCTAACTGAAGTAGAACTCTAGGCAAGGGCCCGGATCTGTGTTTTAGCAAGTCCTTCAGGGGATCCTGCTGAACAGGAACATTTGAGAAGAGTCTTAGGACAATTTTCCTAAAGAAAGACACAAAAGTGTAGATAGTACATTGACCTAAGATTGAGCTGTGAGTCTGGTGTGTTACTTCCAGGGGAGTCTTTCATAATGACACTTTAAAAGTAGAGCAGGACAAAGTTCCAGGTGATTCTCAACCCTGGCTGCACAATTTGAGTCACTTGGGTCCCTTTGAAAAATACCACCAGGCAGTTTGGGCTATATCCTAGCAATTTCATTTTCCCAGAGGTGGGCTCTAGGCTTTCATATTTTTAAGGCTTGCTCAGATGCCTGTAATGTGGTGGCCTGGGTTAAGAATATCTGTCATTGAGACTTGAAATTTGGAACTTAGGATACCATAAGAAAAAGTTACTGATATTTCTTTAAAGCATAACTTAAGTACTGCATGATAACAGCTACCAGTTAGCTGAGTTATCAGATCTCCTGTCACAGTTAGGAGATGGTCTAGGAGTGGGAAATGGCAACCCATTCCAGCATTCTTGCCTGGAAAATTTCATGGACCAGGGGTGCCTGGCGGGCTATAGTCCATAGGGTTGCATAGAGTTGGACACGACTGAAGCAACTGAGTATGAGCATCACACATGCTAGAGTGCAAGGCCATTGCTACTAGTTAGCAGCCTTTGCAGACTGCTGGGCACGCACACAAGTAGAGTTGTGTGCCTTGAGTTGAGCCCATTGCCCTTTTTACAACTATGCCCTGTATGAAGGGAAAGTAGTAAGACTCATGGAAAAAGCTTGGTCGCAGAGAAAGAAAATCTGCACAGGAGTGCCTGTTTCCCCACTAGCAAGATTTACAACGAGATCATATATAACTTGAGTGCTCTGCACCTGTGTCCTGGTCTGTACTACTCAGCAGGCTCCCTCCAGCTCTAAAATAAAATCTTTACTCATACCGTGGCTTCCCTGATGGCTCAGTGGGTGAAGAGTCTGCCCACAATGCAGGAGACACAAGAGACACTGGTTTGATCCCTGGGTTGGGAAGATCCCCTGGAGAAAAGAATGGCAACTCACTCCAGTATTCTTGCCTGGGAAATCCCATGGACAGAGGAGCCTGGCGGGCTACAGTCCAAGAGTCATAAAGAGTCAGACACAACTGAGAACTAAGCACACACACACACACACACACACATAGCTTCTTTAGTTTCATGCAAAGTGGACAATTGCACATTTGTCTATTCAGAGACAACATGGTCTGAGGCATCACAGATCTCTAGCCTTGAGTCTTACTCCTTTGACTTTTTATTAAAGCAAAACTTTCCCCTTCGGATAAATAAGATGGATGCATGGATGCATGCTAAGTTGCTTTAGTCATGTCTGATTCTTTATGACCCCACAGACAGTAGCCCGCCAGGCTCCTTTGTCCATGGGATTTTTCAAGCATGAAGAACCCACTAGAGTGGGTTGCTGTGCCCTCCTCTAGGGGATCTTCCTGTCCCAGGGATCACACTCGAGTTTCTTATACATCTCTTGCATTGAAGGCAGGTTCTTTAACATTAGTGCCACCTGGGAAGCCAATTAAGATGGATGCTCTAAGGGAAATACAGAAACTGTTGAAATTAAGTTCACACTGTGAACTGAGAGTGTTCATTTTACCTCCTTCAACTGTAAAATCAGTTGAAAGCAATCCATTCAGGTATCTGTACTATCAAGTTTTTGTAAAAAGAATGGAATTGATTCTAGAAAGAAGCTTCTCTGGCTGCCTTTTTTAAAAAAGCTACTATTAGATCTGCTTAAATTTCATTTCATGATTCTTTTTGTTTATGAAGTCAATTTATAAGCTGAGAAAGGCTTGAACATTCCTGTCCTCTCATAAATGATGCTCCGGAGAGTATACTATTCTGAGAGGTACCATATGAAGCGTATCATATAATTATCATGGTCAATTCATTATGCTTGGTTTCAACTGATATATTTGGAAACCATACAAGGATCAGATTCTAAATGGAGTACTGAGGCAGGAGATAGACATGACCTCTGTCTTTATTGTTCACCTACTCTATCCTTCTTACATGTTAATATTGTAAATCTTACTTCTTCAGTAGCAGAAAATAATTCTTTTCCCATCTCTCACTCACTCTCTTACCCTCCCCCCCCTTTTCATTCTAATTCTAACATATATCCAAGTATTATTAACTGAAAAATTAACTTAAGATGTTCATGTAAACATTTATTTATTTGGCTGCAATGGGTCTTAGTTTCAGCATGTGGGATCTTCAGTCTTTGTTGCGGCATGCATGGTCTTTAGTTGCAGCATGCAGAGACTTTAGTTGCAGCACATGGGATCTAATTCCCTGGCAAGGGATGGAATATGGGTCCTCAGCATTGGGAGTGCAGAGTCTTAGCCACCATACCACCAGAAAAATCCCAAAGTTCATGTAACCTTTAATTTTTTCCAAGTCATAGGTCAACTGATAAATGCCAGTTTTCAAAGAAGAGAAGCAAAAAGCAAAGGAGAAAAGGAAAGATATAAGCATCTGAATGCAGAGTTCCAAAGAATAGCAAGAAGAGATAGGAAAGCCTTCTTCAGCGATCAATGCAAAGAAATAGAGGAAAACAACAGAATGGGAAAGACTGGAGATCTCTTCAAGAAAATTAGAGATACCAAGGGAACATTTCATGAAAAGATGGGCTTGATAAAGGACAGAAATGGTATGGACCTAACAGAAGCAGAAGATATTAAGAAGAGATGGCAAGAATACACAGAAGAACTGTACAAAAAAGATCTTCATGACCCGGATAATCACAATGGTGTGATCACTTATCTAGAGCCAGACATCCTGGAATGTGAAGTCAAGTGAGCCTTAGAAAACATCACTACAAACAAAGATAGTGGAGGTGATGGAATTCCAGTGGAGCTGTTTCAAATCCTGAAAGATGATGCTATGAAAGTGCTGCATTAAATATTCCAGCAAATTTGGAAAACTCAGCAGTGGCCACAGGACCGGAAAAGGTCAGTTTTTATTCCAATCCCAAAGAAAGACAATGCCAAAGAATGCTAAAAACTACCGCACAATTGCACTCATCTCACATGCGAGTAAAGTAATACTCAAAATTCTCCAAGCCAGGCTTCAGCAATACATGAACCGTGAACTTCCTGATGTTCAAGCTGGTTTTAGAAAAGGCAGAGGAACCAGAGATCAAATTGCCAACATCTGCTGGATCATGGAAAAAGCAAGAGAGTTCCAGAAAAACATCTATTTCTGCTTTATTGACTATGCCAAAGCCTTTGACTGTGTGGATCACAAGAAACTGTGGAAAATTCTGAAAGAGATGGGAATACCAGACCACCTGACCTGCCTCTTGAGAAATCTGTATGCAGGTCAGGAAGCAACAGTTAGAACTGGACATGGAACAACAGACTGGTTCCAAACAGGAAAAGGAGTACGTCAAGGCTGTATATTGTCACCCTGCTTATTTAACTTCTATGCAGAATACATCATGAGAAATGCTGGACTGGAAGAAACACGAGCTGGAATCAAGATTGCTGGGAGAAATATCAATCACCTTAGATATGCAGATGACATCACCCTTATGGCAGAAGGTGAAGAAGAGCTAAAAAGCCTCTTGATGAAAGTGAAAAAGGAGAGTGAAACAGTTGGCTTGAAGCTCAACATTCAGAAAAGGAAGATCATGGCATCTGGTCCCATCACTTCATGGGAAATAGATGGGGAAACAGTGTCAGACTTTATTTTTTTGGGCTCCAAAATCACTGCAGATGGTGACTGCAGCCATGAAATTAAAAGATAAAGTGAAAGAGGAGAGTGAAAAAGCTGGCTTAAAGTTCAACATTCAGAAAACGAAGATCATGGCATCTGGCCCCATCACTTCATGGCAAATAGATGGGGAAACAGTGGAAACAGTGTCAGACTTTATTTTTCTGGGCTCCAAAATCACTGCAGATGGTGATTGCAGCCATGAAATTAAAAGACGCTTACTCCTTGGAAGAAAAGTTATGACCAACCTAGATAGCATATTCAAAAGCAGAGACATTACTTTGCTGACTAAGGTCCGTCTAGTCAAGGCTATGGTTTTTCCTGTGGTCATGTACAGATGTGAGAATTGGACTGTGAAGAAGGCTGAGCGCCAAAGAATTGATGCTTTTGAACTGTGGTATTGGAGAAGACTCTTGAGAGTCCCTTGGACTGCAAGGAGATCTAACCAGTCCATTCTGAAGGAGATCAACCCTGGGATTTTTTTGGAAGGAATGATGCTAAAGCTGAAACTTCAGTACTTTGGCCACCTCATGCAAAGAGTTGACTCATTGGAAAAGACCCTGATGCTGGGAGGGATTGGGGGCAGGAGGAGAAGGGGACGACCGAGGATGAGATGGCTGGATGGCATCACGGACTCAATGGACGTGAGTCTGAGTGAACTCCGGGAGTTGGTGATGGACAGGGAGGCCTGGCGTGCTGCGATTCATGGGGTCGCAAAGAGTCGGACACGACTGAGCAACTGAACTGAACTGACAGGCAGCACAGCACAGCGTGGTGCAGTGAAGAAAAAGGACAGGCTTCAGGTTTTTGCAATCAGCTAGAGCTTGGGCTGAGACCCGACTCTTCTACCTGTGTGACCGTGAGCGAGTTATTTACCACATACCTGCCTCCACCTCACTTTTAATCTTCACCATCCTCAAACACACCAAAAATTGTTGGTGGGAAAGAAGATACGAACAGTTGAGAACCACTATCCAATAGACAATCTTGGTAACAAGAGCATTACAGCATCACAGTGAAAACCACTAGCTTTGGGGCCAGACGTGTGGTTTTGAATCCAGGCTCTGCTTGGGCAGCAACAGACAAGGTACTTGTGTGATCTATACCCCTGACCACAGAGTTGTAACCATGGAGATCATAAGAGCACCTACCATGTTGTGTGGTGTTGGGAGAGCTGAGGTCACACATGTATTGTGCTTAGCACTAGATTGGCACAAGATAAGTGCTGAATGAATCAATGTGTGAACAAACAGAAAGCTGCAGGATAATTGGCTGTATGGCACAGAATATCCAGGTTCAAAGACGGTGGACGGCTAACTCCCATTCCCCAGCTCAGGTGGCGGCTATGAATGCTGTTTACTGTCCAAGTCACCGTCTGTTTTTCTCCTCATGTGTCATGTGGATCCAGAGGAGGTGGAGAAGGGAAGCGGCCCTAGTGAGTAATCACAGGATGACAGATAATAAATGACACAATATGGGAATTTGCTTCTTGTGTCCCTGTTCAAGCCAACTCTTGGAAATATTTGTTCTTCCCATCCCGACAACCATATTGAGCTTTCTTCTGAGTACTCCATACATAGGTCAGACTCTGGGTAGGAAGATGGAAACCATCCAAGTATTTCAACCAGAAGGAATTTAATACAGGGGGTATGGTTATACAGATGTTATAGGACTGAAGGAGCAAAAAGAGATACTGAGGCAGCCCAGGGATGAAAATGTCAGGATGCAATTGCCAACCTTAGAACCAGGGATCACAGGAAAGAGATGAATTTCCCAGAATCTAGATGCATGGAGCTACTACTAGTATATCTGAACAGACACTGCAGGCTGGCCCTGGGGAGCGTATACTGCTACTGGAGAGCGGGCTCTGCAGAACTCGGTCCTCTGAAAGGGGGACTACCCCCAGATGCAAAGGTTGGCAAGAACAAGAGCACTCAGGAAGTGAATTCTATCTCCATTCCTTCTGCCTTCCAGTTTCCCTCTGGTGCCTTTTATTAGCTGCTGCTGCTGCTAAGTTGCGTCAGTCGTGTCTGACTCTGTGCAACCCTTAGATGGCAGCCCACCAGGCTTCTCTGTCCCTGGGACTCTCCAGGCAAGAATACTGGAGTGGGTTGCCATTTCCTTCTCCACTTTTATTAGCTGAACCTAGCAAAATGAAAGCGAGCAAAGCACCTGGGAAATGTATCAGTATTCCTCAGAGTCCCAGGCCCAGCATCGTAGAGCAAAGCATAGGAGCTGAGAGATACTAGGTAAATTACTAGAACTTTCCAATCATATTTACTCATAACTGTATACTTTTGTTGTTGTTGTACAGCTGCTAAGTTGTGTCCAACTCTTTGTGATCCCATGGACTTCAGTATGCTGGTTTCTCTGTCCTCCATCATCTCCCTGAATTTGTTCAAATTCATGTCCGCTGAGTCGGTGATGCTATCTAACTATCTCATCCTCTGCTGTCCTCTTCTCCTTTTGCCTTCAATCTTTCCAAGTATCAGGGTCTTTTCCAATAAGTCATCTGTTCTCATCAGGTGACCATAGTATTGGAGGTCTAGCTTCAGCATCAGTCCTTTCATTGAATATTCAGGGTTGATTTCCTTTAGGATTGACTTGTTTAATCTCCTTGCTGCCCAAGGGACTCTCAAGAGTCTTCTCCAGCAGCACAGTTCAAAAGCATCAATTCTTCAGTGCTCAGCATTCTTTATGGTCCATCTCTCCCATCAGTACACAACTATTGGAAAAACCATAGCTTTGACTATACGGACCTTTGTCAGCAAAGTGATGTCTCTGCTTTTTAATACATTGTCTAGATTTTTCACAACTCCCAAAGAGCAAGCATCTTTTAATTTCATGGCTATAGTCACCATCTGCAGGGATTTTGGAGTCCAGGAAAATAAAATCTTCCACGTTTTTTCCCATCAATTTGCCATGAAGTGATGGGACCGGATGTCATAATCTTAGTCTTTTTGAGTTTCAGGCCAGATTTTTTACTTTCCTCTTTCACCTTCATATTTTTGATACATAATACTAATTACAGTTGTAATTGTGTTTTTTGTGTGTGATTGTTTAGTATGTGTCTCCTATCACTAGACCATACAAGCCCATCGAAGGCAAAGCCACATTTCTTTGGCTCACACCTGTATTCCCTGCACCTACAAACGTATCTATAACATGGTAGATCTTCAGTACCTTGTTTACAGAAATAAACTAATGAAAGAAGGGTGTCTGAGCTGAGGCTTTCTAGAATTAGAATGTAATACGGGGATTCTTGTGCGTGAGATTTGTAAAGGAAGGACCCTCAGAAGAATGGTGGTGAAAGAAGCAAGATAGGCCAGAGAAAGAGCCGGGTTAGGATGTGGTCTCAGTCAGCCCAGCCTCGGCCTGACCCCACGGCGGCTCCGGAGCCCGAACTCAGCCACAGCCTGGGGCCCTTGAGACGCTGCGTCAGCCACTGACTGCAAGTGGCTGCGAGGGCGGAGGGCTGGGGGAGGGTAACCTCCAGGGAAAGACGGTCCCTGACGGCTGAGGGCAGTTCTGCAGAGAAGGGGGCAGGTGTGAGCATGAGCAACCGACACTCATAGCAACAGGGAGGGATGCGCCCACCTGAGCAGGCGATCAGGGCCGGCGTCCACCGCAGACGGTGACTGTGCACTAAGCAGAGCGGCAGAAGAGGGGGCTTCTCAGACAGGACCTCTCTCCCTGCTGGAGAGGTCCGCGAGCTCAGCTCACTGGTGCTTTTCTGTTTGTTTGTTTGTTTGTTTTTAATGAAACCTGTTAAGGAAGGAATGGATTTCTTTCCTCTTGATGGGACTTTAATCAGCCATCACAAAGACTGAAACGTGGATTGTCTACGTCCCTGGGCAGTGGGAGTCCAGGTCTTGGCTTCTCTTTTCAAGCCTGAAGCGCCTGCTGGTGCCACCTCAGCACCCCAGGGGCCCTCACGCAGCAGATTCTGCCCTCTGATCCTCACCCCAAGCTCTCCTCTCTCTGGAAGAAAGATGGGCCTCTCGCCCCTTCCCTCCCTGGCCTGCAGGTGCCCCTCTCAGCAGTGGCCTGGCAGCCTCCACCGAAGAATGTCACTCTGGCCCGGGGCCCAGCCTCAGACAAAAGCCCTTTGGAGCTGGGCCTGCCTCCTCTGGCTGACAGGACCCTGCCCGCCTCCCCGCTGCCAGCTAGGGAGGGCAGCTAAATTCATCCCCCTCGAACTGATGGTTTCCACAGAGCCGGGCCACCTCCCTGCTCAGGAAGCAGAACGGGTCTGAGCCCTTGATAGGCTGTCCTTGGCTCCAGGACAAATAGCTGACTGTCCTCACACCAAGGAGGGATGGAAGATGAGACAACCTCTCTGTCCGAGACCAGAGGCGGGGAGGCCCGCAGACACGTGTGCGTGGGGGGTGAGAAGAAAAGAGTCCAGTGCCAAAACAGACAAAGCTCTGAGCCCCAACCAAAGCTTCACACCCAGCCTGACTCTGCCTGGGGCTGTGAATTAACCCGACCTGAGTCTGAATTCCTAGCTCTGCCATTTACTAATAGTGCAACCTCAGCAAGTCATGCTCTGAACCTCAGTTTTCACAACCTCTAAATGGGTTGTGAAATGGGTTCTAAATGACCAGACAAATAAAAGTCATATCAGTTTTCTGATCATAAAAAGAAATAAATGGAGACTTTAGAAAATAAAAAGATGGAAGGAAAAAGTCAAATGGCTAAAATTTGGTATACTCCTTTCCAGTCTTTTTTGCATTTGTGCATGTAAGTGTGAATATTGAAAGTCACAAACATGAAGCCCCTCAGACTATTTTGTCTGGTCCTCACACAATTCGTGTTCAATATGTACATACATACATAAGGAGAATATGACTTCTCTTTTAATTTCTTATTTTGAAGATTAAAGAGATAATATAAGATCCTAGTACATTACCTACCATTTTCTTGGCAAGCCCCCTTCTAAAGTCATGCTATCACACTGCATGTCTAAAGCCTCTTGTTGGGGGTCCAGGATTTAACCTATTTGGTATCTTCCAGACGTACCCACATATCTTCCTTAAGCAAGACCACACTTATCCTTCCACCTCAGGCCAAGTCTCAATCTTTTTGTGATTCTAACTATTCCTTTCGAAAATTTTCCTCGTTTTTCCTGGGAGGCCATCAGCTATGGTCTCATCTGGACAAAAAACAATGGGTCCCACCCATTGGCCTTCTGATGCAGCCACTAAAAGTACTAGCATAGTGTTGGAGGAGATTTTTGTTGATTGTAGATTCATACAGTCAACAAAGTTGATAAACCTTTAGCCAGGTTTACCAAGAAGAGAGAGGACTGAAATAAACAAAATAAGAAATGAAAAAGGAGAAAAGACAACCATACTACAGGGATACAAAAAGCGTGAGCAAATACTACCAACGTTTATATGTCAACAAATTGGCTAACCTAGAAGAAATGGACAATTTCTAGAAACATATAACCTGCCAAGAGTGAGTCAAGAAGAAAGAGACAATTTGAAGAGACTGATCACTAGCAGTGAAATTGAATTTGTAAGGAAGAATTGAATTTAAATCCCTTCTTTGCCACTTCTTGGCTGTGAAACATGAGCAAGACAACTTTTCTGAGCCTCTCCTTATATAGTGGGAATCATTGCTGACCCTCTGTCAATGTAAAGTGGTAAAGAGCAAACAAGATTATGTCTGCAAAGTGTCAAGCCCGAAGGAAACACCTGGATTCAATAAATTAATGCTGCTCTGATAATGGCGATGGTGAACATGAGGCTAAAGCCCACACAGAGGGTAAATGTAGGAGATAGCGGCCTTCCTCACAATCCCTGGGAAGCTCCCCAGAGCTGGGCCTGGGAGGGGAAATTCGATGAACAAACGTCCAGCCCTTCAAATCCATTTGTAAATTCCTGGTTCTAATGGATGTTGGCAAATCCCTTCAATTTTGTTTCCCAGGGAAATGCTATTTAAGTTCTGCGGGATGAAACTCCCCAATCGATGCATGAAAGACCTCCTCCGAAAAGGTTGATCCTAAAACCAGCATCTCCGGTAAACACGGCCCTGTTGTGTGAGATGCTAACAATTACTGCAGCTCTTTGTTCTGTGTCTTTTGGCTGACGTTCAGTTCATGAGAAAGTGTCTGTATTGAAGCCAATTTGAATTGATTTTGCAAGTAAAATTTCAGGGGACAATGTGCCAGGTGCCTCGGAGAGCTGGAGTCTGGTGGATTCTCTGTCATCTGCTCATAATAACCCTAACTCACGTTTGTTTGATGAGCCACAGCTTCCAGAGCTCTAAATTTTCACATGTGGCAATTTTATTCCATCTTCACAATAACCCTGTGGGACTAATATTGTTTTCTCAGGTTTCCCATTTAATAGATGAAACAGTAAGAGCTCACATGACGTGCCCAGGCTATATATGCGGTACCTGGCTGGTCTGGGAGTTGGACCCAGGATCTTATTTAAAAACATTATTCAGCAAGTCAGTGAGCATCTACTAAGTGTCAGGGCTTCCCCAGTGGCTCAGTGGTAAAGAATCTGCCTGCAGTGCAGGAGCCACAGGAGACACGGGTTTGATCCTCGGATCAGTAAGTTCTCCCAGAGGAGACCATGGCAACTCACTCCAGTATTCTTGCCTGAACAGTCCCATGGACAGAGGAGCCTGGTGAACTACAATCCATAGGGTCACAAAGAGTCGGACACAACTGAAGGGATGTGGCACGCGTGCAGGCTACTACTATTTGTCAGGTGTGTTGCACGAAGCACTGTAAATGCAGAGACAAATAAGGCATAGTGAGCTGCCTGGTTGGAAGGGGAGACAGGCATGGCCACCACAAGGTGATTTACATTATAATATGCACACAGGTATTCCCCTCATAGCTCAGTCAGTAAAGAATATGCTTGTGATGCAGGAGACCCGGGTTCGATTCCTGGGTTGGGAAGATCCCCTAGAGAAGGAAATGGCAACCCACTCCAGTATTCTTGCCTGGAGAATCCCATGGGCAGAGGAGTCTGGCGGGCTACAGTCCATAGGGTCACAAGAGTTAGACATGACTTAGTGACTAAACCACCATGAAGAGGTAAGCCACTTGCTCCTTACTCCAAGTCTCTCTTCAACATGTCTCAACAGGTTTCCATCCCCTTGAGACATCATTCCCACTCCCACCCCAACCAAAAAAAAAAACCCTGCTCTTATCAAAGTACCAACAACCTAAGGTTGCCAAATTCAAGGATCAGTTCATTCTCACTGAAAATTCGTGTTCTCAAAAACAAAATTGACAGAGTTGGCTATTCTCTTCCCCCTAACACTTTCTTCTTGGGCTTTCATAGAACCAAACACTCAAGTTTTTCCTTTGCTGCTGCTGCTGCTAAGTCACTTCAGTCGTGTCCGACTCTGTTCAACCCCATAGATGGCAGCCTATCAGGCTCCTCCGTCCCTGGGATTCTCCAGGCAAGAACACGGGAGTGGGTTGCCATTTCCTTCTCCAATGCATGAAATAAAAAGTGAAAGTGAAAGTCGCTCAGTTGTGCCCGACCCTTAGCGACCCCATGGACTGCAGCCCATCAGGCTCCTCCATCCATGGGCGTTTCCAGGCAAGAGTACTGGAGTGGGTGCCACTGCCTTCTCCGAGTTTTTCCTTTACAGAGAGCCAAACTTCTCAGTCTCCTTTGCTGAGATTTTGCTTTTCCTCTGACCAGTATGTAAATGTTGAGGAACCTGGGGCTCAGGCTGGGGCTCCCTTCTGTCCAGCCACATTCTCCTGTAGTTCTCTTCTGGTCCCGGAGCTACAAACACTACCCACAGGCTGAGAGCTCTCAAGTCCTCTCCAGCCCCAATCCCTTCCCAAGGTCAGGCTCATGTATCCATTTAGTCTATTGATATCCCCACTTGGATAAGTAATAGTCATCTGAAAGTTCATCATAAAGTTCAGTTCAGTCATTCGGTCATGTCCGACTCTTTGCAACCCCATGGACTGCAGCACGCCAGGCTTCCCTATCCATCACCAACTCTCAGAGTCTACTCAAACTTAGGTCCACTGAGTAAGGTGATGCCATCCAACCATCTCATTTCTCTGTAATCCCCTTCTCCTCCTGCCTTCAATCTTTCCCAGCATCAGAATTTTTTCCAATGAGTTAGTTCTTCACAACAAGTGGCCAAAATTCCCAGGCTTACAACTCCTGATTTTCTCCCCTAAACCTGTTCCTCCACCAGTTACTGGCACCATCATTCACTCCGTAATTCAGATCATAAATGATCATGCTTGATCCCTCTGTTTTCTCATAAACCACACCCAATCTGTCAATAAGTCCTGGTGGTACAGACCCCAAATTATGTCTTGAATCCAAGACAGTGTAAGTATTGAATGAAGTGTCAGGAGTGCTGCCCTGAGTTGGTTCCAGATTTTACTGATTGGTGGGGTCTAGAGGGCTGGAGGTCCTCTCTGGCGGCTCAGTGGTAAATCCACCTGCAGTGCAGGTGATGTGGGTTCGATCCCTGGATCAGAAAGATCCTCGGAGAAGAAATAGCAACCTACTCCAGTATTCTTGCCTGGGAAATCCCAAGGACAGAGGAACCTGGCAGGCTATAGTCTATGGGGTCGCAGGAGTCCAGCATGACTCAGCAACTAAACCACCACCAGAGGGCTGGGGCCATACCCTGAGCTACATCAAACCAACCACCCACCGCACCCCCTGGCTCAGAGAGGTCAAGTAACTGTCTCAGGATCACAAGCCAAGAACTGCTAGAGTCCCACTATCCTTGTTTTGCTTATAGTAATTGAGACTGAGCAGGAAGATCATTACCCTTGTTATGAATGTGTGTCTTCTCCTACTTCATCCTGAGCCAGGATGACCTGCTCAGGGGTCTGTTTTTCCCACTGGTCAGTGGGCCTTCCCTCTCAAAAGGAGCCACGTTTTATTCATGTTACACCTCCTGGGTACCCAGCGCAGCCTGGCATGGGCCTGGCATGTTGCATTAAATATTTTATTTTAAAAGATACCAACATCCACTAGAATGGTTAAAAGAGAAAATACCACATGCTGGTGATCAGAGAGAGCAAAGCAGAACACCCAAACACCGCTGATGAAAGTGTAAATTGATACAACTACTTTGAAAACCTTGGGCAGAACCTACAACAGCTGAGTATACGCTTCCCCTGTAATTCAGTACTTCCACTCTTGGGTGGATAGTCAGCAGAGGCATGGACACAGATTACAGAAAGACATGTACAAGAGTATTAACAGCAGCACTGTTTACAGTAGCAAAAAAACAAAACAGAAACAGCACAAATATCCATCAACAGTGAATTATGGAACAGTCACATAATGGCATCTTCAGAGCCATTAGAATTGAATAAACTATTACTACACATGACATGGATGAATCTCACAAATACAAGGTAGAGTGAAAGAAACCAGACACAAAACAGCAGACTCTACATTATTTCACATGTATTAAGTTCAGAAACAGGCACACTGCCTCTGCGGTGTTGGGGACAAAGGAGGGGACGAGAGGGAGCTTTCTGCAGAGGGTCACGTGCTGTTCCTGGTCTAAGAGCTGATTAGATGGGTGGGTTGCTTTGTGACAATTCATGGAGCTGAACCATGATTTCTGCACTTCCCTGTATTATACTATACTTCAATGAGGAGTTTTAAAATATTCCTGATTATTTCATCAGGAAAGTTCCCAAGAATGAATTTTCTCTGTTAAGGCAATTTATGAATTTTTGGCAAGTCACACTATTGTGGGTTGGATTGAATTGGGTCCCACTAAAATGTGGCATCTTAATTTTGGCTACCCGTAATATGGTCTTTATTTGGGAATGGGGTCTTTATAGGTGTAACCAAGCTAAATGATGTCATATTGGATAAGGATGGGCCCTAAAATCCCATGACTGGTGAAGAAGAGGGGAGGGACTTCCCTGGTGGCCCAGTGGTTGAGAATCTGCCCTCCAATGCAGGGGACACCGGTTTGATCCCCGGTCAGGGAACTAAGATCCCACATGCCACAGGGCAACTAAGCCTGCGAGTTGCAACTACTGAACCTGAGGCTCTGGAGCCCATACACCACAACTCGAGAGAAGTCTGCACGCCACGACTGAGACCTGATGCAATCAAATGAATAAAGTTTAAAAAAGAAAAACGAGGAGGGGAGCTTGGAGACACATAGACACACAGGGAAGGAAGCCATGTCATGTGGGGCAGAGAGATCAAAGTTTTACAGCTGTACACAAGGAAGGCCCAGTACTGCTGCCAGTGAGAAGCTACAAGAAAAGCGTGAACCAGATTCTCCTTCGGAGCCCCCAGGAGGAACCCACCCAGCCAGCACCTTGCCTCCTGAACTATGAGACGTTTTTGTTGCCTTAAGTCTCTAAGCTTGTGGTAACGTGTTAGGGCAGCCCCAGGAATCTAATATAAGGACCAGATTCTAAGCGGGATTACCTTTTGATCCCTACTCAGCGTCTTGGTAGAAGGCAGGAAATGTTCCCAAGTGGCAGTTATTATTTAATCATTTTGATAACTCTCCTGTTGACCGAGTCACCTCCTTGACTTTGCCCTGCAAACGCTGAATAGGTCCATTCCCCTGAGCAGGAAAGATGTGTACTGAACCTGGAGGCTCAGGAAGGAGGAGAGAGAGCGAGCAGAGGAAAGAAATGCAGCACAATTTTCAAATGTCATCAATCTCAATCCTCAACTATCAAGTTTATAAAGAGATATTATTACCCTTTCTACTTCTCGCCTTTCTCATTACACAATAATTCAGGTTTGCTTTACAAAAATCAGGAAATAGAGGAAAGAAATAAGTGATTCATAATCCACACCCCAAAACATCCACTGCTTCCATTTGAATGTATTGCCTGCAAGATATTTTCCTTTTGCACATATTTATATTTTCTTTCTTTTTTTTTAAAAGAGAAATACCATGCCTTCCTAATTGCCTCCATGTCTTCTCTCACTTTTTCTTGATAAACACAGGTTTTAAAAAATACCCCTGAGACCCATTCTACTGCCCACACACACATTTCTGCTTTTGTTTTCCATCACACAGTCCTCGCCCTGGGCCCCTTCCTGGACCAACCCATTCTTTCACACAAGGAGTCAATTCTCTCTCCAGCCCTGAGTTCACATGGGGAGGCCTGGATTACAAAGCAAATGGCACCAGGGAAAAGGGTGTTTTCCAGAGGCTTCCTTATTATGGTTGTTACCTTTCCCCAAATACCAGATTTGCTTTTGCTTTGAGACCTCAGATGCGAAGAGTTGAGTTAATTATGCTCCTCCATGCAAGACATGATTATCCTCAACACCAGGACGGAGAAGTCCTATGTTCCTTTATACGCCAAGTCCCAGTCCCCGGCCCCTTCCCCTGTTCACATCCATCCTTGAAGATGGTGCTGGGCAGCTTCCATTTCCACCTCCAGACTCAATCCACATTTCTTTCCATCCGCTCTAGGCCCCTCGAGGCTCATCTCTAGGGTGAACATTAACAGCTTGCTTGCCCCCGGCTTCTCTTTTGGGTTTGGCCAGTGAACAGCACCACCAGGAGAGTCAGAAGGTGTCAGGAAAGAGAAGCTGGAGTATTTGTCCCCTAAACTACCAGGGAGTAAGGTCCTCTGTTGGGAGCAGGTGTTGGCCGCATCCCACAGCTTCTGCGGGGTGCTCCTCTCCAGGGAGCTCTCTCAATTCATTTGGCCCCTCAAGTCTAGGGCACAGCGAGGTCCCAGGGCTCTTTGTAGCTCCTGGACACTTTACCATTGAGAATTGCTTTTCCAAACACTGCTCCCACCTCTGTAAATAGTTCTTGTTTTAACTCCCCTATTATATAATATGCGTATGCCCATCTGTTTCTTGCCTGGATCTTGGCAGATATGCGTATGTAGGCATCATCGTAAATTATGGAATGTTCCTTTGTGTGTACATGGGTGTGTTCCTATGCATTTAATGTGTAGCATATTGCCATCTTCCAGATCTCAGTCTGTTTCTTACTCATGTAGCAGAACGCTGTTTCCAGGGCCTGCATTCCCGTAACCCTCCAGGTGATTGCTTCTAACTGCACGCAGCATTGCTCCAGGCATCTCTCCTCTTATTTCTCCAGCCCCCATTGAGGAACTGCCTCCAACTTCCGCTGGCCACATACAACGTCACGACAAATCCGCATTTTCATCAACTTTTCAACCCAGTATTTTTCAGTTCTTTTCTTGCTCTCAGTTCTGTATTTATGCTAAGCACAGCCGTTTCATGAGTAAATCATAATGCTCAAACCTCAAGTCTCTGTTGCTTCATTAAACAAAGTGAACTTCAGTTCACAAAAGGTGCTTTTGAAATGTGTTTTCCCTGATTTTTCCAGAGAAAAAAAATTTTCCAATCTTAGGTTGTGTAATAAAAGAACTGAGAAAAATCACATAGGCTATCGTTTATTGAGTACTTCCTATATGCTGGGTTCTCTTCTAAGCCCATTCTATGCTGTAGCTTGTTAAAAGCCTGGGAGAGAAGGCAGCTTGGACTCACTCCAGGGGCTGATGGTTAAATTTTCAAGACTTTTGCAATCCAGCTACTAAACACAACAATTATTAAAAATTATGTTAACCCATAATTATTAAATAAGTTTACATAATGGCTAATGAACTAAAAATCAAAGACTCATCGGTTCCTACTTATTTTACTACCTAACTATTCTCCAGGCTCAAATTATATCTATTGTATCTGGACAGTAGAAATATCATATAACAAAGCACACCTCTTTCCAACTCCCCATTCAAAGATGTTACACTGATATCTTAAAATCGGCTGTGGTGGGAATATTTGTGGAAATCAGCAAATGCTACAAATCAGGAGCTCTGCCATCCCCACAGCTGGTGAAACACTTATCAGCAGTGCGACAGCCTTATGAGAATGGTACAGTTTCATTTTACAGATGAAAAAGTGAGGTTTAAAGGGGTTAAAGAGATATCTCGAATCCTAAAGCTACTGAAAGGTAGACTTGGGATTCCAATGAGAACTCATATAACTCCAGGCCACAGCCACCCAAGGGACTCACAGACCAGTGAGTGGGGGCAGACGTGGTGACTAAAAGGCAGGGTTCTGTTGTACGGCATCTACAGACAGACCAGGAAGCTAGGCACAGGGGGGTTAAGCTACTTGTCCAAGATTATATTCTTAACAAAAAGAAAGAGGTACGGAACTTCAAATCAAAGACTCCTGGCCCTAGAGCCGTCCCCTTACCCACCAGCCTCAGACCCTCTAAGGCACCAGGAAGGGCAGGGCCAAAGTACCATTTTCCCTGTCCCTGCTTGTCCCTCCTGCCTTTCCCTCTCTCTTGCCATGTGGTATCCTCTTTATGTTTCTCCATGCACTGGTTTATTTCCCTCTCTCTGCTTTTGTGCATCAGTTTCTGCCCTCAGTTCCCAAGTTCTGGATTCAAGAACCTGCCCAGGCTGATAACTGTTCCGGAAAATACCGAGTTCCCAAGACAAGGTCTTACCGGCCCTGCCTGGGTCACGTAGTTATCCCTGGTTTAATCTATGAGTGCAGCAGGGTTGCTGGTGTGCACCCCACCCCCTCAGGGAAGGAAAGCAATGTTCGGGGTAGGGGGTGGGCTGAGCAGACACCCAGGTTGTGGGTATAGCCTTCTTCCAGGTACCCAGTCAGTAGGACCACCGGGATGCTCACTTGGACAAGAAGAAGGATAATGATGATATTAATCACACTTCTAGTTCTTAGAACGCACTTTCCATGCCCTGACTCAGCTAATACAACAAGCCTGTGAAATGTATCTTATTATCATCATTGTCAACCTCATTTTACAGAGGAGTTAACTGAAGCACAGAGAGGGTCACAGTGAGGGGCGAGGTCAGGATTCCTGTCCAGCTGAGTGTCCTTAAGGCTGGCCTGCTTATCTGCTACACCTATAATCAGTGCTTGCTTCTGCCAGACCTACCTTTCGGGGCTGTTGGGAGGACCGAATTAGATAACAGTGCCTTGGGGAGCTTCCTAAGCTCTCCGAAAGCGAGAGTCCCTCCTCGGTTTCTGTGTCGTCCTTCATGCTGGAATCAAGGCAGAGATACAGAAGCAGATGTGGGGCACATTTTAGGTCAGCCTGCCCTAGCTCTCCTTCCACGTTCCCACCAGGAGACTCACCCATGGGCCTTAAACCATGTCTGCCAAAGGACTCCAGTAAACCCTAAACATATAACTCAGAAGAGGCAATTAGACCACTAGTCATGGCTAAGATTTCTCCAGTGGGGGCTTCAGGGGAGTAGGAGGGAAGGTGAGTGGAGCGTGCATATTTAATTCAAGATAGCTGGGGGAAGCAGGATTCAGGAGGAGAGGAGCAGAGCCCAGAGAGGAGCCTGGTGGAAGGCAGGGGGCTGCAGAGTGGATGCTGGACTCTGCAGTGGGGTGAGGGCACTCTGCAAGCCATGGCATCCAGCCCCAGCCGTGTTTTGGGGGGGTCTTAGCCATCAGCATCACCGTGAGCTGGAAGAGGCCCAGCATTGTATAGGTGGGGAAACCAAGGCCCAGACCCACTGAGGACCAGGCCATCATGGTCTCTTTTCTGGTTCACCATGTGACCTCTGTCAGCCCTTGAACAAAGCCCTGGATATGTTCTTCCAGGAAGGCTCTCCCTGCCTGAGGCAGACCCCAGAGCATCACCCCAGGGATACACAGAGACACAAGGGGTCCCCAACCTGAGCTTCCTCAAGCCCCTCCACTTCCATTGTTCTTGTTGGATCAGAAGTTGTGCCAGTGGGACAAGAACCTTCCTTCTCCCCATCACTTTATAAGAGAACTCCCAACCCTTCTGCCTGGCAGTCAAGGTCTCCCCTGCCCCTGTTCGTCAGCCTTCCTGTCCTTTCCTTGCCAATAATGGGCCACACCTCCCACCACCCTGGCACCCAGAGCTGCATTCACTGTGGCTGAAGTTCCATGTTTATATCCTGTCTCACAATGAGTTCGTCAGCCTGAGGATGGCTCCCAGGTAAGTCTTTTCTGTGCCAGTTAATGACACTTTTATTTATCCACAGTCACGTCATCTTCTCTCTTCCTCCATGTCTGTTCCTAACCTCTACTCTTTTCACCCCTGCAGTAACAATGGGGAGAGCTGCCCAGCATGGAGCCTCCCGCCTATTAGGTGCTTTTATCCACAGTTTCTTAAGGAATCCCCAGCAGAGGGGAGCATGGTCTCTTGTTCTGCAGAAGAGAAGCCTGAGGCTCAGGGCCCCTAACTGGCCGCTGGCAGGGGGTGAACTCCGGTCTTTGTCTGCCTGCCTCTGAAGCCCCTGCTATTGCAACCACTCACTTTGGTGAAGAACATTGAGGCCACCAGGCATCTACCATCTTCACTTCCTGCCTTGAAAGGCATCTGTGTCCACACTCATGGTCACCTCCCTTCCTGTCTCAGGGGATGACTATCCCAGCTCCCCAGTGAGTCCAATATCTCCACCTGTGCTCTCATCCCACTTAGAGTTTAATTTCATCCCACTTGCTCCAAGTTTAAGTTTAAGTGAAGTCGCTCAGTTGTGTCCAACTCTTTGCAACCCCATGGACTGAAGCCTACCAGGCTCCTCCGTCCATGGAATTTTCCAGGCAAGAGTACTGGAGTGGGTTGCCATTTCCTTCTCCAGAGGATCTTCCCAACCAGGGAACTTGCTGCAACTTGCTCTAAGATCCTCCTCTGAGACAGCTCCCCTTTCTATGTCCTCCTCTTCAGGGTGCCCCAGCCCCCAGCCCCTTAACATTCTCAAGTCTCTTCCATTATTCTTCAAAACCAACAGAGGAAAAAAACTTGATCTGATTCCTCAAAAAGTTAACAATAGAATCACCGTATGACCTAGTGATTCCACTTCTAGGTGTATACCAGAAAGAATTGAAAACAGTTGAACGCTTGTACACAAATGTTCATAGCAGCTCTACTCACAATTCCCAAAAGGCAGGGGGAAAAAAATCCAGATGTTTTGAAACTAGAAAGAGGTGATGGTTTGCACAACACTGTGAAAGAACTAAATACCACTGAACTGTCCACTCTAAAATGGTTAATATTTTTTTATGTCCTGTGAATTTCATCTAGATAGAGAGGGGAAACAATCTTGAGCCTGTGTGAACCCCTCTAGCTATCACTCATCTTCCTCCTCCTGACTCACCAACTGTCTTGAACATTAGTCCGTATCCACCATCTGTGCTTTCTTGTTCCTGATTCACTCCTGAACCCACTTCAATCTGGCTTCTCTGCCTCCGTTGCCTCCCTGAGGCTGTCCTGTCAAAAGCTACTAATAACTTTGTAATCATCAGCTTCAATGACTACTTTTCAGCTCTTACCATAATAGTCCCTGACTATCAGACTAATACACCCTACTGCACTCTGGGTGTCTGGTGGGTAACTCACACTTAATATATCTACACCTAAACCCCACCACACACTTAGTCAAACAACCTGCTTGTGCAGCCACTGCTGCAAGAAAAGAACACCAAACTGAAAGGCATTTAACCAGAGGACTGCATTATTGCATGCATCTAGAAATTCAGAGGAAAGCATTTAGAATTAGTTAATTTAGTGTCCGATGGACCCAGGCATGTAATCTCCATCTTTTGATTCAGCCATCTGCAGAATAGTGACTTCCTTAAGTTTCCCTACCACCTCTACCTCATGTTTGCAAGACGGCTGCACAGTTCCAGACATCACATTGTAGACATTTTAATAGTACAAACAGCAGAAGGAGAGGTACATTTCCTAGCAGTTTTCTTAATCCATTGGTCAGGATCACTGATTTAGGACCTAGCTTCAAAAGAGACTGACCAAACACATAGTTAACTTTCTTTTAAACCTTTGCTAAGGGAAAGAAGGCTTCCCCGGTGGCTCAGTGGTAAAGAAGCTGCCTGCCAAAGCAGGAGACATGGTTCAACTCCTGGGTCAGGAAGATCCCCTATAAAAGGAAATGGCAACCCACTCTAGTATTCTTCCCTGGGAAATCCCATAGACATGGACAGAGGAGCCTGGGGGCTGGAGTCCATGGGGTTGCAGAAGAGTTGGACATAACTTATCGACTAAACAACAACAATAACAACAACATGGGGAAGAAGTCTGTGCCATTTACAACTAATTTTGGAGACTACTGCCCCAGCCCACCACTAAATCCTGAATATTTTAACTTCTAAGTAATTCTCCGATCTGCTTCTTTCTCTCCATACTTTCATTGCTCTGTTGAGGCCTTCTCTATCATCTCTAACTTGGCTGATGAGAGAGAACACTCTTAACTGGCCTCCCTGCCTCCAATCTTGTTGCCTGAGCACCGCGCCACCCCCAGCAATTCCTTCCCCAACAAAGCTGCTGCAAAGCAAATGTGATCATGTCACACTCCTTAAAGTCTCCTTTGCCATCAAAACCAAGTCCAAGCACTTGGCAGTCCACACTAAGTGCTTCATGGCTTGGTGCCTGCCGCCCTGCTGATGCCCCCAGCTTTCATAAGGCTTTGGAATATCAAATATAGTTCGTTCTCTGCTCACCCCGTGGCCTTCACACCTCCTGGCCTTTGCCTGAAACACCTTCCTCCATCCCTCCCTACTCCTCTCATCTGGCAAATATACCCATTTTGTTGAATTCTGTTCAACTGTCACCTCCTCCAGAAAGCCTTCTCAGAACTCACCACCTTCTGGGTACCCAGATTTTCCCCTGCCTGCCTTTATCTCTGTACTTTGTGCATCACATATAAATTACCAGTCCACCCCTTAGATTGGGTGACAGGAGGGTGAAAATAGTTTCTTTTTTGACTTGATGTTGCTAGCCTCTAGGAGCGGGGCTGGCACCCAGCTCCTCAGTAGAAGTTCACTGAGCTGAACAGAGACTGGCAGTCACCTCTAGCTTGTGGATCTCTCTAGCTCAGCCTCCACAACTTCTAAGCGCAGCAGGTAGCTGCTAATCTTGCCTTATCTCCTCTGGGACGAGGACCGTGTTTCATGCCCTGTGCACCCTTCATAGCAGGCGCCTTGTACATGGTAGGCACCCAATAGGTATTATTAAAGGCTATGGGAATGATTCTGTAAAATTATTTACAGTTGACCCTTACACAGTGCAGGACTTAGGGGCATCCACCCTTCACACAGCCAAACATTCAAGAATTTACACATACATGTGGTTCTTCCACATCTACAATTCCTCATCCCTGGATTCAACTAAGCTTGGATTGTCTGGTGGTGGTGGTGGTTTAGTCACTAAGTCATGTCTGACTCTTGCGAACCCATGGACTGCAGCCCACCAGGCTCCTCTGTTCATGGAATTTTCCAGTCAAGAATAGCTAGAGTGGGTTGCCATTTCCTTCTCCAGGGGATCTTCCTGACCCAGAGATCAAACTCACGCCTCCTGCATTGCAGGTAGTCTCTTGTATCACAAGCAGATTCTTTACCACTGAGCCGCCAGGGAAGTCCTTGCACTGTGTAGCACTGCAGTATTTACCACTGGAAAAAAAATTCACAAGGAGATAGACCCATGCAGTTCAAGCCCCTGCTGTGAAGGGTCAACTGTATATATTTTTAAGTTGTTTTATTTTTACTTTTCCTTTTAATTTTAAAATTAGAAATTATGACATTGTAGGAAATGCATAAAAGATTGAAAAAAAAAGCCTGAAGGAAAAGGTAGAATTCTCTTATGACCTTTCAACTTACATTAATGTTGGAATGAATGTCCTCTCTTTTTTATGTGTAAGATCTTAGGGAGCGGGGAGAGCAGCTGTACACCGTGTGTGTTTAAAGCCACTGCTCTCTGGGTCTCCTGTGGGCTAATTGACTATTAGGATGGCCACTTTAGCTGGGTCTCACTTTTTCACACTGCGGGCAAACACTGGAGATCAGCAGTGAAGGCACCTTGATTTCTGAAAATCGACCTTTCTGTCCCTCCAGGTTCTTCTATTAGTGGGAAAGCAGATGGAATGCCTCATGTATGCATCAGAGATCCTACATTTAAGAACAATTTACTGAGAATCAGCCATAAGAAGCCTCCGGCAAAGGAGACATGCAACTTGCCTCTTGGGAAAGGAAGTTTGCTCCTCTGGGGCAGGGCTTAAGGAGGTCCCCCAACAAGGAGGGGTCCCCAAGTGACCACCTGGGCTCAGGCAATTTCGCTAGGAAAAGTCTGGAGTGAGTGGGAAGGAGCGTGAGCTGAGGGGTGAGGAGGATACCTAAGAACACAGACGAGGCAGTCAGCACTGCGAGTGGGAGGAGAGGGTTCTTGTTGTAAATCAGCTCCCATTTATTGATCACTGGATGCAGAAGGCGTTGAGATTAGAGCAGGCTTCTGAGGGACACCCACTGGAGTTTGATTTGTGGACAACTTGCTTTTTGCCTCTCACGATTCTTTGCATCATCAGCTCAGAACCCCTTGGTTTTTAAAAAACAAACAAACTATTTGTATTCATCTGGCTCTGCCAGGTCTTAGTTGCAGCATCTGCCCTCTTCATTTCGGCCAGTGAGATCTAGTTCCCTGACCAGGGATGGAACCCAGGCCCCCTGCATTGGGAGCACAGAGTCTTAGCCTCCGGCCCACCAGGGAAGTCCCTCTCCTTGCTCTCATGTGTGTTAACTTCTGGGTATTGGTTTAAGTTTAAGTCCTCAATTATCTGGGGCAGGTTTCTTACTCTTTCTGAGTTTGAGTGTCTTCATCTGTAAAATGTGATTGTGGTAAAGACTGAATTAGATGAGTCCATGAAAGTCCTTGGGTCTCAGCTCCGTTAAACTATTTCCGCTCCATCTCTCTTGATTTTGAGTCATTTTTCATTGCGCTTTTAGCAAACCCTGCTGCATGTTCATTTTTGGAGGCTTCCCTGACTTGGATGCTGTCTGATTTTGACCTGGAATTCCTAGATACCTGCTGCAGAGCCCTCACTTAAAACCTTCCAGCCCTTGCACAGATGTTATCTCCCTTCTTACAAGGGCAGAGGCGAGTTGTCTTGATCTGATTCTTCCACGGACACCTGCTGTTCTGTACAATGAAGCAAGAGCTGAAGCCAGCAATGGGATGGCCCTGAGTTCCCTGAGTTCCCCACACATGACCATTTGGGTCTGCCAATCCCCAGGTTAGAGGATGAACCAGGCTAACCAAGGCTTCCTACCATCAGAGCAGGGTGCACATGAGTGCATGCATGTATACAGATGTGTGTGTGTGTGTGAGTGAAGGTTTTGTCCTTGTTTGGGGGTTTTGAAGTGACCCCAGGAGATCCTGGACTATCTTAGATCCACCTAGATTTCCAAATGGTTCCTCAATGGTTTCCAAAAATGGCTTCCAGGATTGATTCCATCTTCTAAGGTTGTTCACCTCTTATGCATAACAGAGAGGTGCTCTTCCTTCTTTCCCTCCCACCGCTGAACCTCCCTCCCTCCAAGTGAGGCCACACTCATTTTGACAGTAAAGACTATGTTTGTTTCATTGTCATACTCCCTGCCTATTGTTGGCCCATCCTTTCCACACACAGGTACACTCCACAAGTAGCATTTTGACTGATACATAAGAGGTGCCCATTCAATATGTGATAAAGGAATAAAACCAGGGTAAGCTTTAGGGGGCAGGGTCCTGATATCTCACTGAACTCAAGGAGACCAGGTAGAAGTTGGAAGGTCTTGTATCCTAGCCCAGTTCTGCCAGTATGTAATAACAATGATGATACAAATAATAGAAAAAGAGCTAACAGTTATTCACCAAATTATACATTGCTGTACGTGCAAGCTCTTTCCAGCCATTTGTTACCTAATTCAGTCCTTCCTACAACCCTTAAAATAATCATCCTTACCTCCATGTTGGGTTTTCTGGTGGCTCAGATGGTAAAGAATCTGCCTGCAATGCAGGAGACCTGAGTTTGATCCCTGGGACAGAAGATGCCCTGGAGACAAGAATGGCTACCTATTCCGATATTCTTGAGTGGATAATTCCATGGAGAGAGGAGCTTGGCAGTCTACAGTCCATTGGGTTGAAAAGAGTCAGACATGACTGAGCAACTAACACACATACCCCTCCATTTTACAGACGAAGACTCTGATGCTTAGAGGAGTCAGTTCCCTTGCCCAAGCCACCACTCCTCTACCCTAGCTAATAACTGGCAATTTGACCCATCTGGGCTAGCCTGGCATCTGAGCTTTTTTACCCATGTGCCACCTCTCCTGCACCTCCTTGCTCCTGGGTGACTTTGGCCAAATCACTTCTCTCTGGACTGTGCTGGCCTCATCTGTGAATGGAAGGCCAGGGGACAGATGACATGATGACTAAGGTACCTATTAAAACTTTCTTGCCACGAGATCAGTAGTAAAGCCAACTGGTAACCCCTCCTGTTTGCACAGGCTTTTACAGTTCATAAAGCCCTTACTCATCCTTCTCATTAAGCAGATTGCCTTGGAAACAAGATTTGCCTACAGTGGTTGGACCAGCTTCCCAGAGTCTCTGCTCAAGAAGTCTTGGCAGGAGGGGGCACTTCCAGGACCATGGCTGCCTGTGGTTACCCTGAGATCCAAGGAGGCACTGGCTGTCCTTCCCGCTCAGGTTGTCTTCCCAGAGGCAGGGGTTCTTATCAAGAGCGAAAGTGGTTAGACCAGTGAAGCCACCTCTTTACACAACCTGGGCAAGGAAGGATGGGCAACTGGGCAGTGAGGTTTTTAGTAAACACCTCATTCTGGACAGAAATGCTGTAAACAGTTCCAGGAGGCTAGACTCACCCAGTCCCAAGGGCTGTGGGAAGGGGTTTGTTATCCATTCTGTGTAGTTCATGCATTCATTCACTCATTCATTCATTCAACAAACAGGTATTGAACATTCATGATGGGACTTCATTGTGCTGGAACTTGGAATAAACAATGATGCCTCCTTCTCTTAAGGAGCCCATCACTGGGGAAAGATGATTTATCCAGACAAACAGATAAATTCAACACAATGCAGCATTCTGGCTGAGTGACCCTAGAACATTGCATGCCTTCTCTGAAACTGTTTCCTCACCAACCAAATAGGGAAAATAATATCCTATCTCCTGCTTCAGGTCCTGCACCAGCATCCCACATCCTATGGGGGCTTCCTAGGTGGTTCAGTGGTAGAGAATCCCCTGTCAATGCAGGAGACGCAAGTTCGATCCCTGGGTTGGGAAGATCCCCTGGAAGAGGAAATGGCAACCCACTCCAGTATTCTTGCCAGGATAATCCCACGGCCAGAGGAGCCTGACAGGCTACAATCCATTGGGTCGCAGGGAGTCAGACACGACTGAGCAGCTGAGCAGGCACACACACGCTATGGATCACTTCTTGTTTCTGAAACACACCAGGCACTCCTCTTCCCATCCCTTTGCCTCACCATTCCCGCTGCTCTCTGCCTGGAATGCCCCTTTCCCATTCCTGTTTTATAAGTTCCTACTCTATCCCAGCATCTAGATAGTTAGAAGATCAATAAATATTTGCTCAATGAATAAATCCCTCAAAATCAAGTTTCTCTCTCCCCAACCCCCATCCCATTCCTTTTCTCCCTCCCACCACCCTCCTTCCTCTCCCTCAGTCAGACCTGATCTCCCCAGGCAGAACAATTATTTGCTTGTCTCCCCATTAAAATACAAGCTTCTCATGTGCAGACACCGTGAATGACACAGAACCTTAGCAGTTAGTAAACATTAGTAAAAGTGAAAAACAAGTTGGTCGGGAAAGGTATTATTATCTTCATTTAATGATGACTCTTAGGTTTTGAAAAGTCCCAGAGAACTTGCAAGTCATCCTGGAAGGTTAAGTAACTCACCCATCACCCAGGGCCCCAGGCAGCCTCATTTTCTGACCTGAATCTGGGCCATCAGATCACAGTTCTCCTTGGCATTTAAGAAAAAGACTTATTTCACAAATCCTAAAGCACATTTTCCAACATCTCAGAAACTCCAACATTCTTTCTTAAATGATCCCTAAAATAACAGTGATATATTTTATAAGCAATGTGTCCTTAGATGTGATGAGATCTGTTCATATAACTCAATAATAGGGAAAGCTGGAAGCAACCTGCACTTGGCAGCCGTTGATTAAAGAAATGAGGCACTTTTATGTAATTGAGTAATACAAAATAATGATAAATATGTTCATAATTATGAATTATAAATTGTGTGTGTATCAAGGAAAACCACTGTGATACTTTGCTTTACTAACAAATCTTTGCTTAAATCTGATTTTTTCTTTTTTTTTGATGGCTTAGGTGCATTTTGAAAAACAGTTCTGTATTGATAGCCACCATGGTATAAGCAAGAATCACCTGAGATTAATAAAGTTACAGGTGTCCGTCCTTTGCAGCTGAGCTTTAATTACTTCAAAATAGATAATTCCAATGTTATTTATTTTTGGTCATAAAATTTAAAAAACATAGTATATTGAAATAGTTTCTAACTTACAGGAAAGTTGCAAGAATAGTACAAAGAACTCGTGTATGTGGGGAGCTGGGCGGTGAGCGGCCCGCATTCTCAGCCTGGGGGAGTCATAGAGGGGACTGCTCTCTGGGTCACTTCTCCTCTTTCTAGATCCTTTGAGAAGAAAGGCAATTCCTAGACACTTTCTCTCTCTCTCTCTTTTTTTTTCTTTTTTCATTATATCATGAACTCTTAGCCTCTGGCCCACATTTCCTCCATGAAAACCTTCACTGCAGGCTTCCTCCCACCCCAAACCCTCCACCTTCATCACACTGCCTGGGCTCCGGATAGCTCAGGTCACATGACTTTGCCAACGGGTGTCACTTTGCCCCTCCATTCAGAGACCAGAATGAATGCTGTTTTATTCTTGTAGCCTCAGCGCCAAGCATGATCTCTGACAACAGAGTTCAAGGAAGCCTAGAATGAATGAATGAGAGAAGTCGAGACGGTACAGGTGAGCTGACCCAAACAGACAGAGGCAGAATGGGGTACTGGGATTCAAGAATTTGCTCTGAGGCAGAGGAGTGGCTGACCACCTGGTCCAGACAACCCCTGGCTCCTGCCCGCTGCTCACTGGCACATCACCCTGCCTGGTTTTCTCCATGGCATTTCTCACTGTCTGCTCTGTTATCTGTTGACTTGCTTGTCCTCTGTCGCCCCCACCCTGGCCCCCTCCCTTGGCTGCTCCATGACAGCACTCATGCTCCATGACCTGCCCCCTTGCTTATCACTCTACGCCAGCCCTGGCACAGCCAGAGGCACACGGTGGGCACTCGGTAACTCCTCACTGCATGATGAATGGATGAATCCCTGCTCCTTTTGAAGGCTTAGGTTCTGCACTCAAGGCCTTGATTTTTGCCTGTCTTATGAATGCCCTTTAAATTTCAGATGCACCTTTTCCTAAAGGCCTCCTGGGGATAGTAATAACTTCAAGGTCTTTCTTCTTGTTCTCTCAGTTTTCCTTATTGTCTTCCTGTTTCCATCCCTGAGTACCTGCTGTGAGCTGCACACTGTCCCGGACACTAGGAATACAGACACGACTCCGGGACACAGTCCCGAGATTTCTGATGGAGGGTGTCAGAAGAGACCTGGAGGCCTGTGGGCACGCGAGGGTGTGCTTCCTCGTGCTCTGAGCCCTATCTGCCTTGACTTGGGACCAGGCAACTACGTCTTTTAAAACTACTTGGGAGGTTGGTTAAACGTAAGCACTGTTCACACAGCGGCATCCAGCGTGGTGATTTCTAGTTCAGGATGTTCTATTCAAACAGGGTTGGTTGAAATTCTCACAGCAAAAATGCTAAAGCTCTTCCAGGTAAAAGGCTTATAAATCTGTGCCACCATCTATGAGACACATGGAGGGAAATGGGAGAAGGGAGGGTCCCTCCTTTAAATATTTTAAAAAATATTTTTACTGAAGTATAGTTGATTTGCTATGTTGTATTAATTTCTTTTATACAATGAAGTGATTCAGTTATATATATTATATATACACATACACACTTTTTAATTTCCATTATGGCTTATCATAGGATATTGAATATAGCTTCCTGTGCTATACAGTAGGACCTTGTTGTTTATCCATCCTATAACTAAAAGCTTACATCTGCTAATCCTCACCTCCAACTCCATCTCTCCCCCAACCCCCTCCCCTTTGGCAACAAGTCTGTTCTCTATGTGTGTGATTCTGTTTCTCTTCCATAGAGAGATTCATCTGTGGCTTGTTTTAGATTCCGCATGTAAGTGATATTGTATGGTATTTGTCTTTCTCTTTCTAACTTATACTTTGCTTAGTATGATGATCTTTTTGCATCCATGTTGCTGCAAGTGGCTTTATTTCATTCCTTTCTCTGAGTAGTTCAGTTCAGTTGCTCAGTCTTGGCTGACTCTTTGCAACCCAATGGACTGTAGCATGCCAGGCTCCCTGTCTATCACCAGCTCACGGAGCTGGCTCAAACTCATGTCCATTGAGTCGGTGATGCCATCCAACCATCTCATCCTCTGTCATCCCCTTCTCCTCCTGCCTTCAATCTTTCCCAGCATCAGGGTCTTTTCCAATGAGTCAGTTCTTCACATCAGGTGGCCAAAGTACTGGAGTTTCAGCTTCAGCATCAGTCCTTCCAATGAATATTCAGAACTGATCTCCTTTAGGATGGACTGGTTGGATCCCCTTGCAGTCCAAGGGACTCTCAAGAGTCTTCTCCAACACTACAGTTCAAAAGCATTGATTCTTCAGTGCTCAGCTTTCTTTGTGGTCCAACTCTCACATCCATATGTGACTACTGGAAAAACCATAGCCTTGACTAGGCAGACCTTTGTCAGCCAAGTAATGTCTCTGCTGGTTGAATAACAGTCCACTGTACATATGTACATCTTTATCCATTCATTTGTTGATAACATTTAGGTTGTTTCCATGTCTTGGCTATTTTAAATAGTGCTGCAGTGAACATAAGAGGGTGTGTATCTTTTTGAATTATAGTTTTGTCTGGAAGTCTTCCCAGAAGTGGATTGCTGATCATGGTAATACTATTTTTAGTTTCTGAGGAACGTCCATATTGTTTTCCAAAATGGCTGCACCAACTTATGTCCCCACCAATAGTGTAGGAGGGTTCATTTTCTCCACACCCTCTCCAGCATCCATTACCTGTAAACTTTTTAATGATGGCATTCTGACAGGTATGAAGTAGTACATCACTGTAGTTTTGATTTGCATTTTTCTAATAATTAGCAATGCTGAGCATCTTTTCATGTGTCTATTGGCCATCTGTATTTCACCTTTGGAGAAATGTCTATTTAGGTCTTCTGCTCATGTTTTAATTGGGTTGTTCGGTTTTTTTGTTGTTGAGTTTTAGAGTTGTTTGTAAATGTTGGAAATTAAATCCTTGTCATTTATATCCTTTGTAAATATTTTCTCCCATTCTGTAGGTCATCTTTTTGTTTTATTTATAGTTTCCTTTGCTGTGCAAGCACTTGTAGGTTTGATTAGATCCTATTTGCTCATTTTTGTTTTTATTTCTATTACCTTGGGAGACTGACCTAAGAAATGGTGCTATACGTCAGAGAATGTTTTGCCTATAATCTCTTCTAGGAGTTTTATGGCATCATGTTTCATATTTCCTCCTCTTCTTGAAAATAAAGTAGAAAAATTCTTCCGTGGATGTGGGGGAGATGGGTAAAGGAACATTTTTTATCCACTATATATTTTTTTCATGGGATTTTCCTGGTGGCTCAGTGGTAAAGAATCCATCTACCGATGCAGGAGACATGAGTTCTATCCCAGGTCTGAGAAGATCTCTTGGAGAAGGAAATGCAACCCATTGCAGTAGTCTTCCTGGGAAATCACGTGGACAGAGGAGCCTGGTGGGCCATAGCCCATGGGCTCGCAAGAGAGTCTGACATTAATTAGTGACTAAACAATGACAACATGTTTTTCATAACTTTATTCTGATTATAAAATTAATCCATGCTAAATTCGAGGGAAGAAAACAGACCAATATAAAGAAAAAAACAATTTCTCTAAATCCCAACCCCTGCTAGAGAATAAACTACCAATATTTTTGGCACATTCTCTTTAGTCTCTTCTTTAAGCATGAGGTCAGGTGTAGATCCTTGAGATTGTGCTGCTTGTATAATACCATCCTTTGTTTTTCCACTTGGTATGCCACAAGTATTTTCTCACATAATTAAAAACACATTATCAGGAAGGGAAGCAAGTTGCAGCATTACACATTTAGCCTAGTACTAGGAAAAACAGTACCCAAAATAATGATGTGTATTTTCTATGCACACACGGAAAGTGTTTTTGTAAAGCTCTAATGGACACACTTCAAACTCAAAGTAATGGTTACTCTGGAGAGAAGGAAGAAAGAGACAGATGTAGGAAAACAGAGGACGTTAGCTATGCCAGCAATGCTCAAGTTGAAAGGAGAGTGAGAAATTTAAGTTTTTAAGTATAACATATATAACTGAAATTATTTTTCAGTTAAACTTTATTAGGTGCTCAGCTGCTCAGTTATGTCTAACTCTTTGCGACCTCGTGGACTGTAGCTCACCAGGCTCCTCTATCCATGGGATTTTCCAGGCAAGAATACTGGAGTAGGTTGCCGTTTCCTTCTCCAAATTCTATGGTTCAGTTCAGTTCAGTCACTCAGTCATGTCCAGCTCTTTGCGACCCCATGAACCACAGCATGCCAGGCCTCCCTATGCATCACCAACTCCTAGAGCCCACCCAAACCCATCTCCATTGTGTCAGTGATGCCATCCAACCATCTCATCCTCTGTCATCCCCCTCTCCTCCTGCCCTCAATCTTTCTCAGCATCAGGGTCTTTTCCAATAAGTCAGCTCTTCACATCAGGTGGCCAAAGTATTGGAGTTTCAGCTTCAGCATCAGTCCTTGCAATGAATACCCAGGACTGATCTCCTTTAGGATGGACTGGTTGGATCCCCTTGCAGTCCAAGGGACTCTCAAGAGTCTTCTCCAACACCACAGTTCAAAAGCACCGATTCTTCAGCACTCAGCTTTCTTTATAGGCCAACTCTTACATCCATAATGACCACTGGAAAAACCATAGCCTTGACTATATGACAAAGTAATATCTCTGCTTTTTAATATGCTATCTAGGTTGGTCATAACTTTCCTTCCAAGGAGTAAGCATCTTTTAATTTCATGTATCTGCAGTGATTTTAGACCCCAGAAAAATAAAGTCAGTCACTGTTTCCCCATCTATTTGCCATGAAGTGATGGGACCTGATGGTAGTCATCATTATATTGTTTAATTTTATGTGGTGGCACCTTGTTTTATTGAAACTTTCTTTTCAGATCAGACAACAGAATTGTGTCAAATTCTAGGAACTCCCTTAGTGGTTCAATGGTTAAGACTCCATGCTCTCGATGCAGGGGGCCCAAGTTCGATCCCTGGTCAGGGAACCAAGATCCTGTGTGTTGTGTGGCACAGCCAAAAAAAAAAAAAGTATTGTGTCAAATTCTTAACTATTTTCAATAATTTTGTGATGAACCTCTCTGGGTACAAATCTTTGTCTCAATGTTTGGTGATTTCCTTTGCATGAATTCCTACAAGTGGAATTCTCAATGTCCATCAATTTACACCCTGCCAAGCATGGCATGCTAGCATCCACCTCACATCTTGACAAAACTGAGTATTATCAGCTTTAAAAGTCATTAGTATTTTGGTGCTAACTTGCTTGATTTTAATTAGCATTTCTCTATTACTAGTGGCTCTAAACATTTTTTGGTACACTCATTAGCCATTTTCCCTAAGGAAGGATGTTCCTTCCTCAACTTAAAGAGGAGAATGAGAGACAGACACTGTTCAAGGAGGGAGCAGTGTGGATCCATGCTGAACAGCATTTGTTTTCATCCTTGGAGGTTTCTTCCTTTCCCTGCCTGGGAGAAAGAGAAGCTGAGAAAAAGCAGCTTGGGGGCCAGAACAACAGAAGTAACATCAGCTATGAGTCATCCTGAAGCTCATAAAGTTAATGTTCTGAAAACTCAGCTCTAACATCACTAACCTGCCCACGCCTTCATCTCCACAACACTTGTCAAGAAAAAGTCTCCTAATGGAATCCAATCCACCTTCTTAAGCATTTTCCTTCATCTGCACATCACATCTTCCCTTCAATGGACCACCCTTCAAACGCATAGCCTGAGTCCTACTCTTTCCTTTGCTCACATCATTATTCCCTCCACTTCTGTGCCTTCTCTCCTTGATCCCCTCGTCAGTCTTCCCTTCCCTTAAGAACGATTCCAAAGGTCATTTCTCCTTCAATTGTGATTTTGTTCATCCCCTAAAATTTAAGGGCCTTTTCATTTCTTGCAGCTTTCATTTTTTCTTGAGGCAGGAGTTAGAGACAAAGATTTTTTCAAACCCTGGTTTGTTGGTGTCTCCTACTTTCTACATATGTTCCTTGGGTAAGTTATCAAGGAGTCTGAGTCTTTAATCAGGAAATTAAATGAAATCATGCAAATAAAGTATCCACAGCTCCTGGCACAGGAGAATGTTCACCTGCTGTTAATTTCTACCTTGGATCATTTTGTCTTGCATTAGAGTGATGTAGACCATTTTCATACCATCCTCAGCTTCTTTCTAGAGACTTGCAGGAAGGAGCCCAGGTCTTGCATTTTATATGCCCTCTGCACCATAATATCTGACACAATGCTTTGTACTCAGTAGCTATTCAATGCATAGTTGTTGAATTTGGATGAGATTAAAGGCAAATCATTGAAAATTTACTTTTGACCAAAATTTAATTGGTAAGTCAATGGTCTGTACACAGTTTCTATAATAAACAAGCCAAGGAAGTAAAGAGAAATGACTGAGTGAGACCTAGGGTTCCAAGGCTGGCTCTTCCGCTCTTCAGCTGTAAGATGCTAGGAAAGCCATTTATTTCATGCAGAAGTCCTAGTTCCCGTGTCTGTGAAGGGAGATCTTATTAGAGCTTACTTCATGGGAGATCTCCTAGGGAAAAGATCATATGTAGACCGTACAGGGCACATAGCAAAGCTATCATTTTATGGATATAAAAGAAGGCAAAGAATTATGAGAACTAGAGTTACTGAGAAGAGATTGAAATATTATCTCACTAGTCATATTTTCAAGTCCCTAAGAATGTTATAGTGTTTGTTTAAACTTTGCCTGTCTAGTGTTTTTTGAGAGAGAAATATTTTATTAAGGAATGAAATGTTTTAAATAATATGAATTTTCTGGACTTTTCTGAACCTTAATGGCACCATCTTAAATCTTACAGAAAGCTTATATCCTGCAGCTAGGATGACAAGACTGTAGCACAATTTCATTGTCTTCATTCATCATTGAGCATGTACCATGTGTCGGGCATTTAACAAAGCATTTAACAAACTGCAAGGGCAACACATTTTTAAAAGTTTCAAATTAATCTTTTTTGGTATTAAAGCTGTAAAATAAGAGTCATGAGATTTTCAGAGTTATAGTGCTTCTAAATTTGAAAGAAATGGAATATTTGTCAACTGAATAAAAAGCCAATAGGGAAATCTGGCTCTGAATCTTTAAGAAAAAAGAAGAGTTCACACAACTTAACCATCCATTTGGTCTTCCCTGGTGGCTCAATAGTAAAGAATTCACTTGCCAGTGTTGGAGACTGGGTTAGATCCCTGGGTTGGGAAAATCCCCTGGAGAAGGAAATGGCAACCCAATTCAGTATTCTTGTCTGGGAAATCCCACGCATAGAGAATCCTGATGGGGTCCATGGGGTCACATAAGACTCAAACGTGACATGCTAACTAAATGACAACAACCATCCATTTAGAGAAAGGAAAGAAGGAAGGGAGGGGGAGGGAGGGAAGAGAGGAATAGAGGAACAGTAGGGTTGTTCCTACAAGTGAGAAAATCAGGAAACTATCTTTTCTTCCACCACTCCATTACTAAGCAAAGATTTGCTCAAAATCCTCCAGTAGCTTTCCATTGAGTGTAGGAAAAATTCAAAACTCTAATATCATCTAGTGGATACTTAGATGATATTGCTTTAATATTGCTTACATATTAAATAATATTCATTCTCCCCTTCCCAACAACACCTCTACTTGTTCATGTAAACACTTAACTCCTAATTTCAGAGGAGATTGAACTGTCTAATCCTCCAATGGATGGCAATCTCTGGTAATTATCAATGGTCCTTAATCAGCAAGGGAGTCTGTTGCTTCAGTTACTGCTGGCAGCCACTTTGTGACCATGAGGAGAAACGTGCTGAGAATGACAGAGCAATGAGCTAAAGATTCTGGCTCCACTGAATTAACCAACTCTGAAGTCACCCAACTTTGAAGCTCTCATAATGTTAGATCAGAAACTTTATTATATAAGTCATTTTGGGCTTAGCTTTTGTAACCTGCATCAGCAAAATCATTATTACACACTCTGAGGCCTTCATACATGGTGCCTCCTTGTCCTATCATGTGGTGTCTTACCACTTGATCTCGATGCTTTCATGCTCTGTTCTCCTTTTGGTTCCTCAAATACATCCTGCTGTATCTTTTGTCCAAGCCTTTATACATACAATTCTCTTTGGCTGGCTAATTCCAACCAATCTTTAGGACTTTGCCTAAATGTTACCTTCTCTGGAATTCCCTGGAGAAGGAAATGGCAACCCACTCCAGTATTCTTGCCTGGGAAATCCCAAGGACAGAGGAGCCTGGTGGGCTACAGACCATGGGGTCAAAAAAAGAGTCGGACTTAATATAGTGACTAAATAACAACTGACTCCTAATCTTGAGCTGAGCTGGATGTCACTCTCTGAGAGGTAATTACACATTATTGAGCTAACCTATTAACAGGATTAATTTATTGACACAGTATTGTATGGTAGGGTAATCAATAGATTCTAGAATCAGATTGCTTGGTTCAAATCTAGGTTCTGCCTCTTATTAGCTGGGTGATATTGAGCAAGTTACTCAACCATCTTTGTTTTATTTCTTCATATAGCAAGCAAATGGAGATAACAGTACCCTTCCCATATATTTTTGTGGACTAATTCTGAGGATTAAATGCATTAATACATTAAAAGCATATAATGCCAGTACAGAGTTATTTTTGTCATCATCACTGTTGCTAGAGAGGCAGCCTAGTAGAGAGGAAAAGGATCCAAAACTGGATTTGGATCACCAAATAATTATCTATTGGCACCTCAACATCTGCCAGGCTTCTCTGGGCCTCTGTTTTTCTCACCTCTGAAAGGAGATTCCATTTTGTCATGTGTATTCATTTATTCAATAAGTGTTTATTGAGTACCATCCCTTTTATCATTATGAAAGTTCCCTCTTCCAGTGACATTTTTTAAGTCTATTTTGTCTGATATCAGTATAGCTACTCCAGTTCTTTTATGATTGTTGTTGGTATAATATATCTTTTTCCATCTGTTTCTTTCAGCATTTATGTTGAACTAATGCTTTGTCTCCTATACACAGCATATTGTTGAATATTCCTTTTTTTTAAGTCCCATCTGACAGTTTCTGCCTTTTGATTAGACTGATGGGGCTTGCTTTTAAACATTGGAGATACTGTAATATAACTGAACGCTGGGAAAAGGGATCCAGCCAAAGGAGGGATGGGAAGTGTAGGCGAACAATGAAGGTGAAGGTAAATGTAGTAGGTTCTTGAGAAGATCAGCAAGGAGAGGATCCAGAGCTCATATGAAGGAAGTTCTTCCAGAAGAGATCCTTCCTCTATGATGCCAGGAAGGAAACAGAGGATGCGTACAGATGCGGATGCTTTTATAAGTGTGATGGTCCAGAGCTCAAAGCATTCACATATGGTGTTTTCCATATTCGCTTGTGGTACGACTCTGGAAATATAATTAGGATGGAAGTACTTCAAAAGCATTCGAGATTACACAAAGCAGTGTTCTCACTTTTTCAACCCCTTGTCCGCTAGCATAGAGTGGAGTTCTGCATAACAGACTGAGACCTGAAGACAGCTGGGTTTTGAGAGGATGGATGCAGGAAATCAGAGGCAGGCAGGGGAGGTCTGGAGCCCTGAGCGTGACCTGCTCGTGACTTGGACCAAAGCCAGGGCTGAGAAGGCAGCATGAAGAAAAGAAGCTCCTGTGGATTTGTGCCTGATGCCCTCTGTCATACGGGCCCAGCCCTGCTGGCAGCGTTCTCCGGCGCTGAGAAAGAGGGCTCTGGGCTTGCCCGATCACTGCACAACACCCACAACCAGAGGCTGCTCATCACCCTGGGTCTAGTGACCCGTGCAGATAAGCCCTGGTGAGCAAGCCTCGACTGGACCACGACTCCTCATGCTGACTGAACTGCGCAACCTCACAGGCCCGAAGGCTTTCCCCTCACTCATAGCCCAACCCACTTCTGATTCACTCTGCTCTTCAGGGGAGACGCGGGAGTCTGCTGGGCAGCTGAGGAAGTGCTCTAGCTTAATACGATTGCATGACAAACATTCTTCTTAAAATTTTTTTGACAGAAATACAGGTTTATTGTTGAAAAAGCAAAATATACATTAAAAAAAAAAATCTATCACCCCAATCCCCACCCAGAGGTAATAATGTTAACTTTTTGATATATGCCCTCTCTCCATCATGGGCTTCCCAGGTGGCTCAGTGGTAAAGAGTGTGCCTGCCAATGCAGGAGACGTGGGTTCGATCCCTGGGTTGGGGAGATCCCCTGCAGAAGGAAATGGCAACCCACTCCAGTATTCTTGTCTGGAGAACCCCACGGACAGAGGAGCCTGGCGGGCTGCAGTCCATAGGGTCTGAGAGACTGAGCGGCCAAGCACACTTGTGTATGCTCTGGGTCATATACACATATCTTGATGGAATAATGTGAACACAAAGGCAGAGTGGGGTGGGAAGTGGAAATCAAGTACTTTAAGGTCTTTGTGTTTTCTGGGAAGTGGTAAAAAGTGCATTATGTGAAAGTGTCCTTTATATTAACAGTAATAAGTCAAAGATGCACATTGAAATATCTAAGTAACTGTGAAAAGAATGGTAAAAAGATACATAACTGAACAAGCTGACATAGAGGGAAAATGAAGTAATAAGGAAGAAGAAAGGAGAGGAAAAAACTGAAAACATGACACAGAAAACAAATCATAGCATAATAGATTTAAAGCTGAACACATCAGAAACCATACTAAGAGAAATGGGTTAAATATATCAATTAAAATGCAAAGACTTTCAGCTGGATAAAAAGGAAACAAAATTCAACTTTATGCTGCTACGAGGGCTTCCCTGGTGGCTCAGATAATAAAGAATCTGCCTGCAATGCTGGAGACCTAGGTTCGATCCCTGGGTCAGGAAGATCCCCTGGAGAAGGGAATGGCCACCCACTCCAGTTTTCTTGCCTGGGAAATCCCGTGGATGGAGGAACCTGGCAGGCTACAGTCCATGGGGTCACAAAGAGGTGGACATGACTGAACAACTGAGCACACGATATGTAAGGACTCTGAAAATCTGGAAGGAAATGGATTGGAGAAGATTTAACTAAGGAAACCTGGAGCAATGCAAAGGAGACTTCAGATCCAAATGTGCTGTTAAAGATAAAGAGGGAAAGGACTTCTAATAACAGTAGAGTAAGGAAGCAATCCCCTCTACACAAAGAAGCAACAATAAACTGGGCAAAATTATGGGGGAAAAAATCAACCATCTGGGGGCACTGGAAGGTGACCAAAGGCAAAAAAAAAAAAAAAATGTTGAGAAGTGTTTATTCTTGAAAAGCTACTAGCACTACACAAGAAAATGGTAACAGTCTCTGGCCTTCTTACCCTTGCTATTCCTATTCAAGACACTTTCAGCTCAGTAGCAGGGGAATATAGCTTTATCAGGCCTTCCCTGATAGCTCAGTTGGTAAAGAATCCACCTGCAATGCAAGAGAGCCCTGTTCAATTCCTGGGTCAGGAAGATCTGCTGGAGAAATGATAGGCTCAGTTCAGTTCAGTTGTTCAGTCGTGTCCGACTCTTCGCGATCCCATGAGTCGCAGCACGCCAGGCCTCCCTGTCCATTACCAACTCCTGGAGTTCACTCAGACTCACGTTCATCGAGTCAGTGATGCCATCCAGCCATCTCATCCTCTGTCGTCCCCTTGTCCTCCTGCCCCCAATCCCTTCCTGCATCAGAGTCTTTTCCAATGAGTCAACTCTTCGCATGAGGTGGCCAAAGTACTGGAGTTTCAGCTTCGGTGTCATTCCCTCCAAAGAAATCCCGAACTGATCTACTTTAGAATGGACTGGTTGGATCTCCTTGCAGTCCAAGAGTCTTCTCCAACACCACAGTTCAAAAGCATCAATTCTTCTGCACTCAGCTTTTTTCACAGTCCAACTCTCACATCCATACGTGACCACTGGAAAAACCATAACCTTGACTAGAAGGACCTTTGTTGGCAAAGTAATGTCTCTGCTTTTCAATATGCTATCTAGGTTGGTCATAACTTACCTACTCCAGTACTCTTGGGCTTCCCTTGTGGTTCAGCTGGTAAAGAATCTGCCTCTAATGCGGGAGACCTGGGTTTGATCTCTGCGTTGGGAAGATTCCCTGGAGAAGGGAAAGGCTACCCACTCCAGTATTGTGGCCTAGAGAATTCCATGGACTGTATAGTCCATGGGATTGCAAAGAATTGGACATGACAGAGCAACTTTCACTTTTACAGCTTCATCAACCCAGAACTGGCCACGGAAATCAGCAATTTTGATGCCAGCAGAGGATGGATTTGAATGATGAGGCGATGCTTTCCCAGCTGGAAGTGGTGGGATTGCGTGGGAGTGGGCCAGGAAAAGCCACAGCTTTGTTGTCCCAGCTCAAGGCAAGCAATGGAGCAGCTAGAGGTTTAGTAGGGGAGAGCCTGGAAACAAAAGGGTTATAGAAGAGCTGAGATAAGTTCTCCAGACATCCCTGACTGAATGAGGAGCTACTCCTACCTGAAGGAGACAAGAGTCAAGCTGGCAGAAAGGAAAAGCATGGTAGATTTAAGCCTGAAGGCCTCGGTGACCATATTAAAAAAAAATGGGTTATTCCAATTAAAATGCAAGGATTTTCAGATTTTGATAAAAAGAAAAACAAAATTCAACTTTATGCTCCCACAAGAGGTATGTAAGAACTCTGAAAGGTTGAAATAAAAGCCAGGAAACCTTGAGAACTGACTTTGACCCAGTAAATATAGGGAGTAACAGAGGGTGGGAGGCTCATAGGCTTCAGGTGTCTGAGCATAACCTTTGCCCAGATTATTGATATGACTAAATTATGCAGACACAAAGGTGACTTCTCAACAGCCAGGCTAAAAAGAAACCACAATGAAGTCCAGAGTTTCTAAAACATATCAGTCACAATGTCAAGGATACTATCCAAAATTATTGGTACATATAAAGGAGACCCTGGTACATATAAAGTGTGACCCTGTCTAAAAATTTTTTAAAGAGAAAAGACAATACATACAAACAGTCCTGTAACTCCTTTAGAGCATGCATCTGTTTCGTGCTGGGATCCTCAGATACACCCTTGAAGAAATCTTAATAGCTGTACAATATACTTAACAATATGGACTTTGGAGTCAAACAAAACTATATTTGCATCTTAGCTTCAATACATACAGGTCACTGATCTCAGGCTCTTTCTTTAACTCTTTGAACTATAATTTCTGCACCTGTATGATGAAAATGAGAGTCCCTACTGCATAGGTGATTGTAAAGACTAAATGAAATGATAAACAGGAAATGCTCAGCACTCAATAAATGGCAGTGATTAGTGTCATGATAGGGAATGGGGTGAAGTTTAAGCTGCAAATGGAGGCAAGTGTGAAAATGCACACAGACTTGGAGCCTTCTGTAGTGAGAACAGGCTATCAGTGAAGAAACCCTTTTAGGGACCAGCAGGACAACATCCCAATCTTCCTTGGCTCCCTTGGAGTGGTTGCAAGACTTTCACAATATTAATAGGAAAGAAAACCAATTGGCTTTCTTCTGTTTGTTAGTGTGAGACCCCGGAACTCATCTGCCCAGCCTCTTCCTCCTTGCTCCCTCCTGCAAGAGTCACAGCAGGCAAGTGCTCTCATGCCTGTGCTGAGAACATCGTGGAGGGGAGAGCAGGACATGTCCAGGAAAAGGGCTGGCTTCCTCTCAGACTGCCAAGAGCAAGGGCACCTAGGATAGAAGGAGAGTTGAGCTTGAGGCCAGAGAGAAGCAAAGGCAACATCAGCCCTCTTTCAGTAGCTACAGAGAGAGAAGAGAGCGGCAGTTACCAGCCCCTGGCTTTAACTGTCTTTCATCTTCCACTTCCATTTTCTTTTCTGACTTCTGAGCCTGACTTTGTTATAACTCTATGAATTAACTACTACATTTGCATATTTATTTGTTCACGCTTTCATTCATCCTTCCATTAAAATAACATTCATTGAGAACCTTCTTATGGCCATTTGTCAGGCACAGTGCAGATAGTGTGTGGACAGGAACAACTTCTCTCTTAAATATACCATCGAGTCCCCAGGATTAGAAAGATGATTGTGGGTTGCCAAGATGAGAATAAACAAGCCATGCAGAGGGAGCAACATTTGGAAATGCACAGTGATGAAAGGGTATGGCTTCCTTGCACAACATTAAGAAGTTCCCTTTGGCTGAGCACAGGGTCTATGGTGGAAGAAGACAGAAGATGGGGACCACCTTGTGTGAATGACAGGCCAAGGTTGGCAGCTTGGGGTTACTTTTTGAACAATGTTTCAAAGAACCTCCCAGTAGACTTGGTGAGCCACAAGGTATACCAAAACCGAAGGCTTTTGTTTCCCACATTGATGTTGGTGCTGTATCTCACTTGATTGTGGGTTGCCAAGATGAGAATAAACAAGCCATGCAGAGGGAGCAACATTTGGAAATGCACAGTGATGAAAGGGTATGGCTTCCTTGCACAACATTAAGAAGTTCCCTTTGGCTGAGCACAGGGTCTATGGTGGAAGAAGACAGAAGATGGGGACCACCTTGTGTGAATGACAGGCCAAGGTGTCTGCCTTGATTCTGCAGGCACCAGGCAGCTCACTGATTTTCCATCACGAGAATGAGATGCCCGTGTATTTGGGGAGGACACCACTGAGAGAGGAGAAACTAAAGGATGGATAATTGGCAAGCAGGTTTAGATTGAGTTCATATTGATGGAGATGAAGATGCAGTATTGGTGGGATATTTCTCAGGAAGGTTTGACAGGTCATGTCTCCAAATTTCATCTAAAGAAATGGGATTATTTTTAGGGGGTGCAGGTAAAGCACTTTTACCTTGTGTTCACTATTTTCAGAACATATTAAAACCATTAGCCTATCCAGAACATTAACTATTGCATGGACCCTTAGATGATAGTGACCAGAATGACTTCCTTGAGGACAGCACAGACTTACCTGCCGTCCTGAGAATAATGAAGGCTTGGATTTAAAGAGCTCTTTTTCTGCTTTTTCTTGAAGAATCTTCAAGATGCTCTCATTTTACAAATGAGAAAGTGAAAGTGTTAGTACTTCAGTCATGTCTGACTCTTTTGACCCCATGGACTGTAGCCCACCAATCTCCTCTGTCCATGGAATTCTCCAGGCAAGAATACTGAAGTGGGTTGCCATTCCCTTCTCCATGGGATCTTCCCAACCCAAGTATTTAATCCAGGTCTGCCACATTGCAGGCAGATTCTTTAGTGTCTGAGCCATCAGGGAGATACATACTAAGAGAAGCCCACAAAGATTAACTACCTTCTCAAGATCACACTTCCCTGGGCTTTCCTGGTGGTTCAGATGGTAAAGCGTCTGCCTGCAATGTGGGAGACCTGGGTTCGATTCCTGGGTCAGGAAGATCCCCTGGAGAAGGGAATGGCCACCCACTCCAGTTTTCTTGCCTGGGAAATCCCATAGATGGAGGAGCCTGATAGGCTACAGTCCATGGGGTCACAAAGAGTTGGACACGACTGAGCAATTTCACTCACTTCAAGATCACACAGCTTGAAAGAGTTGAGTATAGAATATGTACCTACTGATGACTCCAACCTTTCACGATATTGTCAACTGTATATTAATGGGCCAACAAGGGTCTGTCCAGTGAAGGCTATGGTTTTTCTAGTAGTCATGTATGGATGTGAGAGTTGGACTGTGAAAAAAGCTGAGTGCCGAAGAATTGATGCTTTTGAACTGTGGTGTTGGAGAAGACTCTTGGACTGCAAGGAGATCCAACCAGTCCATTCTAAAAGAGTTCAGTCTTGGGTGTTCTTTGGAAGGAATGATGCTAAAGCTGAAACTCCAGTACTTTGGCCACCTCATGCGAAGAGTTGACTCATTGGAAAAGATTCTGATGCTGGGAGGGATTGGGGGCAGGAGGACAAGGGGACGACAGAGGATGAAATGGCTGGATGGCATCACCGACTCGATGGATGTGAGTCTGAGTGAACTCCAGGAGTTGGTGATGGACAGGGAGGCCTGGTGTGCTGCAATTCATGGGGTCACAAAGAGTCGGACACGACTGAGCGACTGAACTGAATTGAACTGAATCATTAAGATTACTTAAGTAAAAATTATAGACACAGTATACAAAGAAAATAAATGCTGTTATAATAATCAATTTTCCAAAAAGACATTTCTCCAAAGAATACATACGGATGGCTAACAAACACATGAAAAGATGCTCAACATTGCTCATTATTAGGGAAATGCAAATCAAAAATACAATGAGATATCACCTCACACCAGTCAGAATGGCCATCATCAAAATGTCTACAAACAGTAAATGCTAGAGAGGGGTGTGGAGAAAAGGGAACGCTCTTTGGTTGGTGGGAATTTAAATTGTTACAGTCACTATGGAAGATGGTATGGAGATTCCTTAAAAACTAGGAATAAAGCCTCCATATGACCCAGCAATCCCACTCCTAGGCATGTGCCCTAAGCAAATCAAAATTGTAAAAGACACATGTGTCCCATTGTTCACTGCAGCACTATTTACAATAGCTAGAATATGGAACGGAGAAGGCAATGGCGCCCCACTCCAGTACTCTTGCCTGGAAAATCCCATGGACGGAGGAGCTGATAGGCTGCAGTCCATGGGGTCGCTAAGAGTCAGACACGACTGAGCGACTTCACTTTCACTTTTCACTTTCATGCATTGGTGAAGGAAATGGCAACCCACTCCAGTGTTCTTGCCTGGAGAATCCCAGGGACGGCGGATCCTGGTAGGCTGCCATCTATGGGGTCACACAGAGTCGGACACGACTGAAGCGACTTAGCAGCAGCAGCAGAATATGGAAGCCACCTAAATGTCCATCAACAGATGAATGGATAAAGAAGGTATGCTACATATACACAGTGGAACATCACTCAGCCATTAAAAGGAACACATTTGAGTCAGTTCTAATGAAGTGGTTGAACCTAGAACCTATTATACAGAGTGAAGTGAGTCAGAAAGAGAAAGATAAATATCATATTCTAATGTATATATATGGTATCTAGAAAAATGGTTCTGAAGAATTTATTTGCGGGGCAGCAATGGAGAAACAGACATAGAGAATAAACTTATGGACACGAGGAGAGGGAAGGAGAGGGTGAGATGTATGGAAAGAGTAACATGGAAACTTACATTACCATATGTAAAATAGATAACAATTGTGAATTTGCTATATGGCTCAGGAAACTCAAACAGGGGCTCTGTATCTGCCTAGAGGGGTGGGATGGGGAGGGAGGTTCAAAAGGGAGGGGATATATATATACCTATGGCTGATTCATACTGAGCTTTGACAGAAAACAGCAAAATTCTGTGAAGCAATTATCCTTCAATAAAAAATAAATTAATTTTAAAAAAGAATCAATTTTCCATAAACTTTCTTTTTTACTGCTTTAAAATGTATTTAAGGATTACACACTTGAGCATATACCTTCAACAAATAAGCTTTGTTGTCAGAGGCATCAAAAGGGGGACATCTAGGGACTTCCCTGGAGTACCTGGATCATTCTATACAGTGTCAATGCCATGCTTCTCTTTATAAAACAATTTTTTAATAAAAGTAGTATTCATAATAGTAAAATACCTGAAACTGCAGATAAGACAAAAAGAAACAGAAATCAGTCAGAATCTCTTTACCCACAGGTAACCTCTGTTAACACTTTTGTGTCTATCCTTCCAGTCTTTGTTCTATGCATTTAAATAACTAGGAAAATGGGACTGTATTACCCCAAGAGATTTATAGTCTTTTTAAAAACTTAACAATACAGCACCAATGGCTTCTAACATTATCATCGACCTGATCTTTAATAACCACATGATGTTTCCTCATATGATCATCTTTCAGTTTATTTAATGAAGTCCCTATCTGTGGGTTGGCAGCTTGGGGTTACTTTTTGAACAATGTTTCAAAGAACCTCCCAGTAGACTTGGTGAGCCACAAGGTATACCAAAACCGAAGGCTTTTGTTTCCCACATTGATGTTGGTGCTGTATCTCACTGCGCAGAGGTTCAGTTTGTGCAGAGTGAGACTGTGCTTTCAGGATAGACTCTCTCGGGGACGGGGACCTTATCAGGAATACATCACAGACTGAGGACCTGGGACTTCCCTGGTGGTCCAGTGATTAAGACATTGCCTTCCAGTGCAGGGGGTACTGGTTCAATCCCTAGTCAGGGAGCTAAGACTCCAATTCCTCCTGGCCAAAAAGAACAAAATATAAAACAGAAACAATACTGGAACAAATTCAATAAAGACTTTAAAAATTATCTGCATCAAAAAAATCTGAATAAAAGTAGGGCAAGTACCTACAATTTTAATGTGCATCTAAACACTAGAGAGAATTGAATGTGGATATGTATTGATTTCCGTACTTGGGTTCAAAAAACAAATAGTAGACATTCATAATCAAGAAGATGTGATTTAGCTGGTGTGTGTGTGTGTGTGTGTGTGTGTGTGTGTGTGTGTGTCAGGGGACAGTAAGGTCGATGGGGTAGTGAGGCTAAGGCAGAAGTAACTTGGGGCATGTCAGGCTGCCTTGAACAGGAGAACGAACAAGGTGCGGGCAGCACTGGGAGTTCGGCTTTCCTGGGTCAGAACACTGCAGAGCAGCATAGGGAGTTCTAGGTGCCCTGGTCTGGAAAGATCCAACAAGATAGTGTGAACTGAGAAGAAGAGGGCCAGGGATGGTAAGGGTCCTCTTGATGGTGCTCCGTGGCTGGTGGCTAAACGCACTGAGAGTATCTGGGGGAGACTTGGGGCCTGTGGTCTGAGAATCACCAACCACCCAAAAGGTTGTCAGTGAAACTTGTTCTGTGGTTCCCCAAACCCAGGACATGCGCAAATGAATGGGAGCCTCAGGCTGACAGATTTCAAGTCAGTCCAAGGAAGAACTGTCTAACAGTCAGAGCTGCTAATAAATCAAACAGAAATTTTGGAGGGAGTACAAGAAACTTTGGGTAGTGGTTACCTTCAGGGTATGGATGCCATCATCAACTCGATGGACATGAGTTTGAGCAAGCTCTGGGAGTTGGTGATGGACAGGGAAGCCTGGTGTGCTTCAGTCCTTGGGGTCACAAAGAGTTAGACACACTGAGCAACTGAACTTAACTGAACTACCTCCAGGGAGGAGGGACCAGTAGGATGCACCGTTAAATTACCCTTGTTTGCATTTGAAAATGCTTTTAAACCAAGGGCATGGATTACATTTATGGTGAAGAAACTAATTTAATAATGCGGCATAACAGAAAGGAAAATCAAACAGATTTGCCAGCTAAGGCATTTTGGTGCAAGCGTCAAAATCCAGCTCTGGCTTCTAAGCGGAACAAGGGGAAAAAGGGATTTAATGGAAGGATGCAGTTGTTCACAGAAATGAAGGGAAGGCTGAAGAAGGTCAGGAGTCCTGGGGCTGCCTGGAGCCCTCACAGGTGGCTTATCTTTGCTGTGACTCGGCTTCGTCAGCTTTCTAGCCCTATGTCTCTTGGTACCAGACATAGATTCTGAGAAGTAGTCAGACTGGCCTAGTTGGGGATCATATATCCATCCTCTTGCTGTCTGACAGCCTCTAGTAAAATCACTTGAAATGGTGTTGGGCAGATGCCCAAAGGAAATTTGGGATGCTGTTACCAAAGGAGGAAGGGATGTTGAGCAGGCAAAACAAGACATTCATTACATGCGTTTATAATAAATGGAGGGCTTCCCTGGTGGCTGAGTGGTCAAGAATCTGCCTGCCAATCCAGGAGACACGGGTTTGATCTCTGGCCTGGAAAGATCCCACGTGCTGTGGGACAACTAAGTCCATGAGCCGCAATTACTGAGCCTCTGCTCTAGAGCCCGGGAGCGCAATTACTGAAGCCTGAACACACTGAAGGCTGCGCTCTGAAATAAGAGAAGCCGCTGCAGTGAGAAGCCCTCACACCACAACTAGAGAGTAGCCCCTGCTTGCTGCAACTGGAGAAAGCCCAAGCAGCAACAAAGACCCAGCACAGCCAAATAAATAAAGTTATAAAAAACGTATAATGAATGGAAGGGCTTCTCAGATGGCACTAGTGGTAAAGAACCCATCTGCCAATGCAGAAGACATAGGAGATGTGGGTTCGATCCCTGAGTCAGGAAGATCCCCTGGAGGAGGGCATGGCAACCCACTCCAGTATTCTTGCCCGGAGAATCCCATGGACAGAGGAGCCTGTGGGCTACAGTCCATAGGGTTGCACAGAGCTGGGCACGACTGAAGCGACTTAGAATGCACAATGAATGGATGAACTATCTCAGGAAGCAGTGACGTCTTCATCCCCAGGTATTCTGGACAGAGAGAATGAGCACCTGCGGACAAAATTGTAAAAGGATTCGGCCTCTGGTAGGGTTTGGTGATCTCACGTCAACATCCCTCCCAGCCCTGAAGATTTTTATTTATTTCTGATTTTTCTTGGCGGCACCACATGGCATATGGGATCATAGTTCCCCAACCAGGGATCAACCCCATGCCATCTGCAGTGGAAGCACTGAGTCTTAACCACTGGCCCGCCAGGGAAGTCCCCAGCCCTGAGATTTTACGGCTCTGTGATTTGGGGAAAATTCTATCTTTGGACAGGGCAGATCCAGGACCACTGGGCCCGCGCTTCTACAGCCAACGTACATTTCAGAATCCCACAGTCCTGAGCCAACCAGAGTGAAACGATGTCCCACTGGGTTCTGGTTTCTCATCTCTCCTTCGTCTTCTTGCTTTCAGTCCATTTTCCTTGCACTTCTGTTGCTTCTCATTTCATGGCTTTGAGGTCTCAAAGAGGTTATCAGAGAGGCCTGTCAGAATAGCTCTGATTTAGCCTTTGCAAACTGTGTGACCTTGAGAAAATTACTCAACTTCTCTGGCCTTACATATGATCATTTGTGAAATGAAAGTAAGAATGATACCAATCTCATGGGGGTGTGGAGGAATTAAGCAATACATCCAAAAATGATTGTCAGAGGATCTGCCATGGAAAGAAGTTTCCAAAACCACCATCCCCTCCCCCTCTCCTCCTCTTAGCATCAATGTCCTCATCAACAAATATTATTATTATTAAAGGAAGAAGCTCCAGAAGAATCTGCCAGAAGTGATTTGGTATCTCTTTACACTCCGTGAGGAAAGAGGCCCTGTCCTGTTGATTTTCTAAATTCTCATCCCTAGCAGATTTCCTGGTATGTATGGGTGCTTGAAAGTGAAAGAGTTAGTCACACAGTAGAGTCTGGCTCTTTGTGGCCCCATGGACTGTAGCCCACCAGGCTCCTCTGTTCATGGGATTCTCCAGGAAAGAATACTGGTTTGGGTTGCCATTCCCTCCTCCAGGGGATCTTTCCAACCCAGGGATCGAACCTGGGTCCTCCTACACTGTGGGCTGATTCTTTTTTGTCTAAGACACCAGGGAAGCCCATGGATGCCTAATAAAGGTCTAGAAATAAGCTAGTAAATGCAAGAATAAATGAATCAATGAATAGAGGTTGAAAAGTAAGAGAACTTTGGATGGGTGGGTCAGCGGTGGGGCGGGGGGTGGGGGGGCAGATTCTGTCAAGACATCTGAGGCCAGGAGAAGAGAAAACCCCTACCCAGTCTTAAGGGAAAAAGAATAGATGAACATGTTAGTCTCAGAGTGACTCACACAGAATAAGCCCCCAAAGAGGTGTCTCAGGACCCCATTCCCACCATGAGCTGGTGGTGGAAACGTGCTAGGCAGCAGGAGGCCCCAGGGGACCAGCTTGTACTGATCTGGGTTTCGGGGTTGAAGGAACATGATGGAAGTTTTCAGAGTGAGGCACTTCGGTGATCTATTTTGGAGGAATTATCTGGAGAGAAGAAAATGAGAACTGCCTGGTAACCTTTGTGTGGCGGCCTTAGGCAGGAAGGGGTGATTCCAGGACACTCGTAGCCTGATTTCTCTGGCCCGGTGCACTGAGGGGCCCCATGGGAATCAATGTTGGAAATATGACAACGTGACAGTGTGTGAGATGGACAAGTAGAGGCGACAAAGTGCTCGTAGAAAAGAGATGAGATCTTAGACGGGAGGGGAATTTTTTAAGAAAATTTTTTGTTAAGAGATAACAGACAGAGAGAAAAGTGATACATCAGAAATACAACTCCATGCATTTTCTATTTAAAGGGTGAATTTGTTTATTTATATACTTACTGGTTGCGCTGTGTCTTCATTGCATTGCAGGCCTTCTCTAGTTGTGGTCCATGGGCTCCAGAGTGTGCGAGCTCAGGAGATGTGGGCTTGGCTGCCCCAAGGCATGTGGGATCTTAATTTCCCAACAGGGGACAGAACCCGAATCCCCTGCATTGAATGGAGAATGCTCAACCACTGGACCACTAGGGCAGTCCCTCCATGAATTTTCAAAAGTGAACATGTTAACAGCACCGAGACTGGGAAATGAGTTTTGAAAGTAGATGTCCATAAGAAACCCCTGTGACAGGGAATTCCCTGGTGGCCTAGAGGTTAGGACTCTGCACTTTCACAGCTGAGCGCCTGGGTGGGGAACTGAGATTCCGCAAGCCAAGTGCCACAGCCAAAAAATTAAAAAATAAAAATTAAGGGGAAACAACCAACCCTGGTGTACTTTGTGAGAATGCAGATTTCTGGGCCCCACTGTCAGGGATCCTGGTTCTGTAGGCCTAGCGTGTGGCCTAGGAATTTGCATTTCTGCAACTTGCCCACCTCCCAGGTTTAGCTGACGGTGGCCATGGACCGCACTCGAGAGTCATTAGTCTTTTGAGTGAGAACGTGCTTTCGAGTTAAGCAGACCTGGAATTCCACCTTTTCTTTGAATGAATAACTTGACCTCACAAGGCAAGTGGGGGCAATGGTACTTACAAGTTTGCTTTGAGGATTTAAAGGAAAAGTATGTATATCCATGAGAGCTATTTAGCATGGTGTTGGGCATACAAAAAGCACCAATAAATGTATCCAAGCAAACACACACCTACAAAGGAGAGGGTCTTCCCCAGCACCCTAGGATGGTGCACCATCAAACAAGACTGAGGGCAGTGTCACACTAGGGTCAGCAACACAGACTTGGTGTCAGACCCCCTGGGGTGTGAGTTCCAGTCCTGGCTTCACCACTTCCTAGCTGTGTGACCTTGGACAGGTTACTTAACTCCTCTGACTCCCTGTTTCCTCATCATAATGCCTACTTTACAGGGCAATTGTGGGCATGAGATAAGATGACCCACTAAAGCCTTGAACCCATGGCCTGGCCCCTGAGAAGAGTTTGATAAAAGTTGGCGACTGCTGCTATGTATAGCTGAAGCAGAGAAGGTTCCATTCCTGGGCCATGGAAAGGTTCTCTCCAGGGACAGCCTGGAGAGGAGACTGGTCACGCCTCTGCGATAGCATGGAGCAGTGCAATGTAAAGGCTAAGGAGGGTATGCTTGTTACTACCATGATTATGAGCCAGGTGGGGCTGCTCAGGAACCTTCCTCGGGTGTTTATACATTTCAAGGGGGTAGAGACAGGAATGGAGGGCCGGGGGAGGCTTTGCTCCTGATATGGACATTTTTCTTAGCTTCTGCCAAACACAGAGGATGGAATTTGAATTCTTGAAGGGTTGAGGGCATGAGTCGCTTTCTGAGTACACTTCCCATTACTCACATCTGGGGTGGGGCACTATAAATCCAGCCTTTGCAGTGGCTTTCAGGGGTCACCCCAAGGTGCTTTATTTCTGGTGAACTGAATTATACTGGCCAATTCCCCAAGAGATGGAATACGGGCAACACTCAGCTTACTGTTTACTCTCTCCTGCATGACATCACCTGAGGCCATGGCTAGAATCAGGGGTTCCAGTCCTACTACTGATCAAGCAGGTAGCCTTGAGCAAATCAGTCACCTTTCTTCAATGTGTATAAGTCCAGCTCCGTGCTAGATGCTGCGGAGTTCAAAGTGAAATATAAGACAAGTTCCTCTCCTGGAGAGCAGGGCTGCCATGCGCAGTTGTGCAGGTTGGAAACTGCCCAAACCATTTAGCCAAGACAGAGTAGGGGCTCAAGTCCAGCCTGCACTCTGTCACATGGGTCAGACCTGTGCCATTGCAAAAAGGTGCTATACAGGCTAGTGGCACCTTCCTTGAGAAGGTCGTGTCTGGCTACTGACACAGAAATATAAATAAAAACTGCATTTCCTTCTAACATGAAAGCAAATCATTCCATTTTCTCATATGGAGGGTAAGTGAGAAAACTAAATAGGAGAATAGAGATGAAAATACTTTGTGATGACATATAAAACAGAATACAGCTCTAATGATACCACAGTATAATCATCTTTTGCAAACTAGCTGTGTGACCTTGGGGAAATCACTCACCCTCTCTGGGCTTCATTTTTCTCATATGAAATGAATCAGTATCCCAGGTAATTCTGATGCTTGTAATCAGCAGCCCCATCAATAAAACACTGGTCCCTTCCAGGTGCAACCTCCTCTGAACATATACCCCAGCAAGCTGTAGCAGACAGAAATTCTGCTGGGGGTGGGGGATGATTAGAAGGCCAGGAAATAATGTCATGATCCCAAATCTGAATGCAGTGACCTTACGGGCACTTGGCAGCAGTGGTTTTGTGGTTCCGTCCCTGAGCTGAACCGGCTGGCTCTGGACACTCACCAATTACACCCAAAGCTCATAGGTCATTCTGCCNGGGGGTGGGGGATGATTAGAAGGCCAGGAAATAATGTCATGATCCCAAATCTGAATGCAGTGACCTTACGGGCACTTGGCAGCAGTGGTTTTGTGGTTCCGTCCCTGAGCTGAACCGGCTGGCTCTGGACACTCACCAATTACACCCAAAGCTCATAGGTCATTCTGCCTGGGCTGACACCACCCCTTATCCTAACTGAAAGCTAGGACCAACAGGCCCTAACAGGTTCCCCCTTGGTCTTCTTATAAACACAAGTCAATAAATGTCAAAACAAGCCTCTGGCCAACCTAGAAAGTCTTAGTCATCAATAGGCTATAAACACCCTTGGTCAGAATTCACTGTTTGTACATTGACCTATTTAGTCCCTGACTTCCTCCTCTGACTCACTCGTCAAACATCTACTAAGCTCGGCCTCTGTGTCAGGTACTGTGCTAGGGGCCTGGAATATGGAAAAGAATAACGGGAGAGAATAGAAACCACCCCCATCCCCAGACACGCCCACTAGTGCATAAACCACTGTTTGGAAATCAAGCAGTATTTCAGGCTGGGAATCTTTTGGGGGGCTAGTAAGTTCCAAATGTGCCAACTGCCATCTTCAACTGTGGTCTGCGTCCTAGGAAAAATAAGCCCACTTAGGTAATGGGAAGCATCCAAAAGAGAGAAGAAACTCATCAACTTAGAAAAAAATGCAGCAGGGTTTCCCTGCAGGGACTAGCATAGCGTTTCGTGGACATACGTCAGAACATTCTGCAGCTGCCCATATACATTTCCCTCTCCTGTTCCAATTGAAGTTTCGGTCTTACTGTCTGCAGGTTTGTCTGAAAGCCCAGGGGGTTGACAGCGGTTGAAACAGGAACCACAGAGGCTGGATTGCTCAGTCCGTGACGATCAGATCTCAACCATAATGTCACTCTAGGCCAGGCAGGGTTTCTTTGCCCTAGATCCCTAATTATTTGTAAAACAAAACTTTAGGTTCTCAAATGCCTCTTCCACTGATGGGAGGGTTGGGAGGAAGGCAGGGCATGCTCTTTCCTTTTCGGTGATGGAATGGGCATGGCTAGAAGTGAACTGGGGAGAACGTTTAGTTAACACCTACTGTATGCTCTTTACAATAGCCTTGTAGCGAGGGATGCTTGTACTAGTTTCCCGAATGAAGAAACTGCTGCCATGTTAGATTTGTCTGATCTGCCCAAACTCACACACCCAATTATTTAACAAAGAAAAAGCCATCAGTTACTGGCAAATTAACAGCTACCAGTATTGCGCTCTTCTCATGAGTTAGGCCTGCATTAAGCACTTTTACAGATATTATTTTATGTTTCCAAATAACTCTAAGGTGGCGATACGATTATCTCCATTTTACAGGTGAGAAAAGTGGGGTTTAGTCAGGTTGAAAACTTGTCCAAGGTCATACAACTATAAGTGTGGAAGAGAGATTCGAACTTGAGTCATAGAACTGCAATTCAGAGACCCTAGACTCTTGGCAAGCTGAGCTTGAAACTCTTTGTCCTTGCTGTATGGAGGAGCAAATTTAATCGGATTGAGGAAAATAGAAACAACGAAACAAAACACCTGTTAAATGAAAGCAATTGGTGGACTAGCTTAATACACTTCTCCCTTATTTCAGGTCTAGACTTTCAATACTGCACTGAAGTTCATGGACAGAGGATTAAAGATAGGTTAGTTGTATTGCTAATCAAAGAGCTCTTTCTCACAAACAACAGCTTCCATTACTGGGCCAACTATCAGCTGTGGGTCTGATTCAGAAGAGAGCCCCTTGATGCCATGACATATTCTTCCTAGAACTGGCAAATAAAATAAAGCCAAAGCTTATGAGAGAGAGAGAGAGAGAAAAAAAAAAAAAACCTCCACTGAGTACAGGGTTGCATTGAAGAAATGATGCTGGATTTGGTCTCTGCCCAAATTGTCTGGGGGGACAATATACAAGCAACTCTAACAGCAGTGATATAAGTATTAATATACCAACAAGCAAATCTTGAAAGAGCCCAGAAGAAGGAATGCTAATATTCAAGAGTAAAACTGAAAGGTGTCACTAAAAGATGACGTTAGTTAACATGTAATATTATTTTCTTGTTTTAAATCGAGCAGTGGGCGTGCCTCCCCAGCACCCATGACCCTTCCCCACTGGGTAGCAGCTCTGAGTTCTGGTTGGTGCCGATCCAATCCCCAGGTCTAGCTTCAGGTCCTGGCCACAGACCCGGGAGATCCCCTGCCCATCACCCCAGTTTAAAGCTGAGTACACAATCTGTGCTGATCTAACCACAGGAAAGCCAGGACTTCTGTTTGCTGGTTTCGAGCTGAGAAGACTCTTCCTGTCTTTTTCTGGTGACACTTATTTACAAGGCGGGGAATCTCTGCCACATTTTGCTCCTAAGGAAGCTAGCCTAAAGCAAGACAGCACAAGGAGGACTGCTAAACCAAGAGAGCTACGGAGACATGGAGCTAGAGCCCAGGTCCACAGCCTACACACTTCTGGGCATCTTTAAGGCCAAACCAATGAATTGCCTTGATTGCTTTAGCCATTTCGAGTTGGGTTTTCTTTTGTCACCCAAAGCATTCCAGCTGATTTGAAGTTTGTTTTTCAAAATGTACAGATATAGTCACAAAGTGTTTTACTCCTAATATAATCAAATATCCGTTGGGAAGGGAGGGGTCCTCTGGTTTTACGACAGAAAAACTAGCCCAAACTAACAAGCAGAGATAGAATTTATTAGCTCAAGAACACAGTCAGTGAAGAAACGGCTTCAGGCAAAGTTGAATACAGGAGTTTAGACAAAGTAACAGAGCTCAGTTTCTCCACATTTCTCTGCTCAGCTCTGCCCTCCTCCACGTGACAGCCTTGTCCTCAGACACCAACTTCTTTCCCAGTTGCAATCTAGCTCTTAGGACCTCTCATGGTCAAGTCCAGTGGGAACTGGAGACCACATCGTTGCAGTTGTCCAAGCAAACTCCTGGTGGGGCGGGGTTGGGGGTGGTGGTGGTGGTGTCTCTGATTGGACCTTGGCTTGAGCCCTGTTCCCACTTGTGGCCAAACCCTGTGGCCAGGAGAGTGATCTTCCCCGTGATTCATGGCTGGAGGGTCAACTCCATGCAAAGCACGTGGCCGACAGTGGGAGTGGGTATTTCCCCCAAAACTAAATCAAGCAACTGGGGAAAGAGGCAACAAAACAACAGATGTCCCTGACAGCTCACTTGAAAATGCCTCTCGGCCAAGATTCCTAAAATAACGTGGATTCACAACAGGTGGGTTTCACAGAAAAGCTTGTTAGTCATGGCTCAGAAGTCCTCTCCTGCATTTGCTAACCTAAAACCAGACACAGTTTCTGTGAGATTTCTGTTCTTCCATGACGTGTGTTCGTTCTTTCAACTAACGTTTTCTTTTCTTTCTTTTTTTAACCTGGACAAATCTTTTCTTCAACTAATGTTTTCTGAGCACTGATGACAATAATGGTAATTGTGATCATGCTTCCTATTTACTCATATTACATACATTATCTCGTTTAGTCATTACGTTAGCTCATCAGGTCTTAAGCAGACAGTTTTGGCTCCCTGGGAAACACTGGGCAATGTCTAGAGACAGTTTTGGTTGTCACAACTCTAGGATTGCTACTGGCACCCTGTGTGTGGGGGGTGGGTCATTGATGCTACCAGACACCCTCTGATGCACAAGACAGTCTCTCACAGGGTCTCTGCACTTAGGGGCTCCTCCCTCCTAGCTTGTAGCTTCTTCCTCAAGGCCACCTCATGATCCAGGGCAGCTGCTGAAGCCCTTCATAGGATGGAAGAAGGAGGAAGACCAGGGGGGACAGAAAGAGGCCCTTCCCAAATGAATCAGTCCTTTGAAACAGCCTTCCAAGAAATCCCAAATAATGCTTCCACCTGCATCTCATTTGCTAGAACCTATTCACACGGCCACATGTGGCTGTAGGGGAGGCTGGGAGGTATCGCTGTGTTTTGGAGATAGTTAAACAGAAAGTGCATAGCCACTCACACATCGTGCCATAATTAGGGATTTACCTGGCTTTCGAATTCCCTAGACTGTAAGCTGCTTGAGAACAGAACCCACATCTAAGTGCAAGCCCCTGCTCAGAATGTCCATAGAACCAAGGAAGACAACAAACTCACCATGTTGTCCCTGCTTTATGAATGAAGAAGGAAGCTCTGAAAAGCTCAACAAGTTGTCCAGGCTCAAGCAAGTTCAGGAGGGGTGGAGCTGGGATTTTAATCCAAAGAACTTGCTTTTACCTAGTGATTGCCAATCTTGGAAATGGAACGCAGTGTCTCTCCACCCTGCCCTCATCCATGGTAAATTCTGGTTCAGTGGGCCAGGGCCCCCAGGAATTAGTTTAACAGGATCACAGGTGATGCAAATTTAAGCAGCTAACTGAAGAGCATTTGGAGGCCCCTGCAAGGCACTACTGGAGAAGACAATGGCACCCCACTCCAGTACTCTTGCCTGGAAAATCCCATGGATGGAGGAGCCTGGTAGGCTGCAGTCCATAGGGTCACTAAGAGTTGGACACGACTGAGCTACTTCACTTTTCACTTTCTTGCATTGGAGAAGGAAGTGGCAACCCACTGCAGTGTTCTTGCCTGGAGAACCCCAGGGACGGGGGAGCCTGGTGGGCTGCCGTCTCCGGGGTTGCACAGAGTTGGACACGACTGAAGTGACTTAGCAGCAGCAGCAGCAGCAGCAGCAGCAAGGCACTACACACACCTATGCAACACGCAGCAAAGACGTAGCACACAGCTAAGTCAACAGACTCATATGGCAACTTTGACCTGCAGTGTGATGAATGCCTAATGATGGGGGTTTCATTCCTCCAGTCTTTGCTCCTGCATCCCCTCTGCTCAGAAGTCCTTTCTCTCTTCGCAAGCTGTTCATCCTCTGGCACATCTAGAATGTTTGCCTGGACTTCATCTCCATGGTCCACTTTAGATGCTCTTTTTCTGTGGTCCCACAGCACCCTGAAGAGAATTCTATTATTCCACTCACACATCGTGCCATAATTAGGGATTTACCTGGCTTTCGAATTCCCTAGACTGTAAGCTGCTTGAGAACAGAACTCACATCTAAGTGCAGAGCCCAGTGCCTGGCTGTAGGCTATTTGTCCACTATTCCTCTTTGCTATTTGTCTATTCCAGGAGTCAGCAAACTTCTGTCAAGTGTTAGATAGTAAATATTTTAGGCTTTGCAGGTCATGTCTTATCACAAACTCTGTTGCTGTAGCACAAAACCAGCCATAGACAATATGTAAAAGATCAAACCTGTGTTCCAGGAAAACTTTATTTTCAAAACAAGGCAGTAGGCCAGATTCAGCTGCGGGCCAGTTTGATGTTGTTGTTTAGTCGCTAAGTCACGTTTGACTCTTTTCGACCCCATGGACTGTAACCCACCAAGTTCCTCTGTCCACGGGATTTACCACACAAGAATACTGGAGTGGTTTGCCATTTCCTTCTCCAGGGAATCTTCCTGACCTGGAGATCAAACCCGTTTCCTGCATCGGCAGGCAGATTCTTTACTGATGAGCCACCAGCAAAGCCCCGTAGTTTGCTGATTCCTGGTCTATTATAATAGCCTTTCTTCCATTGGTAAGTCCTCACTTTTAGCCATGCACCTTTCTGTTTAACTATCTCCAAAACACAGCGATACCTCCCAGCCTCCCCTACAGCCACATGTGGCCGTGTGAATAGGTTCTAGCAAATAAGATGCAGGTGGAAGCATTATTTGGGATTTCTTGGAAGGCTGTTTCAAAGGACTGATTCATTTGGGAAGGGCCTCTTTCTGTCCCCCCTGGTCTTCCTCCTTCTTCCATCCTATGAAGGGCTTCAGCAGCTGCCCTGGATCATGAGGTGGCCTTGAGGAAGAAGCTACAAGCTAGGAGGGAGGAGCAGAAAGATAGGGACCTGAGCCCCTGATGACACCACAGAGCCGCCATACTCGTCCTGCATGGCCAACATGGAGTTCTGGACACGAGAGAGATAAACTTCTGTCTTGTGCAAGCGGTCACGTATGTTTCTATTACTATATGCAGTAGAACGTAATCTTATCTGCGTGCTAACCCATGGAAACACTCAACAAATATTTGATAAGTGAAAGGAATGCCCAAAGCATTAAGGAGCACCCCGGAGGAAATTAATTCCGCCAAGGGTGGGTGGGGAGTCATGGAAACAAACAAACACCAGGGCCCCCTCAGGTTTTTCTGAGGTTAAGCACCCAGATGACTCAAGTGTCTGGCCAGTTCCTCCTGCTGCCACTCTTCCTCCCCACAAGGGACTTTCCTTTTATAGTACCTTCCGTCAACTACTTTATCTTCTGGGGCATCCTTCCGCACCAAGATTATCTGTTATGGAGAATTCAGTTTCCCACAAGAGGAAGCACAATTCATTGTTGTTGGAGAGGGGTTTTTGCTACTAGACACCAAGGGGACACAGCCTGGAGAACCCCCAAAACAACAAGAAAAGGGAAGTCTAATAGACTGAGGAAATGTAACAGGCCCTTATGTCATGATTTGTTTGCCTTACAAGTCAGTACTTGGGTGGCACAGAGGGAAAAGCCTGGCTTTGGCATCAGGCAACCTTGAACTTGAGCAGTGATTCAGTCACTTAGCAGTATGGCATTGGCCAAGTCATATCCTTGAGTTTCCCCAACTACAAAGTAAATGAATAAAATGTTCTCATAGCAATCTTCTGAAAATTAAATAATGAAAGAGTGCTTAGCTTAAAGAAGGGGCCCAAATGATAGTTCAGAGACATCTCTGTCTGTCATCCTGGCCATCCAGACAGAGGCGCCAGAATGGCAATTGGGATTTGGGTGGATCCCTGGCTTTGGAAGTGCAAAATCTTCCAGCCTTCAAACCTCACACTTCCTTCCTTTCCACTATTCTGAACTGGCCCTCAAACAACTATGCTTCCCTTTAACCCCCTTCCCTGCTTTAAAGCAGTAGCAGGGGAACTTTTTTTTTTAATCCATTTTTTTTTCCAACGTTATTTCAGCCCCACCGAGGTCCCATGTGAATATCCAGTACCCCAAGGACACTTGCAATGTCACACTGGCCTCAAGCTTTTACCTTCTGATGAATGTGGCCTTGACACATCTCCAACTGAGTAAGTGGTCACAGGACACTTCGAACCTGGAGGCCCTTACCATAAAGATGGCTTACAAATGCAAAATAGTCCACATCCCCGGAGATGTCTGTAAAAGCTATTATAGCCATGCTGGAGAAATGAGCAATCCAAAAAAAGCTGCCAGCAATGAACAGGATCCCGCTGCATTCACTGTGTGCGAACTGGGTTCCTAGAGCAACTTGTTCACAAGCCCGTAAACTTAGCACCGCTGCCTGTAAATGGTGTCAAGGAGAAGTGGGTGATCTTCAGAGAGAAGGTAGTGAAGGGGACCCTTAGGCGATGGCTATTTGGAAGCATTCTCGACAGAGTCACTTACAAAGGGAAATAAAAACAACACACCCAAAGGGAAAGAGGAGTGAATAACAGATATATGTCTGAGTGGGAAGTAAGCAAATGATCTTTCTTTACTTTTTTTTCTAGCACTCGTTGAAACAAATGTACCTTTGCATCCTACAGGACGTTCAAGTATAACAAAAGACATGATTATACAGTAGGTAAATACAAGCGTAAGTCTGGTCAGGGCAGGGTGAACAAACAACTGTTTGTGTGTAATAGAGTCTTTCTTTAGATTGTGGATGATAACTTGGAATAAACTCAATTAGGGACACTGAATAGTATTAACTCCCAGTGTATGTGGGGTGTTGTGTTAGGCCCTGTACAGATGAAATATTAATAGAAGCCATTCATTCAATCTTTATTCGTTCCATGAAGACCAGTTTAGGCACTCAGCTTTGAAGTAAATGCTGAGAATTCAGTGGGGCACAAGTGGCTGTGGCCTCTACCCACATATGATTGTCAACATATTTATTTATTAATTTATGTATTTGGCTGCGATAGGTCTTAGTCAAGGCATGCAGGATCTCTGATCTTCCTCGTGGCATGAGAACTCCTAGTTGTGGCTTGTGGGATCTAGTTCCCTGACTGGGGATTGAAAGCCGGGCCCTCTGCATTGGAAGCACAGAATCTTAGCCACCGGACTACCAGCAGCAAAGTCCCATCCGTGTAAAATTGACGTTGCAGGGAGTAGAGTTGTAGCCGTGAGCAGTACAGGTTCAAATCGCCTGTGAAAAGTCCCGGTTCCACCTCACCAGCTGCACGATCTTGAACAAGGTTACCCTAACACTGCCATACCTCAGTTTCCCCATTTACAGAAAGGAGTTGCTCCTGGCATCTAGCGCACGGGCTGAGGGTAAGCATCAAATGAGATAATAGCCATGATGTACTCAGAACACTGCCTGCCAGTCAGCATGCTTTGGCTGTTTTTGTTGTTTTTATTACTGCGGGCAGAGGGGCTGAGCAGTCTAGCCTTGGGCAAGTAATGACAAATGCCTGAGAACTAGGAAGGAGAGGGGTAGGGCTGCATGTACTGGAAACACCGAGACACGCTGATCTAGGAGGTGGATGTGCAGTTGGTGGTAGAGTCTAGACTAGGACCCAGGCTTCCAGGTTCTGATTGAGCTTCTTTTCTCCTGATGGAAACTTACTCAGAACACAACTACAGTGGGACTGTGATCCTCAAACTGAAATACAAAAGCCAGTGCACTACTGTAACAGACATTAGTCTCCTCTAGAGCATGGCCACCCAACCTCAGAAATTAGCAAAAGTTTCCCAGGAGATAAGGCAATGGGCAGTAAGACATGCTGAGAAGCAGGCACAGCTCGTGCAAAGGCACTGAGGCTTTCTGAGCATGGCCTTAGGACTTCCCTGATGGCTCAGAGGGTAAAGCATCTGTCTGCAATGCAGGAGACCTGGGTTTGATCTCTGGGTCAGAAAGATCCCCTGGAAAAGGAAATGGCAACCCACTCCAGTACTATTGCCTGGAAAATCCCATGGACGGAGGAGCCTGGTAGGCTACAGTCCATGGGGTCACAAAGAGTCAGACACAACTGAGTGACTTCACTTCACTTTCACTTTATAGCGTGGCCGGGCTTCTCAGGTGGTGCTATCGATAAAGAACCCCCCTGACAATGCAGGAGACATGAGACACAGGTTCGATCCCTGGGGTGGGAAGATCCCCTGAAGCAGGACATGGCATCCTACTCTAGAATCCTTTTCTGGAGAATCCCATGGACAGAGGAGCCTGGGGTCACAGAGAGTCGGACATGACTGAGCGTCTACACGCATAGCATGGCCAAGCAGCACAAAGGTTTACAGGGGCAAACGGCAACCAGAATTAAAAATCAATGAGTCAGAAGGCAAACTGTAGAGTCCAGTGGACAAGGACTCACTCCCTAGCTTCACCACTTGCTGGTTTCATGAACATAAGGAGACTACTTGGCTTCTCCTAAACTTTATTCCATTAAGGTTTGTGCACGAGTTGGAAAAGAATTTCCAGACATGAAGCAGAATGAGAGGAGAATAAAGCTTATTACAGTGGGAGACACTGTCTAGCAGCCAATTTCTATAGCCTAATGACAGAAAATTCCCATTGGAATGGTGGCATTAGGTGATTGGTTAAGATGCTATAGGGTGGGTAATTGGGTAGGTATTTTATGTAATATAAAATACATTCCGTTGTGGCTCAGCTGGTAAAGAATCCACCTGTAATGCAGGAGACCTAGGTGCGATCCCTGGGTTGGGATGATCCTCTGGAGAAGGGAAAGGCTACCACTCCAGTATTCTGGCCTGGAGAATTCCATGGACTGTATAGTCCATGGGGTTGCAAAGAGTCAAACACAAAAGCGACTTTCGCTTTCACTTTATGTAATATAGTCAGGGAACTGGCCAGTTTGGATCCGGAGGCTCATGGCAACAGTTGCTATGGGGCTTGGTTAGTTCCAGAGATTCTTGTCTTGTAACCTTGGTACAGGGCCCCACACCTGTGACCTTGGTACAGGGCTCCACAGGTTCTTTTCCCTGTTAAGTGAGGTTAGTGATAGAACCCACATTGTGGGGTTATTGTGAGGGCTGGATGTTCAAAAATAGCCTTTGTTGTTGTTGCTGTTGTTAAATTTCACGTCCAATTTACTGTGGACATTTCTTAATCATTCAGTTTTTATTATGTCTGCAAATTGGGATCATAACATACACACTGTTCTGCAACTTGCTTTTAGACTTAATATTTTTTCAAGCTAGTACTTACAGACAGACTTCATCTTTTTAACATAACATTTCAGAGACTCCTCATAGTAGGCATTGTGCATTCTCAATGCATTTTTGCTTTGCATGTCACAACAGCAGCTACAGCTATTCGAAGGGTGTGATATGTGTACAAATGAGCCACATTGTATCTCTGGAAATTAAGGAAGACCAACCAAATGAGAAAAACAAAGGCTGTTTACAACAAGGGAGAGACAACATAGTCACTTGGGTTTTGCAGAAACTGAAAGGCAGGCAGAGGAGTGGAAGAGCTTTCTGGCGGAAGGAATTGGAGGGCTTCAGGTATGCCCTGATTGGACACTGTTGGCTTGTGGCAGCTCCAGGCTAACTGGAAGCAGGTTATCCTATTTGTTAGGGGTACATATGTAGCCTTCTCTGGTTGGTCCTAAGCTGGAAGCAGGGACGAAAAATTACAGAAGCTGTCATTTATTAATCAAGTCCTGGGCATTTGGGGCTGATTTTTACAGAATCAGTGTTTAGCTTCCTGCATTGTCACTGGAAAGAGCAAAGGCTGCCTGCAAAAGTTTGACTATAACAGGCTGACTACCTGAGTCATTTATTGCAGATAAAGGGTTGGATTCCTGGTCTGGTTGCAGGTCAAAGTTCTATTTTTTTTTTTTTTATGTGCTCTGATCATTGTTTGTATATTCAGTCTCTCAATACATGAAGCTTGGTGATGTATAGACCCCTTGCAATAAATTCACGGGCCACAAGAGGAATCTATAGCTCTAAAATGTCAAAAAATATTTTCGGCATGTAGCCTGGGACTTAGTTGCCTTTTTGTGGGTAGCAATCTTGTCTGTAAGTTTGTGCCCCCACAAAGACCAGATGTTTCCCAGGCTTGGAGCAGAGTACTCAGTCGGCATGCCCTTCTCTCCTGGCTGAGAGTTCAATGAGGTGGTTTTAGCTGTGGCGCTCCAGGGAGATGGTTTGTTGTGCCATGGAAGGAGGTTCTGAATTAGAAGCCCTGGGTTCTGGTGTCACTCCTGCCTCTTCTTAGCCCCGGGCCTTTGGGAAGTCAGCAGCTCCAAGCCTGCATCCACTTCTGGAGTTCAGCTTAGTTCTTTAACAGCCATCGTCCTGGCAACACCATTTGGGAAAATGCTTTGTAAACTGTGCAGAGTTATGCAAATGTAAGTGAATATTATCAAGATGATAGAAATGTTATTGCCTGAGATAATCTTTCCAGCATTTTAAGGAATCCATTAATGAGATTCTTTCAAGAATTTTTTTTCCCCTGCTGGCATGGTTCTCAGGCTACAGCGTGGAGTCTTACTTGATCAGCTATTAGGTCTTTTAAGTGATACACAATTTTCAAGTGAGTTATTCAATTAATCATTTCTGTCATATCTACCATGTCGCATTGGATTCTCTGCTTCTGGAAAGCATAGCAACTGGAGAAGGGGGTCCTAACTCCCTGCTCATCCTCCAAACAGATCAAATGGCCTCTGGGGGAAAGCCCTATTAATGGCCAAATGAATTAGTTGCAAGTTGGAAAAAAAAAGAGAGCCAAATGGTTACCAACACAATTTACCTTCCTTTACACAATGAGCAGTCCAGTAATGCAGCTAGCTAAATGGGATTGCTACAGATCGAATGGAAATGCAGGGTGGGGATGGGGGGAGATTGCTATTTAAGGGCCCCTGTGGGGAATCACTTGAAAGGATCTTTCCATTTTCATGAATGAGTCCTCTGATAGAACGGCTTTCTGTAACTTTGAATTTTTATAATCTAGCTTTCAAATTATTATTATATACTATAATGTATATTAAAGGATAAACAGAAATTATAGTATAGAATATATAGATATATAAATAAAAGATGGTATATTCTAGGTAACATATTGAATATAATTTTATAATAATAATATCTATTGAGACAGTGGCCAAAGAGTACATGAATTGTGTATCTATTCAAGTTTCTCCTCTGAGAGACAATGTTTAAGGAAAGGTAGTGCCTTGATTATAAGTCTCTAAGAGATTCGTTTCAATAGGGGGAAAAGATTCCAACTCTGGGTAAAGGAAATATTTCAAATAGCTATGACCAAGAAGGGAAGAGATTGCCATTGTACAGTATTAACCTCCCTATCAGGAAAAAATTAGATTATGGAGAATAACTTAGTGTTTTCCTTTGATGATTGGGTTGGAATTTGTTCTAGAAAATAGATACAGGAGATGTGAGATGTGTAGGTTTCTCCTACTTCACTCTGTTTAGGTTAAAATGGCTTTAGGGTAAAATGCATCAAAGCAATGGAGGGAGAAGTGTCCCAGTTGTAGGGAAGATGAGGTGATGGATAGCCTTTGTCCTGCTTTGTCCAGCAATGGGTGGACTCCAGCTGTTTGCATTTATATGTACAAGGTGGGGGGCAGGGGAAGCCTTAAGACTAAGAAGTCATTTTCTTCTTTCACTGTTTCCTGGCGCAAACAGCACCCATCCTTTCCCTAATTCTTTTTCCAGATGTTTCCCAAACAGAAAGACACATATCCAGAGAGACAGACATTTATACCTATATCTAAAGCAGACACAGAATCAAGAGAGAGCCTAAGTTCAGTCTGCCATTCACATGGCAGACACTTTAACCTCACCCGGAAGGCACCAGTAGTAGTAGTGTTAGTCACTCAGTCACATCCGACTCTTTGTGACCCCATGGACTGTACCTCACCAGACTCCTCTGTCCATGGGATTCTCCAGGCAAGAATACTGGAGTGGGTAGCCATTTCCTACTCCAGGGGATCTTCCCGACCCAGCAGTCAAACCTGGGTCTTCTGCATTGCAGGCAGATTCTTTACCGTCTGAGCCCCCAAGTCTCTCCTTTCCAAATGTGGACACTGAGAACCAGAGAGGATCTGTGACGCCCCCGGTATCACAAAGTCCTCTCGTCTGCCTCTGTCTCCTGATGGGCATCACTAGGGTGATTACTACGGAGCATCATTCCTGCCTTGGGGACAGGGAGCCGGGGGTGTTGGGCTCATTAGTTGGGTAATGCTTGCCACCACCTTTGAAGCTGCTGGATAGGATCAGCGGTAAATATCATTACCTCTGCAAATGAAATGTTTCCCTATACACAACCTGTTTTCACTTGTTGCCTACGGCCACTGGCCACTTGCGGCTGCAAAGATTGCTATTGAGTTCCAGCTCACAAGCATCCATTTGCTCTTGCTTTGGAAAATAGGAGGGTTGGGTCTGGTTCTTATTATTAAAAGCAAACAAACCCATTATTAAAAGTAAACAGGCAGAACTGCTTTGCAACAATTGATTAAATGTCTCCTGGCTCAGAGGCTAAAATTCACCTCTGTTACCCTAAACAAAGCCTCCCTTATTGGACTCTGAAGAGGGGAATGCCAGCAGTGTCTTGTTAAGGAGAGTGCCCCCTCTCCCAAGTGTCTGTTACAGGTTAGGCTCAAGAACCACATTATCTCCAATCTGTAAGACTTAGTAGTTGGCGTTATATTTTGTGTTTTGCCAATGATGGTATGGACCAGTTAAGTAACTTGTTCATGGACACAGCTGAGATACAAAGCCATGAGGATTTGAACTTGAATCTCAATGATTCCAAAACCCATACCCATTCCATCCTAGCATGTCTCCACATTAAAACAGATCTTCTGTGCTCCTGTTTTTGTTGTTAATTTCAAAGAAAAGCTCCAGGCATAGAAGAAGGAAACTGGGATTTACCCTGGCAAAACCTCCTGAAATTGCAGGTATGCTTGTGGGGTTGCCAAGAAGAGGGAGCCCTGGACCACAGATGTCACTTAAATGCGTGAAGTGGGTGGAACAGAGACTGTTGATGCTAAGTTCCTAGGGCTCAGCCTCTTACTTCCAGGTCTGTCTAATTCTTGTGCCACTTTATGTACTCTGCTGCCCAAATACATCAGAATGAGCTTTGTAGATCCAGGATCTTGTCCTAGCCAGTGAATCCAGAATTAACTGACTTAGTGATAGACTCCCACTCACCAAACTTATAAGAGACAGATGTATAGATAGAATATTAATTGGCTATAGTAGAATTCTGTTTACCTGGGACTCTTAGTGCTAGAAGTACTTTAGCAATGGGATTCTTCTAAAATAATTTTTAAAATCTCTAAAATTATGCTACTATAACCCTCAGGAAACAATTTACTATGAGTGAAATGCGGGGTAATAGGTTTACCACTCCATCAGTGACTAGTTGGGGATGACATAGCAGGAAACTATCTTGATGTGGATGGATGATGTCACCATTATAAATAGACAATGACTCCGTCAGAGCTAATTCATGTTGTGAAAAAACCTTACGAATTATATGGAGTATAAATCTACATACTGGGAAACAGACAATTCTTCAAAAGATTACAGATAGATTTTGCATATGACTCAGCAATTCCACCATAGGGGGATGCCCAGGAGAACTGAAAATATATGTCTGCAAAAAACCTGTTTACAGTTATTCACAGTATCTTTATTCATAATGGCCAGTAGGTGGAAACAATTCCAATATCTATCAACTGATAAATGAATAAACAAAATGTGGTATATCCACATAATGAATATTATTCTGCCCTCAAAAGGAATCTAGTACTGACATGTGCTGTGACATGGATGAAACTTGAAAATATATGCTACGTGACAGAAGCCAGACTAAAAAGCCACATATTTTATGATTCCGTTTGTATGAAATGTGTAGAACAGGCAAATCTATAGAGACAAAAAAGTAGATGAGCGGTCCCCTAGGCTGGGCTCGGGGCAGTTGGGGAGAAATGGGGAATGATGCTAATGGGTAGAGAGTGACTTTGAGAAGGGATGAAAATGTCCTCAAGTTGGTTGTAGTGAATGTTGCCCTACTCTGTAAATATACTAAAAATCAGGAAATTTTATACTTGAAGAGGGCACATTTAATAGTATGTGAATAAGAAAGCTATTTTATTTCATTTTTGGCTGCACTGGGTCTTTGTTGCTATATGCAGGCTTTCTCTAGCTGCAGTGAGCAGGGGCTACTCTCCATTGGGATGTGCGGGCTTCTCATTGTGGTGGCTTCTCTTGTTGCAGAGCACAGGCTCTAAACACGTGGATTTCAGAAGCGGCGGCTCACAGGCTCTGGAGTGTGGACTCTGTAGTTGTGGCATATGAGCTCAGTCGTTCTGTGGCATGTGGAATTTTCCTGGACCAGGGATTGAATCCTTACATTGTGTCCCTTACGTTGGCAGGCAGACTCTTTTCCACTGTGCCACCAAGGAAGTCCAATAATAAAGTTGCTCTTAAAGAAATGTACTGCTAAGCAGGAGATGCTCAACCTGCATTCCTTCACTAGCTTCTCCATCTTTGGCTACTCTGCCTGGTTCTTCAGGAAGCTGATGCTATGGATTGTACCAACAAGCTCCCATATGCGAGCCATCAAATAATTTATTGTCTAAACTGGGACACTTCTGAGAAAGAAGAATCAGTCAGTCAATTCAGTTGTTCAGTCATGTCTGATCTTTGCGACCCTATGGACTGCAGCATGCCAGGCTCCCTGTCCATCACCAGCTCCTGGAGCTTGCTCAAACTCATGTCCATCGAGTCAGAGACGCCATCCAACCATCTAAGCCTCTGTCTTCCCCTTCTCCCACCCTCAATCTTTCCCAGCATCAGGGTCTTTTCAAATAAGTCAGCTCTTCACACCAGTGGCCAAAGTATTGGAGTTTCAGCTTCAACATCAGTCCTTCCAATGAGTATTCATTGGAATATGGATCTCCTTGCAGTCCAAGGGACTCTCAAGAGTCTTCTCCAACACCACAGTTCAAAAGCATCAATTCTTCAGTGCTCAGTTTTCTTTATAGTCCAACTCTCACATCCATACATGACTACTGGAAAAATCATAGCTTTGACTAGAGAGACCTTTGTTGGCAAAGTAACGTCCCTGCTTTTTAAGATGCTATCTAGGCTGATCATAGCTTTTCTTTCCAGGAGTAAGCGTCTTTTAATTTCATGGCTGCAGTCACCATCTGCAATGATTTTGGAGCCCCCCAAAATAAAGTCTGTCACTGTTTTCATTGTTTCCTCATCTATTTGCCATGAAGTGATGGGACCAGATGCCATGATCTTAGTTTTCTGAATGTTGAGTTTTAAGCAAACTTTTTCACTCTCCTCCTTTGCTTTCATCAAAAAGCTCTTTAGTTCTTCGCTTTCTGCCATAAAGGTGGTGTCATCTGCGTATCTGAGATTATTGATATTTTTCCCGGCAGTCTTGATTTCAGTCTTGTGCTTCATCCAGCCCAGGGTTTCTCATGATGTACTCTGCATATAAGTTAAATACAAGGGTGACAATATACAGCCTTGACATATTCCTTTCCTGATTTGGAACCAGTCTGTTGTCCCAAGTCCAATTCTAATTGTTGCTTCTTGACCTGCATACAGATTTCTCAGGAGGCAGGTCAGGTGGTCTGGTATTCCCATCTCGATGAATTTGTTGTGATCCACATAGTCAAAGGCTTTGGTGTAGTCAATAAAACAGAAATAGATGTTTTTTGAACTCTCTTGCTTTCTCAATGATCTAACGGATATTGGCAATTTGATCTCTGGTTCCTCTGCCTTTTCTAAATCCAGCTTGAACATCTGGAAGTTCATGGTTCACATACTGTTGAAGCTAGTTTTGAGAATTTTGAGCATTACTTTACTATGGGAGGGATTGGGGGCAGGAGGAAAAGGGACGACAGAGAATGAGATGGCTGGATGGCATCACTGACTTGATGGACATGAATCTGAGTGAACTCCGGGAGTTGGTGATGGACAGGGAGGCCTGGCGTGCTATGATTCATGGGGTCGCAAAGAGTCGGACACGACTGAGCGACTGAACTGAACTGAACATACTAGCATGTGAGATGAGTGCAATTGTGCGGTAGTTTGAACATTCTTTGGCATTGCCTTTCTTTGGGATTGGAATGAAAACTGACTTTTTCCAGTTTTGTGGCTGCTACTGAGTTTTCCAATTTGCTGGCATATTGAGTGCAGCACTTGTACAGCATCATCTTTCAGGATTTGATATAGCTCAACTGGAATTCCATCACCTCCACTAGCTTTGTTCATAGTGATGCTTCCTAGGGCCCACTTGACTTCACATTCCAGGATATCTGGCTCTAGATGAATGATCACACCATCATGGTTATCTGGGTTATGAAGATCTTTTTTGTATAGTTTTGTGTATTCTTGCCATCTCTTCTTAATATCTTCTGCTTCTGTTAGGTCCGTACCATTTCTGTCCTTTATTGAGTCCCTCTTTGCATGAAATGTTCCCTTGGTATCTCTAATTTTCTTGAAGAGATCTCTAGTCTTTTCCATTCTATTATTTTCCTCTATTTCTTTGCATTGATCACTTAGGAAGGCTTTCTTATCTCTTCTTGCTATTCTTTGGAACTCTGCATTCAAACAGGTATATCTTTCCTTTTCTTCTTTGCCTTTAGCTTCTCTTCTTTTCTCAGCTATTTGTGAGGCCTTCTTAGACAAACATTTTGCCTTTTTGCATTTCTTTTTCTTGGGGGTGGTCTTGATCCCTGTCTCCTGTACAATGTCATGAACCTCCATCCATGGTTCTTCAGGCACTCTATCAGATCTAATCCCTTGAATCTATTTGTCATTTCCACTGTATAATCATAAGGAATTTGACTTAGATCATACCATGAATGGTCTAGTGGTTTTCCCCACTTTCTTCAATTTAAGTCTGAATTTGACATAAGGAGTTCATGATCTGAGCCACAGTCAGCTCCTGGTCTTGTTTTTGCTGACTGTATAGAGCTTCTCCATCTTTGGCTGCAAAGAATATAATCAATCTGATTTTGGTGTTGACCATCTGGTGATGCCCATGTGTGGAGTCTTCTCATGTTGTTGGAAGAGGGTGTTTGCTATGGCCTGAAGAGTGGAGATGAACAAACTCTCCTCGGCAAACCTGGGGTCCTGCTTCTGTTGGGGTTTGGTCCCTGCAGGGCAGGCTGGCTGCCTCACTCTGCTGAAGCCAACAGCTCCTACCAGGTGGCCCTCTCTGCGCGGCTGCAGGCTCCAGCCCTTCTTGCCTTTCAGTCCCAGGAGTGGCTGTAGCATCTGGCCTTGGCCCCCGGAACCGCACAGTCCCACTGGTTTCCTTCAGCCCTGCCCGTGTCTCTTTCTTAAACTTCCTCCATTTTCAGTTGCACTGGGCCATCTGTTTCCTGCCAGTACCCTGCTGATACAAAACTCCAGATAAACAGCCTGAAAGAGAAATTTGACAAGGAAAAGTGTGGTCAGCACAGCGATACCGCTATCTCTTCCAAAGGGCCGTTGTACCAACCCTCCTTCAACTTCTGCAGATGGTGGTTAACCCTGATAGTAAGTTCTGATAATGAGTGATTTTACTATACTTTCCAGGAGCAAGTGTTCAGTAAAAACAGTTTTATTTTTTATTATTATTGTAAGTTTTTTTGTAACCACTTTGAAGGAAATGAGTAAAAAGCAAAAATTATAATTTTTCAGTATGAGAATATATATATTTATTGAGTTTATCTTGTTCAGAATGTAATGTGCTACCTAAATCTGAGGATTTATGTATTTCATCAACTCCAGAAAATTCTCATCCAATGTCTCTCGAAATATCTGTTTTCCTGTCTCCTCTTTCTTGAACATTAAGCTTTATTCTCCTTATGTCCTTGTCTCCTAACCTCTTTTTTTTCCATTTTCTACTTTTTAATTTCTATGTGCTTTCTTCTGATCTTTCTGATCAAAATTCTCTTTTTAGCTCTGTGTCTATGAGGCTTCCTAACCTGTCCACACGAAGTTCAAATACACATGGTAGTTTCAATGATTTTAGTTTTTATTACTAGGCAGTCAACATAATTCTTCCACAGTGCTTTTCCTCTTTTCAGAAAAGAGGAAAAGCATGTTGTGCTTTTGTTTCCTCCTTTATTTCAGCCATGTTAGATATCTCTCAGACTCTTGGATTATCTTTAACTCTTGTGGGTTAAATCTTGATGTTAGTTATGTCCACTGACTCTTTTTGTTAAAATGTTATTTCTTTGTGTCTGGTTTTAGTTGTGGCATTTGGGGGGGGTCTTTGCTGAGTCACGTGGGCTCTTTCCTTGAGACACACACACTCTCCAGCTGTGCTGTGCAGGCTCAGGAGTTTCAGGACTGGGGCTTAGTTGCTCTGAGGCATTTGGAATCTTAGTTCCCCGACTCAGGGACTGAACCCATGTCCCCTGCATTGCAAGGTGGATTCTTCACCACTGGACCACCAGGGAAGTCCCTGTCTGCTGACTCTCAGTCTATTTCGGTCTATTCCTTTATGTAATGTATACTTTTGAATTCTGAACTCATTCCAGGGCCTTTATGTATGGGAATCCTATGAGGACTCGATTGAAAGTGGGTCCCCTCCGAGCCATTTCTCTGTCGCTTCTGCTGGGTTGTTCAGGATTGTTTTAGGCCGGCAACAAGTTTCCACAGTGATTCTTGTGGTGGGCACTTTGGGTCTACTCAAGGCAAAGCAAATCCAAATCCAAACGCAGCTGTGACGCAGGCCTCTGCTTGCACATTCTCAGCGCGCTTTCTGGCCCCTACCCCGCGCCTGAACCAGGGCTATCACGCTGTGCATCGGCTCCCTGTCCCGCTAGGCACAGTGCTTCCCAGTCCACCTGTCCTGAAGCTGTGCCATTGTGGGGGTGGTTGCAGGAGGGAGGGGGCTTTCTGACTCTGGAGAGGGCTCTCAGTTATGCATCCTTCATATATGGAGGTCCAGGGCCTCTTTTTCTATCCTCTTTTGTGGGTGAACATCTGGACTCCTGGATTACTGAAACCAATGGCTCCTCCCAGCGCAATGAGGCATCAGCTCCACATACTCTCTGCTGGTTGTCAGCTTCCTCTTTGCTTCCAGCCTCTGAGGACTTCCTTTCTTTCATACCAGCTCTGCCATGTATTTGAAAGGATTCTGGTTACATTGTACCTTGGGTGTCTTCATGGCTATAGCTGGAGGGCTTTCAGGTTATAGAATCTGCCTCTCTACGAAAACGGGAAGTCACCTTTTCAGACTGTTTATATCACAAAATGTTGGGTTTTGTGTAATGTGTAATATTTCCCATTTCTAGGTCAACTCAGATGCCTCTGATTGATTGGAAATAACTAGATGGTTTTCCATTGCTTCGCATGGTATGTTAAAGGTAGGGTGTTCTCAAATAATATGCCTTTCATCTTCTTTTATTGCTACTCTAACCAGAACTCTTATATTACATACAAAATGTTCCTTTGTCTCATCAGAGTTGTGTGGAACAGAAAAAGCTAAGCTTCAGGAGAAGAAGTGATCAGGCTTGGGACACCCGTGTTCTAAAAATGCAATGGGGATATCGCCTCCCCTGGGAGCCCTGTTCTCAATATCAAGGCTACTCAGAAGCCACGTTAGTGGTCAGCAGGCACTTGGGAGAATATAAACAAGGAGAAGGGTGTCAGAGGCCCCTATATGCCAGTTGTTATACGGTACCATTGTATTTTTCAAGGTGCTATACCGTCAGATTTAAAGCATTTTCTGTATTTTTTTATGTTTGTTTGTTTTTTATGTATGTATTATTTTTGTAAAAAGTATTATTAACCTATTGCAGTATGGTACTATGAGGCCGATTGTGTTACTTGGGTACCCAGGCTAACTTCACTGGACTTATGTACAAGTTGGACCTTAAGAACGTACAGATTTATGGACATGACTGGGTAGGGGGAAGGAAGGAGAGGGTGGGATGTATGCAGAGAGTAACTCCAGACATTCAGTTCAGTTCAGTTGCTCAGT